>CAHIKZ030000620.1:1267500-1462500 GCA_903632075.3 Acanthosepion pharaonis | reverse complement strand
TGGTTATTATATATACAATGTACAGACATTATGTAAATGTTTTATTTTATTATGGAAATATTAAGTGGAAATATCATATTGTATCAATTGCTAGATCTAGTGCTATAAAAGGTGGTTCACTCTATCGAGTTTTTTCCCGATAGAATCTATCTTACACATTTATAAGTCTACCGTTCGTCCATATATTGAATGTAGCTGTCACATTCGCTGGTGATTCTGCTATGTATTTAGAAACTCTTGACAAAATCTAAAGAAGAAGAAGAATTTGCAATGTTATACAGTCTGACCTGGCATCTCAGTTTCTGTCACTTTCTCACCGCCGCAACGTATATTACCTGGTTCTTTTTGTATAGATATTTTCATAATTAATGTTCTGGGGCACTTTTGTCTATGGTACCTGGACTTTATAAATTTAAGCGCGATACTAGATTGGCGGTATGGTCTCATCATATTATCGTTGAAATGGGTAGACGTAACCGTAAGTTCTATGCTAACAGTTTCTTTTCTCACACATCTCGCTTGTGGAACACTTCTTTTCGGCTTCTTGTTTTCCAACTTTGATCTTCAAAAATTTTAAAGCAATGTCAATCGTTATCTTCAGTCTTCTTAATTACTGTTCTTTTATTGATCTATCTTCTTAGTAATGTTTTTGTTTTTCTCATTCTTTTACACTCATCTTAGTGACTTTATTGCCTTAGATGGGGGTTGAAGTGTGTTGTAGGGAACGAAGTGATAGCCCTCAGTAAAAGAAAGAACTGACATACCTCTATTAAATGGATTCTTCCAGGAGTAATATGGCATTGGTGGCGGGGATCTTGCTTTCCAGCTTAGGCTTGAGCAAGCATCAAGACGTCGAACTCTCTGCTTTCGGGCAGTGGGGAACCTAGACGACGCTATGACGAAGGGCAAAGTCTCGTCTAGGGAGGTAGACAAACCCGGCCCCGTGTATGGGAGGTAGGGGTGCCTACGAAGAATTTCAGCCCGAGCCTATGTGGTCGAATCGTCCCACATAAAAAAATCTGCCTTGTGCCACATCTTGACTCGTGGGGAGGTCGGGTAAATACCGGCTTGCTTCCCAGCTTAGGTTTGAGCAAGCATCAAGACGTCGAACTCTCTCCTTTCGGTCAGAGACGAACCCAGACAACGCTATGCCGAAGGGCAGAGTCTCGTCTGGGGATGCAGACAAACTCGACCCGGTGTATGCGAGATCTAAGGAGAATTTTTGCCCGAGCATACAGTCTCGAATCGCCTCACATAAAAATCGACTTTGTGCCACATCCTGCCTCGTGAGGAGGTCATGTAAACACAGGCTTGTTTTCCACCTTCAGACGAACTTGTAGATATCTACTTGTATGGTTCTTGCTTAAAATAAACCCTTATGCTTTCTAAGTTGCCGTTCTAGGTATTATTTTAATAAGCATCCCGGGCAACATAACAAAAAAGTGATTCAAACAAAACTGTTGTGACCTGTTAGAGGCCTGAACGAAAGACACAGAAAGAAGAAGGTAGGTTGAACAAGTTTATTGAAATAACAGAAAATATATGCAAATTAAGAGTGTTATTAGTCAGCAGATACAAGTGTCCGTCCGAACGTTCAGGTTACACTGCGTCTCGACTGCCCTCCCTAGGAAGTCTCGCAGGTTAGTATTTATGAAGGAGGAGGAGTTCATTCTAATGTAGATTGGTCACTATAACAGTCATTGTTGTTAAACATTTATTGCGCCAAGTAAGATCTATGAATGAATATTCTATCATATAATTTTTATTATCGTCCTGGATATGATGATAAAATACATTCGCGTCCTGGGTATGACGATAAACTACATCTGCGTCCTGGGTATGACGATAAACTACGTCCGTGTCCTGGGTATGACGATAAATTAGATCCGCGTCCTGGGTATGACGATAAACTACGTCCGTGTCCTGGGTAAGACGATAAACTATGTCCAACAGCAAGGCCTCTGATCAGCAGGTTTTGAGCAGCGTGGAACCACTTCTTAAGTGCTGGTGTTCCCAGATCCAACCTAACCCAGGGTGGCAGCACCTGTTAGGGTCCCAACTATGCGCAAATAGTTAACCCCCAAAATGGGGTCAAAACACTATGAAAGTGTAAAAATAGGTTTTAATAACAGCTATAAACCTTTTGAGTAAAACTTATTACCAGTAATACATTTTTGAAGAAAATAAATATTACCAGCAATAAAAAAATTTTGGCTTCCTATGGGCATGAGATTTAGAGAAATGGATAAAAATATGAATAATTTTGTCGTTGACAATATATATATTTTTGTGGCCTGTTAGGAGCCAGAAAGAAAGACACACAAATAAAAGGTAGGTTGAACAAGTCTATTGAAATAACAGAACATATATACAAAATAAGATTTTTATTAGTCAGCAGATAAAAGTATCCGTCCGAACTATCAGATTACACTGCGTCCCAACTGCCTTCTTAGGAAGTCTCTCAGGTTAGTATTTATAAAGGAGCAAGAGTTCATTCTAATGTAGATTGGTCAGCATAACAAAAACTGAAAATGAATAAAACAGTGTTTTCTGGGGTCAGGAATTCAAGCAAGCATGACTGAGAGAATAAGTCTATAATAAGTATAATAAAATCTTTATTATAGGAATGCATTTAAGATAAGAAAGAAGGTGATAGTTGTCAGGAATTATTACAGGTCTCGCTAGTGGAACAACGCTTTTATTTTCATAATATATTGAATAATCTACGATTTCAAATGCAGATCTATCTTTCGTCTTACTGACTGCCTGTCTATTAAAACCTCCTGATACAAGGCTTATAAACAAGTAAGACGTGCGCAAATGATTCTAAAAGCCTATTGATTTATCATTTCCATGCAAAAATCAATTGCTATCTCTCGATCATAATCTACTTTCTGAATAGGCCATCATTCCCTGTACACCATTAACTACATGCCTGTATGCAGCTATGCAACAGTCACTTCGTTTATAGCTGCATATCTCGAAAACTGTGCATATCTATCTATCTATCTATGTCAGTTCATTATCTATTTATATATAGATGCCTGTTAATTATCTATCTATCTATCTATCTATGTCAGTTCATTATCTATTTATATATAGATGCCTGTTAATTATCTATCTATCTATCTATCTAGCTTGCTAGCTAGCTATGTCAGTTCATTATCTATTTATATATAGATCTTTGTTATATATATCTCTCTCTATAAATCTAGCTATCTCAGTTCATTATCTATCTATCTATCTATCTATCTATCTATCTATCTATCTATCTATCTATCTATGTTAGGTCATTATCTATTTATATGTAGATATATCTATCTATTTACGAATTCATGTTTTTTTCTTTTTCAGTGCTGTCACAAGTGTTCCTTTATTTTTAACAAGTCGTTTGGAATTAGATATACTTTCTGTTCAATATCTCACATCATTTTTTTTATTGTGAAACTCGCTGTTTCCCTTAATCAACCTGTGGGATAAATATAGATCCCCTGAATGGAGTATCTAGACATGGTCTGAAGGTCGTTTGTAAAGTAATAAGAATTATTTTGATCAAGAAAAAAAATGGAAGGAGGTAGTGAAAGAGAGAGAGAGAGAGAGAGAGAGAGAGAGAGAGAGAGAGAGAGAGACAGACAGACAGACAGACAGACAGACAGAGACAGAGAAAAAGAGAGAGGAAGTCAGTTGTGTACATTTATTACATTTATTAACTAAGATGACTCAAATTGTGCCTCTCTCAGAAAGATCTCATTACTCAATATCTATCTATCTATCTATCTATGAAATTCTGTTCATATCTATGTAGCTGTCTATCTATGTATCTATCTATATATGTCAGTTCATTATCTATATATATCGATGACTCTTATCTATCTATATATCTATCTATCTATCTATCTATCTATCAATCTATCTATCTATCTATCTATCTATCTATCTATGTCTGTTCATATCTATCTATCTATGTATCTATCTATCTCTCTCTCTCTCTCTATATATATATATATATATAAAATTCTGTTCATATCAATGTATTCGTCATTGTCTATACATGTCGATGACACATTATCTATTTATCTATCTATCTATCTATGAAATTCTGCTCATATCTATGTAGCTGTCTATCTATGTATCTATCTATATATGTCAGTTCATTATCTATATATATCGATGACTCTTATCTATCTATCTATCTATCTATCTATCTATCTATCTATCTATGTCTGTTCATATCTATCTATCTATGTATCTATCTCTCTCTCTCTCTCTCTATATATATATATATATATATAAAATTCTGTTCATATCAATGTATTCGTCATTGTCTATACATGTCGATGACACATTATCTATCTATCTATCTATCTATCTATCTATCTATCTATGAAATTCTGCTCATATCTATGTAGCTGTCTATCTATGTATCTATCTATATATGTCAGTTCATTATCTATATATATCGATGACTCTTATCTATCTATCTATCTATCTATCTATCTATCTATCTATCTATCTATGTCTGTTCATATCTATCTATCTATGTATCTATCTATCTCTCTCTCTCTCTATATATATATATATATATAAAATTCTGTTCATATCAATGTATTCGTCATTGTCTATACATGTCGATGACACATTATCTATCTATCTATCTATCTATCTATCTATCTATGAAATTCTGCTCATATCTATGTAGCTGTCTATCTATGTATCTATCTATATATGTCAGTTCATTATCTATATATATCGATGACTCTTATCTATCTATCTATCTATCTATCTATCTATCTATGTCTGTTCATATCTATCTATCTATGTATCTCTCTCTCTCTCTCTCTCTATATATATATATATATATATATATATAAAATTCTGTTCATATCAATGTATTCGTCATTGTCTATACATGTCGATGACACATTATCTATCTATCTATCTATCTATCTATCTATCTATCTATCTATGAAATTCTGTTCATATCTATGTAGCTGTCTATCTATGTATCTATCTATATATGTCAGTTCATTATCTATATATATCGATGACTCTTATCTATCTATCTATCTATCTATCTATCTATCTATCTATCTATGTCTGTTCATATCTATCTATCTATGTATCTCTCTCTCTCTCTCTATATATATATATATATATATATATATATATATATAAAAATTCTGTTCATATCAATGTATTCGTCATTGTCTATACATGTCGATGACACATTATCTATCTATCTATCTATCTATCTATCTATCTATCTATGAAATTCTGCTCATATCTATGTAGCTGTCTATCTATGTATCTATCTATATATGTCAGTTCATTATCTATATATATCGATGACTCTTATCTATCTATCTATCTATCTATCTATGTCTGTTCATATCTATCTATCTATGTATCTATCTCTCTCTCTCTATATATATATATATATATATATATATAAAATTCTGTTCATATCAATGTATTCGTCATTGTCTATACATGTCGATGACACATTATCTATCTATCTATCTATCTATCTATCTATCTATGAAATTCTGTTCATATCTATGTAGCTGTCAGTCTGTCTGTCTGCCTATCTATCTATCTATCTATGTTAGTTCATTATCTATAGATGACTATCTATCTATTTAACAAGTCTGTTCATATCTATCTATCTATCTTTTTCTGTTTACATATATTCACCACGACTTGTTTTTTTTTCTTTTTAGTGATTCCATATCATTCTATGCCTGTTTCTTTCTCAATTGTTTGTCTGGTCTGTTTGCTTTGGATGTCTTTTCCTCTCTTACCTTGTCTGTGTGTCTCTGTATCTATCAATTGAAACACCTCTCTAGCATCCCATCGGAGTGTTCAACAAAATCCTGTAGACAATTTCACAAAGGTTTTATTTACGTCTTAACCTCAACAAATTGAACTTTCAATTTCACCCGACCAAGTGCAGAGACATCGATTGAAACATCGTGACTAACAAAACAATAGACTGAACAGAGAAACACAAAGAAAACGCCGATATACTAATGTTGTTTTTTCTTCTCAAGAGTACGAAGAATTTCTTCTTTATTTATCCAAATATTAAGTGTGTGCAAAAGTTATCAGCAATCATTTTTGTAAATTAGTGATTAATAGTATTACACGTTGAATATAACCTCAATAAATGACGGTTATATTTAAGCCATTTTGCAATTGAACTGAGGATATTTGCTGCATTAGTGTTGTAACTTAGGGAAGGTTACTGAATAGAATAATCAATCAAAGGTTAGTGATGAACGATAATACTTAGGACAAGAACAACGCATATAAGATTCGCCAGCGGCGCGTAGAAAAATAGATAAACCCGAGAAAAATTATACTGCGAGGTGCCGGCCCTGGGGAACAGCTGCTCGAAGCCGCACCTTCTCATTGCACTAGAGAGAAGGATCGGTGCACGCAACGAGGTCAGCGGTACAGACGGTTGCGGGTGCTCGGGGAATTTTTGTTCCTTGCCCGGGTGCACACGCTCGGGCTCCCCACATTAAACCGACCTTGTGTCACAACCTGACCTCGTGGTGGGGTTGAGTAAATACAAATTACTCGTTTGGAGTAAGTTCACGTTTACTTATCATATCTCAGTTGCGTCTCTGTCATTGGACACAGTGCGGTCAGCGGCTTCTCTGTCAAAGGACAGAGGGGCAACAGAGGAAAATAATACTGAAGAGGTGCCCAGCCCTGGGGAACAGCTGTCTGAGGCTGAGAGGAATTTTTGTTCCTGTCTCGGGTGTACGCGCTCGGGTCCCCACCTAAAAATACTCCTTGTGTCACATCTCGTCCTAGTGGGGGGACAGACTAAATACGGTGCAAATTTCTATAAAGTAGATTTGGGGCTTTTAAACGTTGGATTTATTTATATACATTACCAACTATGCACAGTTATAGGAAAATGACTGAAAATGCATTTTATAGTAGAATTTTCTATGTAGTTGAAGGCATGAAATTGCGTTCAAAATATATTTAGTTGAAGCCATGATATTCTACTCAAAATATTCCGATTTCGGTATTAATAGAGATGTTGATATGCCGCTAAACAAAATTAACCAACAATGTTCAACACATTAACTGCAAAGTCAATCAGAAACTTCTGTCTCCTTGAATCCTGTCCTTTTGTATTTCTTTCTTCTCACTCTTTTTTTTTTCATTCTCTTTCACTTCTTTCCAGTGACCCTTTCCGTCTTATCGACTTAATTCGGACCAACTGATTAAAAACTAGCAGCCATATCCAACTGGTCGATCAGAAAAAGCGTTCAATTAGAATGGAGCAAAAACAGCATCATGTTTACATGTAACAAAGTCTCTCTTCTTCAATTACTTTAAAGGACTTTCATTAAAAGAAAACTTTTTGAATTAATGCAGTTACTGATATAATGGAAGTAGTCTGTACTTATTCAAATGAAGTTAGCCGAGGACATGAAGGGGTAAAACAGGCAACATGAATACCCACTTCAGGCCACCATTATTTTAGAGTTTTTTAAATTCAGTTTGTCAGTGAACTACCAGGGATGGAAAAGAGGATACATTTATAAATCACTTGTTAAGTTTGATGACAATTGTTTGAAAGATCAACGAAAAATAAGGAAGAAACCAGTAAAAATCGCCATTTTTCGCTACTTACGTAGGTTTTCACTATATGGGTGGACTCAATTATCAAGTTAAATGACTGGTAAACAATCAACTTATTGTTGGCTACAATTGAGTGAAGTTTGTTTTAGATTGCTTGAAAAGTTTAAAATTTGTGTTGAAATCGATTTTTCGTTTTGCGGTTTTTCGCTAAACGCAGTAGCGTAGAAATAAAAATGAGGTATCGTTGAGCTTGCCACGATATAACTAACCTACATACCGAGTTTGAATGAAATCGAACGAAAAAGTTGAATTTATCGATTTTTGATCGGCTTTATCGATTATTGATTTTTTAAAATTATCTATTTTTTACGCTACGAACCTATCTTTTACATTGTACAATGTGTGTCAAGTTTGGTCAAAATAGGTTGGATGGATTTCGAGTGAAAAGGTATCACGCAGACAGACAGACATCCTCTGTTTTATATATAGACATAAGAAATTACATTGGTTATATCAATTTTCAATGAATCATCTTGGATATTTTTATGTATGTGGGTAGGCTCTGAAAATTTTATCGACTCTACTTTTTTTTTCAATACAGTAATTAACTAACCAATCATCAGAATACAGATTTCGAGAAATGAGTGAGGCTTAATTCCTATAGAATTAACCCTGCTTTGGAATGTCAGGAAGAACCTTGATTTGTGAAAAGTTAAAAGTAAAAAAAATATACAAAGGAAGCTAACACGAAGCAAAGAAAATTAAAAAAAAATATCAGTGTAACCTGTTCTAATAAAAAGACTAATGAGATATTCCATTATTACGGTAATACAAGGAGTGTTCGTTTATTAGCGTGTAGTAATACGTCCTGTTATTATGCTCTATAGGAATAAAGTGTCGCTGCCGACATTTGAATTTGAACATAGATCGCCAGTGAGCAAACACAAGTGATCTCATTATTGAAGTAAGTAGATCACGTGACCATAGAGGAAACACATAAATACGAACGCTATTTCCCGTCCACGGGGTCTTATGAACAGTGCTTTGCTATTCTGGGTCAGCTTACAGGTTCGGTAACAGTATGCTAACCTATTCGTATGTGATATCTTCTAAATATAAGCGTGTGATATCGTATAAATATATGGATACTTCGTCTAATTATGTACAAATATCTTCTTAATATCATCCTGTAAGAATGCGTGTTTGATATGATCTTATGTGCGTGTAGGATAGAGTCTAAATATGTTATATAGGAATAAATTGTAATATCTTCTAAATATAAGCGTGTGATATCGTATAAATATATGGATATTGCATCGTCTAATTATGTATAAATATGACACTATGGGTAACCAGACGTTGGAGGCGAGCTGGGAACGACAAGGCTGATACCGAATCTAACCAGATTCCCATCCGAATCAGCAAAAGGTTAGAACGTCACATTTGGTGCCGCGACCAATACCAAGTCACATTGGTCGTCACAGGACAGGATAGGACGGCGACGGCGCGGAGACAGACGGGGTGACGTCACAATTGGCGCCGCGACCAGGACAGCACGGCGGGAGTGGCCAGGCAGACGTCACATTTGGCGCAGCGACCCCGGGGTGACGTCACACAAATATCATTGTAATATCTTCAAAATATAAGTGTGTGATATCGTATAAATATATGGCTAATTCTTCGTCTAATTATGTACAAATATCATCTTAATATCATCCTGTAAGAATGCGTGTCTGATATGATCTTATGTGCGTGTAGGATAGCGTCTAAATATGTTATATAGGAATAAAGTGTCGCTGACAACACATGAGTTTGAACATAGATCGCCAGTGTGCAAACACAAGTGATCCCATTATTGAATTAAGTAAACTACATGACCATAGAAGAAATGCATATATGGGAAGTCGCGTGACGTCTAAATGATCGCTATTTCTAGTCTATCCTCTATTGCTACACGGATCGTTATTCTTTTCTCTACAAGGATTACTATTCTGTGGTTACTTTTCGAGCGAGTATTATCGAGCAATTACTGTTAGTGCGTGTGCTATTCAAAGGCATATGGCACCAGTATTGTTCAACGGCGTTACTATAGTTGTATCTGCGATTACAAAGTCTCTACTATAACAAAAGTGACAAGGAGTATTTGTTGACATTGCAAAAGTTGCAACGAGTGTTCGCTGACGTCAAAAAACTATGACAATAGATTACGTCATTACCAATAATAGGTGACCAGATTGTATGAAAAATAAATCGATAAATCCATTGTGTTTTATAGGAGGATTAATATTACGTGATGTGCGTTAAGGGGTGTAATGGATAACGACACGGAATGTGAAATCAGAGTGAAAATCTAGTCGCGTTCGCTAGATTCACTTAAAATGCCGTTGGAAAAAGTATGAATCCATCTCTTCTCTTCCTCCAGCTATGGGTTGAGCAGCAGGGTAGACTGGTTCCTTCAGCTTTAGGTGGCAACAAGTCTACTGCAGAAAGAAACGGCAGTCTACTGCGGGAATATCTTCTGCCTTGTCAGTCATGAATCGAGAGATGCATGAACGCCCAAGCGTGTATTACGTACGGTTGTTAACACATAGTACGTAGCATTTCAGTACTATTTTCTTTGAATGAGACTCTGTAATATGAGACTTGTAAAATTTTCATTTTATAAATGAGAACAAAACACAGTAAAAAAAAAAAAACAAAAAAAAAAACGCTCTCCCAGAAGTATTTTAATTTCTCAGTGAGTTAAGAAAAATCTGTTATCCTCATCGTCGTCAAAACTGACAAAGGAAAGAAAAGTAATCTAGCCATTATTTGATACAAATAACTTGATATGACGCACTTTACTAGTTCCATTCAGTTACCTCTTTCTCTTCCATTGCTTATTTGTTTTGTCTATTTTCGGGTTGTACGTGTGTTTTAAATAATTTTTGGAGAAAATAAGTACTTGTTTATCTTTGATAAAATATTTTCCTGTAAATATTTAAGTTTTTGTTTTTTCTTTTTTTCAAATTGTTTAAGCTATGCAACTCCGTCTGATCTTGGATGTGTTAAGCCTTTGCATTAATATAAATATATATATATTTTTACCTACACAAACAAGAAATAAGACATTTCAATGGAAGCAGTTGATAAAAATATTGACTAAAATTCGCATGCACAAATAGAATTGGAATGGCGTCAGAAAGATAAAAATGAAGTTACGCAAACTTCAAAAGGGGATATCTCTTTGCATTAGTGAATATATATATATATATATATATATATATATATATATATATATATATATGAATAAAGACAAAGGAAAACTTATCTTAGCCGTAGCGTTTCGTCCTCTGAGTGACATTATCAAGGCTCTTGCCTTGATATTTGCCTTTTGATAAATTTCCTCAGAGGATGAAACGCTTCAATAAGATAAGATTAATTTTAGATGTACTCTATTTCAAACTTTTACACACACGCACACACACACACACACATATATATATATATATATATATATATATATATATATATATATATATATACATTTTCATTGAATACGACCACCAAGGTCCTTTTATTTAGTTTTTACTCAATTTCTCATGCGATCTAACAATTTTTTTCTTTTCGGGTGATAAATTATATAAAAACTGTCCGAATGTTCTTTTTATCCGAAGGCTTAAATATTTTAACTGTTAAATAAGAAATGGATTGTTGAATGTACGTTTTATAAAATTTTTTTATTTTTCAAAACACGGTCAAGATATTATGTCCATGTTCAAAGTTAATATTATTAAGTGTTGTTTTTTTGTTTTTATTAATGAGGCTTCCATTATTTTTAGCCTTTTTTGCATATAGATGAAGCTATTATATTAGTGTTGTAAATAAGTATGTTACGAATAGTGTCCGGTAGGTCTCCATGAATATTTAAATGAGATTTAATTGAGCTATGGTCAGAAAGGTGTAGAGTGAGTCTGCGTGTCAAACATGTTGTAGTGTGGCCTATATAATTATTTACGAATTTTGATTGATCAGGAGTACAATATCTTGAGCATGTTTTGCAAAATGAAAACATTTTTATAAAACATACATACAACAAACTGTTTCTTATTTAACAGTTAAAATATTTAATCCTTGAAAATGGCTAAATGTATAGCCGAAAGCGCTCGGAGAAAAAGAACATTCGGGCTGTTTTTATATAATTTATCATCCGAAAAGAAGAAAATCATAAGATCGCATGAGAAATTGTATAAAAACTTAAGACTATATATATATATATATATATATATATATATATATATATATAGTCGACTCTCCCGTCGAATTCGACGTATGAGGCTCAGGCAGATCAGTTCTAGGAAACCGACAGCCCGACAACAGCACATGAGATTTGATTATAGTGGTGAAGGTTTTGTGCAGAAACATCCACACTTTTTGAAGGGCCGAATACAGAGACTTGGTGCACTACGTGCCACAGGGTCGCCAAACGACCCTTCGCGGGTTTTGAATTCAGAGTTGTCCTTCTCCTAGACGAGTTGCCATCCAATGCTATAGAACCCAATCTGTCCTGCTATTTATCCATATAGCTATATATATATATATATATATATATATATATATATAGAGAGAGAGAGAGAGAGAGAGAGAGAGAGAGAGAGAGACTTAAATGGAGAAGATGTCATTTTACCTTGAAGAAAACACTTTCGGCCAACACTTTATCAAAAGGTGGATATTGGCGAATAGAAGAAAAGAATCAATTTCAGAAATAGCGAATGAGGAGAGGAAATTGGGACACGATTAAGATATATTTTAATTGTTTTTTTGCTTTTAATCGTCAATTTGTTTCTAATTAAAATCTATTTAAATCGTGTACGAATTTTCCCTCCACATTCGCTATTTCTGCAAGTGGATCAGTGATCATTTTGTTCTATTCACCAACGTCCAACTTTTGATAGTGTTGGATGAATGGCTTTCCTTCAAGGTAAAAAGGTAAAATGATGTTATCTTTATTTAAATCTACTTTCTTCTTCTGTAGATTCAGGTCTCTCTCTCTCCCCCTCTCTCTCTCTCTCTCTCTCTCTATATATATATATATATATATATATATATATATATATATTAAATAAAAACATTTTAAGGTTCCATGTAATAAATTATTTCACCACAGCACTTTTAAGGACTGCGGATCATCAGCCTTTACTTCCAATTGAAGTAAAGTCTGATGATCCGCAGTCCTTTAAAAGTGCCGTGGTGAAATAATTTATTATTACATGGAACCTTAAAGTGGTCTGTTTTATTTAAATTATTTATATATATATATATATCTGAATTTTGATTTTATCCTCCTTAGGTTTACCCATACGGACTACCTAGTTTTTCATAAACTATATATATATATATATATATATATATATATATATATATATATATATATATATAATGTAAACCTATTTAAATTCGGTGGGTGAAAAACCTAGATAGCACAATTTTCAAACAAATTGGAATCCGAGAAAAAATGGAAAAAGAAGAAAGCACCAGAAACCTCTGAACATGGCGAAAGAATTCTCGTATCTTAAATCTTTGGTACAAAGGAAAAAAAAAAACAGTGAGTAAAAAGTTAAAACGAAGAGTGCTCAATACACTAAGTATAGCAAAAGTAAAATAAATAAATCCTAAGGAGCTACGTACTACCGACCTAGGTTTCAACACATTGGATCATCAGGAAAATCACATTATATATCTGTGGAAGGCCTTACCGAGAGAGCACAATAAATGAAAAGAATTCATGGAGACAGAAGATATAAACCCCATGAGATCAACCCATTACGTTTTCTTCAACTCACTGACATAAAGTAGAATGATTATATTGAATTAATTGCTGGATCTGCTGCTAGGAATGTTGTTTTTTTTCACAGCGGCGTGCCAGGCAATTTATATCCCCAGGATCCATCTTGAACATCGCTGAATCTACAACATATATACTTAATATATAATTTACAAATCTGATATTCAACACCATGTATCGAATATTGCTGCCATATCTGGTCTGGTGCTCCTGCTCTATATCTTGAAATTCTCATCAAAATCCAAAGAAGGCTCTGTAATGTTATTGATCCTGAATTGGCATCTCGACTTCAGTCACTTTCTCATCGCCGAGACGTGCTTTTCCTCTGCCTCTTCTATAAATAATACATGCCTCTAAAGATCCCATTCTTTCCTGATTTGTAATGCATTTCTGCAGTTATGTTATTAGCAAGATATTCACATGACGCGTATAATAGTACATTTCTGAAAATAACTACAGGGTGCCCCACAAAATGGCTGAGTACAACATAGGAAAGTCAACGTTGTATGATATAAAATATATATATAAAGAAACTGTTCTCCAGCGTTCACATTGTCACAAGGAAAAAGGAAATAACAAAAAATGATTGTAATAAAACCTGGACTGAATTTGAAAAAGCTATTGAAAAGAAAAGGCTGTCACTTTTATGGAAAGAAAGCCAGCATTCAGCTATGACGATTGCAATAACGCAGGCAGAATTTAAAACTGTCTTTCGTTTAAAAAAATTCAAGAACAAAAGCAAAACGAAATGCGGAAAAAGTTAAGAATGACATTAAAAGGGAAAGAATCATCATGCAACAGCGATTAAAAAAATCCTCGTTACATTATTTGTTTTGCATATGTGGCATATCTCAATTTAATGAATTTTCATTAACATTACATAATTTATTTCTTTTTCCTTAAAATCAATTCCGTTATATTTCACTCACCATTAGCTTATTTTGTTTACTATAAAACATTTTATTTTAAACTAAATATAACCCCTCATATCCGGACTTTGTAGCCAATTCCTGATATCTGGGAGGCTTTCTTAGTCCGGTTGTCATATCCAATTTCAAAGTTTCAGAGTAGTCATCATTAAAAGAGAAAAAATATATACAGGGAGACCACTGAAAGACCGAATGATATAAAACAAAACTAACTTTAACAAACACATGAGTACCTTTGGGTAGTAAAGTTTGGACCATTTTGAATTTTGTGTGGAAACATTTTTAAATCCAGTTTTAGAATCTTCTGAAGTGATGTTCTAGCGATGATAGTTGATCTGAGTGACGACCGGTAGAAGCTGCTAGATTCTCAAGGACAGTCTACATTACATCTTCCACCTCTGCGTCAGTGCGCACACTGCCCTTGAGACCTCTTCCCGGAAGACCGCCGACTGATCCAGTTCTTTCAAATTAGATACTCTAATATTAAAATATTGCCGGCGTTGGTTGAATAATTGATCTTTGGAATAGAAAAACTACCTGAGAACACGAATAAAAACCCGCCAAATTCCATCAGAAACAACGTTAATAACGCTTTTAAATGAATTCCAAAGACAATATTTTGGCATTTCTAAAACGATTTATACAATGTTATGTTTCTTTAAATTTCGCCATCTTTGAAACAGCTTCATGATCCAATCTCCCGAAAATTGGCATCTTTCTGGCTGAGGAATTTGTATAAGTAGTTTTTTACAGTCTTCTAAAGAACTGTAATTCTTCCTATTACGAATGAGAATGATTCGATCCTGTGTATGAGACATGACGGGACTAAGCTGTAAAGATCTGAATGGATGCAACTGGGGAATTTGTTTGATAAAAGTTCATAAAGCCTAAGCCTCCATGCAGAAACACACCAGCCTACGCGCAAAAATCATCTGGTAGGAAAAGTTAGTTGCTTTTATAGCAGTTTGCTAAGCGCTTTCCACGTATTTTAAATTTTTTTTTATGTGGTGCATAGAAATGGATGAGGATATTTTCTCTGCAAACCATTCCACTCAGTAACACTTGAACAACGATTGGTTAGCCGAAGTTAATTTACACAAGCTCACTGACTTCATACAGTGGGGAGACATTTTCTTTCTTTCTTTCTTCTTTTTATTTTCTCTTTTTTTCTTCTTCTGCAAAAGCAGTATGCGATACGAAAGCGTTTTAGTTTTCGGTGTATCTCACCATTTTCTTCTGTATATAAGTAATTAAAACGATAATGCCACGAAGAAACAAGGGTCTATTAGGAAGGAAAGAGAACGAAAAAAAACTTTTAGAAAGAACTGGAAACCCAATTCTAAACCGGAAACAAGGAAGAAATCTCAACTTCCGTTAATAAAACTGGGGAGGAGTACGATCCGGACGATGGGTGAACCTATCTACTCCTATTGAGGAGAAAAAAAATAGTTAGAAAGTAAAATATCAAAGTTTAGATAGAGCCGTTAGAAGTATAGAGTTGAAGTAAACTTTAGAAACCCAATCCTATACAAGTAACAAGGGATAAAATTCTACACCTGCTCAAAAGACCGGGGAGGCGTGTGAACCAGACTATAGGCGAACCTATCTATATATATATATATATATATATATATATATATATATATATATATATAAGTGTATGAAAAAATTACTTAACTTTTAAATATAAATTTTATCTCGACTTCGAAGTTTTTTGGTAAAATTTCCAGTCTTCAGGGGGTTCCGGTTTTAAACGATATTTTCAATTTTCTTTCTGGATCTTTTCCAATCCGGTTGTTTTACTCTGTTTTGTATATACATTCATTAGACTTAAATTTTGACGTATCACAGGTTACATGAAGAGAAATTTACATGTTTGGACTCTTGTCTTCATATTTATTGTCATATTCACGACGTTTCGGCCGTTGTATGCATTCTTCAGGTGAGATACGCTGAAATTTCGAACTGGACCCTTTATGTAGTCCACTGGGGTAGATTGTTCTAGTTCCACATGTCATGCCTTTTCCGGATATCTCTCTTTTCAGTTCATCCCCATTAGTAAATCAACTCTCTGAGTTGTTTTTGTTCATCTCTGCTGTGAAAAAATTTTACTGGATTACATCAGCCAAAGCTTTTATCCACTGGCCCATGTGTTCTTGGGAAAGGCCGGAGCGTACAACAGTCGTAAATATGACGATAAAGTTGGCGACAACAGTCCGATCGATGTTAATAGTGTAAATAGTTACAATCGGGTTGAGGAATCGGAGAGCCGAGTTCGAATTCCAGTCGAATTAATTACATTCACTTACGTGCTAATACCCTTGGGAAAGATATGAATCCTCTTCTTCTCCCCCAGCTATGGGTAAAATAGCAGGACAGACTGGGTTGCCTTGGATAGCAACTGGTCTACCGCAGAAAGAAAAGCAACCTACTGCAGAAAAAATCTGCCTCGTCAGTCATGTATCGAAAGATACACGCATGACACATAACTGACTGACCTCAACTCATAAATATGGACAGATGTTGAAGGATCGTTAGGGGCCCGATATTAGCAGGAGCCCACAACGGCCGAAACGTCGTGAATATGACAATCACCATCATCATCATCCTTCGACCTCCCTATGGTTAGTCGGAAAATCCATTGACAATCCCTTTCCAGCCTTTTCAGTCCTGTATTGCTGTCCCCAGATCCCCAATGTCGAACCCCGAATCCCGAGCTATGGTGTCTGGGGGAAAGACACTTCCAGAACGATGTCATAGGATTCAAGATGAGACGATTTCTCTGTACGCTCGGTGGCAGTGGTCGCCAAACTGTAATGGTTTTTGTTTGAACTTAAGAGAAATTGGCCTAATAAGACAATAAAGATGAAGACAACAGTCAGAACAATGTAAATAGTGCAAATAGTTACAATACCTCGTCTTAGAAATAGGGTGAGGTATTCAAGGATCGTTAGGGACCCAATATTACTGGGAGCGTACAACGGTCGTAACGTTGTGAATATGACAATCATCATCATCATCCTTCGACCTCCCTATGTTTAGTCGGAAACTCCATTGACAATCCCTTTCCACACTGTTCGGTCCTGTATTGCTGTCACTAGATCCACAATGTCTAACCCCGAGTCTCGAGCTATGGTGTCTGGGGAAATTCAATTTTCATGAGAAGACACTTCCAGAAGGATGCCATAGGATTAAGGAGAGACGATTTACTTGTCTGCTCGGCGGCTGTAATGGTTTTTGAGCTTAAGAGGGATTGGTCTCATATGACAATAATGATGAGGACAACAGTCCGAACAACGTAAATAATATAAATAGTTACAATAACTTATCTCAGGAATATATACATAAATATTGAAGGATCGGTAGAGACCCGATAAACAAGGAGCGTACAACGGCCGAAACGTCGTGACTATGGCAATAAAGATGAGGAGAACAGTCCGAACAATGTAAATAGTGTAAATATTTACAATACCTCATATTAGAAATATAGACAGATCCTGAAGAAGGCCTGAGCGTACAACGGCTGAAACGTCGTGAATATGATAATAAAGATGAGAGCCATAGTCCGAACAATGTAAATATTGTAAATAGTTACAATACCTCATATTAGAAATATAGACAGATCCTGAAGAAGGCCTGAGCGTACAACGGCTGAAATGTCGTGAATATGATAATAAAGATGAGAACAATAGTACGAACAATGCAAATAGTGTAAATAGTTACAATACCCCATATTAGAAATATAGACAGATCCTGAAGAAGGCCGGAGCTACAACGGCTGAAATGTCAATAGTCCGAATATGAAATAATAAAGATATAGAAAAGAAAGCAATAAACCGAACAATGTAAATTTTGTAAATAGTTACAATACCTCATATTAGAAATATAGACAGATCCTGAATAAGGCCGGAGCGTACAACGACTGAAACGTTGTGAATATGATAAAGATGAGAACAATATAAGGACAATGTAAATAGTGTAAATAGTTACAATATCTCATATCAGATATACAGACAGATTTTGAAGAGAAACTATTTTAAAAAATGTGCATTGCATTTCTATGCTTTTAAGACATGCCGTGATATAGATGTAATCATTAGAGAGAATGAGTGATTTGACGTATAGCAGGTTATATAAACAGTTAATATTGCACTAATTTGCTTTGTATTTCAATTGAGAAATAATTTCTTATTAATATCTACCATTTTAGTATGTGCTTTGCCACTATATAAGTAATCATCAGAGTGAGAGTTACACAATTTTAAAATGTGGTTGCATTCGTGAAATCTGTTTTATAACATCGGTATTTTTTTTGATGAGAGAGCGATGTGAAATGTTTGCTTTCTGGTTAACACAATGCGTTTCACTTACGTTAGTTATTTCATGTGGCTTTTCATTGACCAGCAGTTTCTTTACTTGATATCGTCAATCGCTTTTGTCTGTTTTTTTTTTTTTTTTTCGACAGCTTCCTCTACCTGCTGTTGAATAACTCCCATTTTCTTTCAACTTTCGATTTCTAAAGTAAAACCTTCGTGTATCTAAAAGGTTGCAAGCCAATTTAAGTAATTAGTTGACTCGTACTACTGATCTCTTTATTATTTTTGTTTAGTTTTCGTCTTTCGTTGCAACAGACTCTTATTTGTCGAGTTCTTCAGAAAGAAGAGAGTAAAAAAAACCAAAAAAAAACGAAAAAAAAAAAACGGCTTTATTATTTTTTTTTTAGGTTTGAAAGAAATGAAAAACATTTTAAAATTTTCGTCTGGAAAATTCGTTGTCATATATATATATAGATATATATTTATATATATTCTTATATATAAGAAGAGAAAAAAACAAAAAAACGAAACCAAAAAAAAATCGGCGTTAAATAAAAACTCATATCTATAAAAATAAAAAAAAAAACCGAATATAAATATATATTTAAATTTAAAAAGTCGACGTTGAGTTTTTACCAGTTCAATTTTTGTAAAAAACATTCAGACGACATCCATTCAACTTTGATGTCAGGTTTCATTGTAAAATACATCCCAATGAACAACCCACTTCAAATTGTAATACCAGTGCAGAGAAGAGCGCATCGCCTATTCGATAACTGATACAATGATATTTGACAAAATACATGCACATGAAAAGACCTTTGACATCCCATTGTTCAATTTTTTCATGTAGAATATTCTTTGTAACCATGGAAATAGGCAGGAAGATTCTATTGGCCAGCGTGAGAGCCAACAGCCGACTGATTTTAGCATGCTGTAGAAAAAAAAAATTTAAATTCGTCACCCGGGAAAAATTTAAATTTTTTATAATAAAATTCGTTAAACTCAAAGGTTGATTCTGATTCCGAAAAAAAGAGTATTTGTTGTTAACATTCTTTTTCATTCGGTTCTTCCAAGAAAGCTGAAATGGAACTAAATGCTTAGTATAGAGCTTAGAAAAAAATTTTGAGATAATCAAAAAGTTGTAGCAACATCATTGGAAAGATTTAATTGCAAAATTTTTTGAAATTCGCCAAATCCGGGTTTTAGAGCATATAAATTACTATTTTTAATATAAACATTTGGGTTGTTGAATTATATATATATATATATATATAAAAAAAAAACAGACCACTTTAAATTTCCATTATAATAATTTATTTCACCATATTTATATATATAAATATATATATATATATATATATATATATATATATATATATATATGTATATAAATAAAAAGTAACAGGTCTAAATAAAAATTTTTTAAGGAGAATATTTCAAATCCAGGGGGATAAATAAAAAAAATACCTTTAAATTTAAAAAGTGACAAATTTTTTTACCGTTAAAATTTTTTAAAAAAAACATTCAGACGACATCCCAACTGATGTATTTCATTTTAATCCCTAGACCTAATAACTGATACAATGATATTGACAAAAGGGAAAAACTACAATTTAAAAATATTCAACCATGGAAATGTGATTTTAGCTGTGTCTTTAAAACATGGATTTTTAAAAGTTACTCCAAAATTCGCTTGAAGATGAAATGGAACTAATAAATTTAATTGCAAAATTAAATTCAGGGTTTTAATTCTATTTTTGAAACATGATCAGAACTCGAAAAAAACCTGTTTGAAATAGATTTATATATATATATATATATATATATATATATATATATATATATATATATATATATATATATATATTTATTTTTGCAATCGGTATCACCTCAATATAACCTCATATAAAGTATGAATCAGAACTCGAATACCTAAATAGACATATATATATATATATATATATATATATATATATATATATATATATCAGAGTGTGGAAGAAATGAATCCACTAAGAACAAGAAACATTAAGAATTATCAGCGGGGAAGAGGAAAGAGTAATAAGGAGGACATTAAATGCCGATTGACATTGCATTCAATTTTTTGCAAATTAAAGCTGGCTGGGAAGTATTGAACCTGAATTGAGTTCCACAGAGAAGAAGTACGAGAAAAGAAACTATTAGCATAGAATTTATGGCTACATCTAGCCAGCTCAATTGTAAATTGATGAGATCTCGACGCCAGTCTAGTAGTAAGCTTAAATTAAAAAAAGTCAAGGTAACATAGCGAAGACCTTATCCGAACAGTAACCATGAAAGTATTTATAGAAAAAACACAGGGAGACAACCTTACGGCAGTGAGAATGTGACTGAAGTTGAGCCGCCAGTTCATGACCAATAATATTATTACTTTGTTGGATTTTATCAAGAATGTCCATATGAATAGAAGGACTCAACAATATGTGGCAACAATATTCGAAGCATAGACGAATGGTGGACTTCTATATGTATATATCTATAAATATGAATGAGCTCAGCTCAAACAAGGCGATAGTGCCACTAAGACGCAAGGAGCTACTAGGAATGAAAGAGAATGAAATGGTTTTAGAAGGAAGAGGAAACCCAATCCTAAACAGGAAAAAAAGGGATAAATCTAATCTGTTCAAAAGACCAGAGAGGAGTATCTATTCAAGATCGATTCAGAGTTTCGTATTTCATCAAGAATCAAACAAGAAAGATTCTATTAATTAGGGAAAGTCTATTTTTTATACATTCTGAAATATTTAATTCAATAAATTAATATTCATCCTGTAATTATTAATTTAATCATTCGTTCCTGGATCCTGACAAGAATCAAGAAACTCTGAATAAACCTCCACTATGTATTATGAATTTAATTACTTCTTATATAATAATTACTGCTTTAGAATGAATTATATAAGCAATCATTATATATATATATATATATATATATATATATATATATGTTAAGACATTTCTATGTTTATACATTCTTTTTTATAGATACAGATATGTAAGTAAATGGTCTGCTTATAATAAATAGTATTAACAACATTTACCGGCCTAAATGTCCGAGAAATTTTCACAGAAAATATGTGTCCTCCGACAGGAATCGAACCTGTATCCTACACGGAATCGTCATATAGCCTGACGTGCTTTTACCGATTTCGCCACAGAGGAACGTTTCGGTTAGCAAGGTCGATTTTACTGTTTTTAAACTACAATTTTCCATAATTTTCTCACGTACATACATATCTGCTCGAAGCGTATCCAAATGTAAACAAATGGCGTCACATATTATGAAATGGACAAAGTCTGACAATTATTTTAATACATTTTTATGGTTATAAACACACACACACACACACACACACACACACACACACACACATATATATATATATATATATATATATATATATATATTCAGTTGTATGGATATGGGGTTGTGACTCTAGGTATAACGCTTTTGCGATCATCGGACAAACGGGTTTATTATTTAAAATTGGATCTATTTTTGTTTGACTATGTTTGGTAGTGGGAGGGGGAATTTACTGTTCGTTTGGGGTGGCACTCTCATACGCATAGACACAGATACATACGGGTGTACGCATTTTAGTTAACATAAACAGATCCACTCTGCAATCCGAGACTAGGCGCAGATACATATCAATGTGTTCGGTCATACATACATACATACGCAGTTGTAATTCTATTTCGGTGTCGAGACCTGAGCTTTTTATTATATGTAGCGATATTCCTTTCAACAAGAAGTGAGTAGGGGTGTTCTTGACGCTTTTCAGATTAACCCCCTGCGCCGTCAGAGAAACTTACACACATACACACATACACACCTGTAGACGCACACATACACTCCTATTGGTCTGGGCCTTATACCAGCACTTTGGTTAAGCTGGGTTCTGTTTGTGCGCATAATGATGATGATGATATTTGAATTTTCAACACTATATATATATATATATATATATTAAGACATTTTACGTTTATACATTCTTTTTATAGATACAAATATTTAAGTAAATGCTCTGTTTAGTTGTATCTATAAAAAGAATGTATAAACATAAAATGTCTTGAAATAATTGTCGGACTTTGTACATTTCATAATATATATATATATATTCCCTTTTATAGATAGGAATTTGTGACTATGGATTTCACGTTTTTGCGATCATAAGACAAACTGCTTCTTTGTTTTTTTAAATTGAATCTATTTGTGCTTTTTTGACGATGTTTGTTGGGAGGGAATTGCATTCTGTGCTTGTTCGGGATGGTACTCTCATACACATAGACACACATAAATACAGGTGTACGCATCTTAGTTCACAAAAAAGAAGCCATAAAAAACAATCCGAGTCTGGACGTGGCTTCTTATGTGTCACGATGTTCCTTTCAACAAGGAGCGGGTAGGGATGTTCTTAACGCTTTTCAGATCTACCGCCTGCTTCGTCAGACAAACTTACACTTCATCACACACATATACACACATGTAAGCGCGCACATACACTCTTATTGGTCTGGGTCTTTGGGTTCTGTTACTGATCATGATGTTTGTATTTTCAACGCTGAATCGTCAATAATACACAATACTTGTGTATTATTGACGATTGTGATTATGTTGATAATGATAATAACTCTGACATTAATTATTAATATGTTAATAATATTGGTCGATGTATTAACGTTAAATGTAGCCTTAATGATGATGGAAACGAAAGTACTGCGCATATAAAATAATATATATACTGTTGTGGATTCCGGGTTGAAATCCGGTACCAATAAATAACAAACGCCAGGAATGATTATATAAAAATAATGTATTAACGTAATAATAATACAAACTGGTAAAGCAGGTTAGTAGTTCCAGGAATACGGGTTAGTAGCAAAATATATATACAATCTTTGGTATTGAAGTATGAGTATGAGTGTGTCTATATTTCTGAGATGAGGTATTATATACATTATTCAGACTATTGTCCTCATCTTTGTCGCCATATTTATCACAACGTTTCGGCCTTCTTCAGGTGGTTGGAATGTCGAACTGAACTCTTTATTTCGCTCACTGGGATAGACTGTTCTAGTTCCACGTGACTTGAGGACATCTGGGTGTGAATTTATGGGTATTATAAACCTAATGTCCTCAACAAGCATTTTTACCAGTTCTCATATTGCAATTTTGCTGTTATCATTTCATGTTTTTACCAGAGCTCATATTGCAACTTTGTTGTTATCGTTGCTTTTCTCTGGCAACCTTTACTACTGGTTCCCATATCGTATTTATTTCTATGCTTGGTCGGCTCAGGAGATTTTTGTGACCTAGCATATGTGCCAATGGTGTTCCTTGTCTATGATCTCTACATGATCCCACAGTGGGCGGTGATCTCCCTTCTCTCTCCATATATGGTCAGCCACTCCTGATTTTTCCACTTCCCCTCGTGTTACAGCTTTCTGGTGTTTTTGAAGCCTTGAGGGGGCGGCCAGTCTCTCCTTTATATTTCTTTCCACAGCTGCACGGGATACACACAGACTTTAGTAATGTTCTCCTCTATGGGGGGTCTCACGCAAACGTTTTTGGTTATAATTCGGATTTGTTTTAGTGCATATTATATTTTATTCTTCATATTTCTGCTACACGAGTTTCGGGTCTCGAGACCTTCTTCAGGCAAATAAAAGGAGTCAATTTTTAAAGAAATAAATTTTCCTTATGTTCTTTTAATGTTTCATTGTTCATTTTCTGTATTTGAAGTGAACCTTGATCTCATTTCTGGACTGTTGGCAAATGTAAATTTCTTCCCCTAAGTGGTAATAAAATCATTACGTATATATATATATATATATATATATATATATAAGGCTGTATCAAAAAATTTTGATATATATAATATATATATATATATATATATATATATATATATATATATATATCAAAATGTATTTTGATATATATATATATCAAAATACATATATATATATATATATATGTATTTGGTTGGATTGATGTGAGTTTGTAACCCTGGGTTTCACACACACTTTTCACACACACACACACATATATATATATATATATATATATATATATATATATATATGTGTGTGTGTGTGTTTATCAAAATTAATTTTGATATATATATATATATATATTGATATATATTTTGAAATATATATATATAGGCTGTATCAAAATACATTTATATATATATATATATATCAAAATACATATGAAAATGTATTTTGATATATATATATATATTGATATATATTTTGAAATATATATATATAGGCTGTATCAAAATACATTTTGATATATATATATATATATATATATATCAAAATACATTTACATATATATATATGTATATATATCCAAACGTATTTTGATATATATATATATATATATATATATATATATATATATATATATATATACATATACCGGTCCCTTGCCACCATATTACTTGTATTGTGTTTTGGACGATCCGAACGAAGGGTAGTCCTTGTATGTTCGCGTTATTTCTGCGATCTTTGTTAGTTTTATTTGCAAAGTCGTTCATTCTTCTGCAATTAAATGGCTTTGTTCACTAAGTGAATTCTTTTAGAGCCGGAATTTTGTCTGCTTGATGAGCAACCAGCCGAGAAAAACGATGGGCAAATAAATAACGTCTAGGTAAACATGTCCTTCTTCGCTGCGATTTTGTCAACCAGAATAAATACGTGTGGACATTTATTGACGAATGGTTCACATTAGATTTGTGTCGAACTGTTGCCGTTCACTACGAATACCTTACTTTCGGAACAAGGATACAAATATGGGTCACCCACTGGGAAGACTTCTCCGTACTAAGGGTCAATAAGATGAAGGAACAGATCATAACTCGAGCAGGAAGACGTCCAATTGGTTTCGCTGATCGCCATTAATGACATGAAATCGAGTTATGGACATTAATTACAATCATACGACGTTAATTTCTAATGTGATTTCAGTTCAATATTTCTGTATGTATTAGTCATTATTCTATCTATCTATCTATCTATCTATCTATCTATCTATCTATCTCTCTCTCTCTCTCTATATATATATATATATATATATATATCATTTCTCAGTCTGCTTCTATCTATATATATATCAATCTATCTATCTATCTATCTATCTATCTATCTATCTATCCGGTATATAACCTCCTTTACGACATCTCAGTCCTTTACATATCATCTATCTATCTATCTATCTATCTATCTATCTATCTGTCTTGTTCTGATTGATCTATCTATCTATCTATCTATCTATCATCTTCTATCATCTATCTATCTATCTATTTCTTTCTCATCTACTTATATCTATCTATCTATCTATCTATCTATCTATCTATCCTACGGTCATATAACGTTAAAACACCGGTTCCTGTAAGATCACTGAAGTTAAGCAACGGTGAGCCTGGTCAGTATCTAGATAGGTGACTTCTTGGGAATGTCAGCTGCTGTAAACTTGGATGTACGAGTGGTGTAATTTATAATGGCTCTGAATTGTTCATCGGGGAGCCGGTTTCCAATTCCAGTCGGGTATGTTATATTAATTCATGGACAAACACCCTTGGGTGAGATATGAATCCACCCCTTTGCTCCCCAGCTATGGGTTAATTAGTAGGAATTACTTCATTATATTATTATTATTTATCTGTATCAATCAGCTTATATGTATCAATCTCAATATATTTCAATTGTTTATCTATCTCAGTATGTTTATAAATTTCTATCTATCTATCTATCTATCTATCTCAATCTCTTCATATGTGTCATTTCTCAGTCTGCTTCTATCTATCTATCTATCTATCTATCTATCTATCTATCTATCTATCTCAGACTGTTCCTATCAACCTATCTCAATTTAGACTTAACCTACTTCCCAGCTTCAAATATAGAACACTCGGTGAGGATCAACATCAAATTGAATAACTCGAGTGCTCTCGATTTAATTACTAACTGTTGATCTCCGTCTGAGTTGTTTTTTCTTTTGCCAGCCAACGCCATAGAAATCTTTTGTGACTATTTTAAGTGTTGTTGTTATATTGACGAAATTGTATTACGAAAAATGAAATAAACATTGAAACCATTGCAGGATTATCATAAAAAAAAAGAAAAAAAAGTAGTATTTTATAATTCTCTCTCCTTTATCTATCTATCTATCTATCTATCTATCTATGACGTCACTTCATCTTTTTCTTTATACACACACACACACACACACACACACATTTTTTAAACTATAGCTGAAAATACATTTATGTCTTGTTTAAAATGTATTGGATTCTTTAATCTTGCGATATCTATCCATCTGTGTTAGTCTTTTCAGATTCCGATCTATCTATCTATCTATCTATCTATCTATCTATCTATCTATCTATCTATCTATCTATCTATCTATCTATCTATCACACTCTCTTTCTTTCTACTTGATTTCTAATGTGTCATGAGTCCTTACCTATAACTACAGAATGAACTCTTCCTAACACTATGTATACTACGCCTACATGTATATCCAGACGCTTTATGTTACACCTATTTGACTACAGCTCTATTAGAATACATTTAAATACACGAACTTACCAGACTCCATCTGAAACATACTGGTAGAAAAGAGAAACATAATAACCTCATCCACATGTAAAAAGCGATTACAAATAATGGAAGCCTTAATAATAAAACAGAAAAAGCCAACACTTAATAATATTAACTACGAACACTGCCACAATATGCTAACCGTGTTCGGAAAATAAAACTTCCCTGTAACTCTAAAAACACACACACAATCCATACACCTAATTAAAAAGTAAAAATAAAATCGTCTTTGATAATGGCTAAAAGTATAACCGAAAGCGCTGGGAAATTATGGAATATTTGGACAGTTTCTACCCACTCTCTGTCCAAAAACGAAAACACTTATTCAAACACAAGAAAAATTAAATAAAAAGCTTAACCGTAGCCCCTTGTATGTCTTCTTTAATGAAACATGTATAAATGAGGGATTGCTGCCTAAATACACACATATATATATATATATATATATAGTTGAATATTTTTCTAAGTTTTATTTTAAACTTATTGATTCCCTTCAATCACGTCGTACCCTATGTATAGAGAGCTCTAAATGTAGTTAGGCACAATTTAAAGATTGCGTGTAAAGCAGCAAGTATTATCTATAGCACCAAATGTCGTGGAATGTGCTAAAGAAGGCCGTAGAGATAATTAACCGAAACTTCATTTTAACAACAACCGTACAACTCTAATTATGATAATGTCTGTTCTGAGAATTACAGGAAGCATTTGCGAAAGGTCATAGAATGGGTCTGTTAGTACAATGTGTGAATAGCATAAACGACACAAAATGAGTCTTGTTGGCTGAATGATGCTTGAAATGATAATGCATGATATTGGCCACACTGTGTGTGGTTGCACCAATTAGTAGTAGATATAATAGTCTTAAGTTATTAGAATTCTTCGTCTAACCGAAGAATTATCATTATAAATGCTGGATCAATTTAGCTTTGATTTCATTTTGGTTGCAAGCCATCAGCATGGATAAGAATTAAAGAAGCAGTCTCTAATGAGAGTTTAACACCACAATGGATATTTATTGCATAAAAATACAATTATGGCACAAGGCCGAAAAAAGTGGGGGTTGAGGCTGGTCTTCACTAGCTATCCTATACCTAGCTAATCCCATTCACTACCCATTCACTCATTACAATTTTACACATTCACCACAAGAACTCGTCAGTCGTCAACCAATCCACCATACACCATAATACCACATCCTCTCAAGGGAGACCTATAAAACGCGCTCCATGCCATAAAATTTAATGATAATAACTTATATATACAATTCTAAAGATGGAAAATGAGAGGGAAGGGAGATGAAGCCAATAACAAACTAAACATAAACACAAAGTAAACTAAACTTAACTGATGTTCGTAGGGCCCGTTCAACCCTAAAAAAAGACCAAAATGTTTCTTTTTCAATGGATTCGAAGCAGGCCAATGGATCAGCAATAAGAATGTAAGTTAAGCATCGTAGAGCCAGGTCAGTACTTAGATGTGGGACCGCTTGGGAACACCTGGTACTGTAAGCCCCAAAGTCCAACCCTTACCTCACAGTCGGTGGGGGGTGTAAACGGTAGTGTCAGAGCTATGCCGCCGGAACTTCGTTCCTGGTAGGGCCACCAAAGGCGGACAGGTCTGACACACACGCCGGCTAACAAGGGCTTTGGTGAAAATCCAAGGAGCGTCTGCATCGGTAACCGGCGGCTTCTGGTCGTTTCTGCCTCTGCGTCTGTGGGAACCCCGCGGCAAGCAAGAACGTTATCCGAGTAGGCCTGGGTACCCTACTTCTGTAATTTATCCCAAGAATCTTCTTCTCATAACAGGAAGAAGCCGGTTCAATCCGCCCAGGGTGAATGCCGCATCAGTACAGTACAGTACAATAAGAATGTGACCCAAAGTCTGCAGTATGATAATATCTCTCCTCAAAACGATACAAGGTAGCTTTGAACTTTTGGAACTGATCGATGAATGGATCAGTTGAAATGTATTAACAACAACAACAAAAGCCATGGAAAGAATGACTCCTAAAGTCTGTAGAACTCTTAGAATGATATCTCTTTTCAAACTGACAGAAGTTAGATTTGTATTCTTGGAAACGGATGAAGAATAGATCATCTGAAATATAGTAACATCAACAAAGGTAAGAAAAACAATGACTGCCAAAGTCTCTTCAACTCTTGGAAGAATAATAACGCTTCTAAAATTAATAGAATATAGCTTTATACTCTTGCCTAACTGGCTGAAGAATGGTTTGATTTTTTACGGCTTATCAACCTTAATGGGTTATTGAATACCGACAATATTTTTAGTGCTGGTAATTTTTTTTTTCAAAAATATATTGCTGGTAATATTTTTTTTTTTTCAAAACTGTATTGCTGGTAATATTTTCACTTCAAAAATGTATTGCTGGTAATAATGTATTGCTGATAATAATTAAAAAAAAATGTATTGCTGATAATATTTTTCCTTCCAAAATGTATTGCTGGTAATAAATTTTCTTAAAAAATGTATTGCTGGTATTAAAACCTATTTTTACGCGTACATAGAATTTTAACCACAGTTTGGGTTTTGCTGTTCGGGCCTAACAGCAATTAAGAGCCAGTTTCACGCTCTTCAAAACCTATTTATTAGAGGCCTTGCTGTTGGACATTTATTGTCTTAACTGGAACGCGGACGGGTTCGTGGGTAACTATTTGCCCATAGCTTTGACCCTAACAGGTGCTAGCATCCCAGGTCAGGGTGGAGCTGGGAACATCAGCAATTAAGAGGTGCTTCCACGTTCTTCAAAACCTCATCTAGGCCTTGCTGTCGGATGTAGTTTATCTTCTTACCCAGGACGCGGATTCAGTTTATCGTCATACCCAGGATACGGGCTGAAGAATGGATCGGCTGAAATATGGTAATAACAAGAAAAGCAACAAAAAGAAAGAGTTTATTATTAAGTCTTTTTACTCCACCACTGTGCAACCGATGGCTGGGCATTATGTCATTTTTCTCTACTACCAGTAAAGCAGTGGTCAGGGCACAGAGGGTTAAGGACTATTTCTTAAGATAATCATATTAATAAAACCTCAAAGAGAGGGCAATAAATTGGATGCTGTCAGAGACCTAAAGCCTCACTGGAAATTAATTAAACCAATAAAGATAAGCGAACAATTCAATGGACTTGATACTACAACAAGCAGAAGTAACTAATTTAAATTAAAGATAAAATTGTTTCAGGCATGGTAGAGTGTTGGCAAAACAAGAGATATCAAAGATACAAGCTGCTAACAAAATTAATAATTTTCATGAAGATTAAATGGTCTTACACTTGATCCCGATAAATTTATAGAACTAGGGAGATAGACTAACCAAATTAATATGCATTTGTATTTCAAAAAAGTGTGTCTAAGAAGAGCATAAATCTTCTAATGTTTCAATTTTCTTCGTTTATGTGTTGCATTCCTTCTTTTACGTGACGTGTCGCTTGACGATGTTTGCCAATCATGGCTTAGATTCTATCCATTATATTGCTCTAGATATCTTTTGAATCTTAGTTCTCCATCTGCTATCCATTCTCAGAGCTGTCTTCTCCCATTGTGTATCCCCAAAATTCCGACTGTACTGTACTGTACTGTACTGATGCGGCATTCACCCTGGGCGGATTGAGCCGGCTTCTTCCTGTTATGAGAAGAAGATTCTTGGGATAAATTACAGAAGTAGGGTACCCAGGCCTACTCGAATAACGTTCCCACAGACGCAGAGACATGAACGACCAGAAGCCGCCGGTTACCGATGCAGACGCTCCTTGGATTTTCACCAGAGCCCTTGTTAGCCGGCGTGTGTGTCAGACCTGTCCGCCTTGGGTGGCCCTACCAGGAACGAAGTTCTGGGCGGCATAGCTCTGACACTACCGTTTACACCCCCCCACCGACTGTGAGGTAAGGGTTGGACTTTGGGGGCTTACAGTACCAGGTGTTCCCAAGCGGTCCCCTATCTAAGTACTGACCTGGCTCTACGATGCTTAACTTCGGTGATCGAACGAGAACCGGTGTTTCAGCGTGATTTGATCGTAAGCCCTAAATTCCGACTGTCACCTTCTGATTATAAGTACAGGTAAAAAGGACTTTTTGTTCCCCCTTTCCATTAAGACTTCCTCATTTGCTCACACGTTCTCTCCACGGTATATTCAGTACCTTTTGTCGAACAATACTTCTCTTTCATGTCTCTTTTAGACTTACAGCCATATAACGTGGAAACACCGGTTCACGTACGATCACTGAAGTTAAGCAATGGTGAACCTGGTGAGTATCTGGATAGGTGACTACTTGGGAATGCCAGATGATGTAAACTTGGATGTACAAGTGGCGTAATGGATAATGGCTCGGAATTGTTCATCGGAGAACTGAGTTTTAATTCCAGTCGGGTTTGTTATATTCATTTATAGGCAAATATCCTTGGGTAAGATATGAATCCACCCGTTCTCTCCCCAGCTATGGGTTACTTAGTAGGAATTTCATCATTAAATCATTATTATCTATCTATATCAATCAGCTTATATGTATCTATCTATTTCTATCTTTTTATCTATCTCAGTATGTTTATATATTTCTATCTATCTATCTATCTATCTATCTATCTATCTATCTATCAACCTCTTCATATGTATCATTTCTCAACTCTGCTTCTATCTATCTATCTATCTATCAACCTCTTCATATGTATCATTTCTCAACTCTGCTTCTATCTATCTATCTATCTATCTATCTATCTATCTATCTATCAACCTCTTCATATGTATCATTTCTCAACTCTGCTTCTATCTATCTATCTATCTATCTATCTATCTATCTATCTATCTATCTTAGTCTGTTCATATCTATCTATCTATCTATCTATCTATCTATCTATCTATCAACCTCTTCATATGTATCATTTCTCAACTCTGCTTCTATCTATCTATCTATCTATCTATCTATCTATCTATCTATCTATCTCAGTCTGTTAATATCTATCTATCTATCTATCTATCTATCTATCTATCTATCTATCTATCTATCTATCTATCTATCTTCAACCTCTTCATATGTATCATTTCTCAACTCTGCTTCTATCTATCTATCTATCTATCTATCTATCTATCTATCTATCTATCTATCTATCTATCTATCCCCTTGTGCAAATTAATTGAAACAAAACGAATGATTCCATTATTATTTATTCTTTCATATTTTTCCAATGAAACATGACCCATTGCACATGTTAGTACTTCGTATGTCCATTCCACAAAGTCATTCCTTGCAAACTGACCACAGATTCTCGATTGGATTTAAATCAGGAGAGTTTCCGGGTCAATCTATAGTACCTTGATTTGCTCACTGGTAAGGCTTGCCAGTGTGTTCGTGCAGTGTTACAATTTTTATACGCTTTCTTGGGGTAACGTCCATCGCAGACAATGGCCGTAGGACAACTATTCGACAGACGAGATAGTAATGTCTGAGCATGATAAAAATCTGATACAATCACGGACGATGCAATACTTTTCAAGGATAAAGAAATTTCATCATACACCCCAAAACTAGATTCATATTACTACACACCAATGCAAATGACCTAATCGGAAGGAAAAATAGAAATCGATTACACTCTTTCACTCCAGTGGGTCTAAAACTGGCTGTATGGTGAAAAAAAAAAGTAAACTAAAGCGGTTGTTTCAATTAATTAATTATATATATATATATATATATATATATATATATATATGGGAAAATATGTGTATTAAACGTAAGAATACAAAGTGAAATGAAGATTAGTAGTCCAGGAATGCGGGTTAGTAGAAAAGTATATTTACAAGTCTCTGTAATGGAATCCGTAATTATCTCTCTTTCTGGACTCTCGTAACTCTGTGTGAACACCCTGTGTCGACCTTTTTTGTCATGCCATCTCTTCGGAGTATAAGTGAACTTTGAACGAGTCCATCTTGTGTACAAGGGGCGAGCCTCACAATAGTTCAATCACAAGTGTCGACAGCGACAGTTAAATCATACATTTTAGATGCGTTAAGGGTGGTCTTCAATGATGCACTGTTCTCATCGCCGATTTCGGGTTTCGCATCATATCGGCTCCAACAGCAACCCCCGACCTGATTCTAGACGAGTCAGGTCGCCTCCTTGAAAGCGTCTTGCTACTCACCGCGACATGGCAAAAACAGTAGTCATAAGAAACTAGCAAGGTCGGACTTCGACTGTTCTTATTGATATACGTCAGTCAGCATCAGCCAATGAAAACAGGGTTTCTTACATCCCTCTTCTATATAGTGGGGTCTTTTTTACTTCATCCGGTTTAGCTTTGATCTACTACTTCCGGAATCCATATCGAGGTGGGGTGATATATTTATTGCACAGTTTAAGCCCATGTTTTACATATTAAATACTAATCCCACAGTGATACTAAATCTTTAACCAAACCTACACGCGTACCCAACCCAAATCTATCCTATACTAGCACTTTCTCAAAAGAAATTCGCTATTCTATCAGGCCAATCTGTAACTTTTACCTTATACACTTATTCAAACAAAATGACACACACACACACACACACACACACACACACACACACACACACACACACACACACACACACACACACACACAGAGACACCTCCATGTACGTTCCCGCATCCACACATAAATGTAAATATACGTACACGCAGATGTAATGACACATGTACATAACTTTATTCCTATATAACACTATGTCTGTTCCTATCTATCTATCTATCTATCTATCTATCTATCTATCTATCTATCTATCTATATATCTGTTCAGTATCTATCTTCTTTTGTTTATCTATCTATCTATCTATCTATCTATCTATCTATCTATCTATCTATCTGTTCAGTATCTATCTATCTATCTATCTATCTATCTATCTATCTATCTTCTTTTGTTTATCTATCTATCTATCTATCTATTTATCTATCTATCTATCTATCTTTTTCAATTGTTTTAATCTCTTCGTGAAAATCTTAAACCTTTCGTGGCTAATTAACAGAAGCGTAAACATCAGAATGGATAAATATAATATGCTTATAATATGCTTATAACATGCTTATAATATGCTTATAACATGCTTATAATATGCTTGTCATAAATCGTTCTCTGCACAATACTGCAATGATTTCCCCATTGTTTCATCAACGTTAATCCTGGCCTTCAATTCGTCCAGACTTTCTATTCGTTTTTCGTTTTCCATTAAAGTCAAATGCTAATCTGGAAACGTAAAAATAATTGTATTAAAAAATCAAATGGACGGCGATATAAAATCCAAAAAGAGAATCTGTTTTAATTATCCTGGAATCGAATTGGAAACGAAATATTTCAATCATTTCCGAACGACGCTCATTCGAATTCGATGGCTTGCAGCGTGAATATTTTATTGAAATTCAAATCCCAAATCACTTACTTTTTATTGTTTTTGTCAACGACCTGTGTTTAAAATCGACAGATTGATAGGTGGTGAGAGAGAAGGAGCAAAAGAGAGAAAGAGAGATACAAAAGTAGACAAAGAAAAAGCGGAAGAGAAAGAGAGAGAGAGAAAAATAGAAAGAGAGGGAAAAAAGAAAGAGAAAACGAATGAAAGAAAGCGAGAAAGAACTACCGCTCGAAAATAAAAGAAAAATAGAGACAAACAGCAAAAATAAAAGAGCGCGCGCGCGCGCGTGTGTGTGTATGTGTGTGTGTGTGTGTGTGTGAGAGAGAGAGAGAGAGAGATAGAGAAAAAAAGAGGGATAAAGACTAAGAAAGTAAGGATGCGGGAACGAGAGAAAATGGGAGAGGAAAGAGAATGATAGAGAGAGAGAGAGAGAGAGAGGCTTCAAGCGACGGAAAGAAAGCGAATATGAAAGAGAGGGAAAGAGAGAGAGAGAGAAAGAGAGAAAGAAAAAATCAAGCGAGAGAGAAATGGAATGAGAAATATCGAAAGAGCGAGTAGCTGAAAGAGGAAAAAACAGAACGAGAAAGAACGTAAGAAAGAGAGAGTAAAAGATAAAGGGAAAGAGAGAGAGAGAGAGAGAGAGAGAGAGAGAGAATGAGAACACGAAATTAAGAAATTACAAAAAAAGAGGGGAAGCTTAAAAGAACGAAGTTGGACAGAAAGAAGAGAGAGAGAGAGAGAGGGGAGAGACAAAGGGAGAGATCGATAGTGAGAGAGAAGGAAGGATAGGGAAAGAGGAAGAGAGAGATTTGAGTGTGCAAAAAGGAGAAGCAATAGAAAGAGAGAGAGAGTGTGTGTTTAAATGTAGTGAGAACATAAAAGAGAGAAAAGGCGATAGACAAAACGTGAGGCTTTTCACTGAGTCGATATTGTAAGGATACAGTAATAGGAAAAATAGTCGTTAAGAGGTCGGAGAGTATCAATCGTCCCCCCCCCACCACACACACACCGGCCTTTAAAATATTATAATTATTTTTCTATCTAGTTGAGAAAATTTACTGTTTAACTATTTGGAAACGCCGCGTCGATGCAATGTTAAATCGCGCGCAAAACGGAATCGACAAACTGGTTTCAAATTCCAACTGAATTAGTTGGCGTTCCCATCACGCTAATGCACTTGTCAATAGTACAAACCAGGGATCACTCCCTATAGCATGTACCAGATTAATAATTGTCCCGAGCGAATAACCCCTGTAGATCTTAGTGAGGACCATCTATCTTCGAACATGATGGATCAAAGTTGAAGAATGACAAAGAACTGCACTAAATAACAGAAACCATATCACTTGAAGACTACCAACAGCAGCAACAACTAAAATAGATAGCACATGTAACTCAAAGAGAAAATAATGATATCTGTCTATATTTCTGATTATGAGGTATATGTACATCACTGTTAAATCCTCAAGGACACATGGTACAGTGGATAAAGGTGTTGGTTAGATCAAGTGACAGGACCCAAAGAGTGTGAGTTCAATACCCAGTTAAGGCAGTGGAGAACTTTGAGTGGGGAATTAACTAATTAATTAAGGAGATAACTGATAACTGACATCCATTAAACATGGCACGTAGAACTAGAACAGTCTACCCCAGTGAGCGAAATAAAAGGTTCAATTCGACATTCCAACCACCGGCTGAAAATGTTGTAATAAATATGGTGACAAAGATGAGGACAATAGTCCGAATAATGTAAATATTGAAAATAATAATAATATCAAGATTTTAGAAGTTCCACACTGCTTCAAGTAAAATGTTAAGAAGGAAGCTAGCAGCAATACTGGAAAGAGAGAACTTATTTAGCTATTTATATCATGCGTTGCTTTCCTTTGTCTCTCTTTCCCTCTATTCGACCTGTGAGTATCAGATTCTCCAAGTCCTCTTTTCTCGTTACGTGTCCCAGAAATTTCAGCTGCGTCTTCCTGATGTTATGTATAAGCTTGTTTGCATCCTCTCTAAAACCTCATCGTTGCGCACACGCTCGGTCCATGATATCCTTATCATCCTTCTGTAGAACAATACCCTCGCCGCCTCGAGTCACATCACCTTATCAGGAGACTTTATTGTAAGATTGAATTGAATTTTAGAAATAAAGAAGATTAGATGTAAATCTGTCCTCCTTTCCGGCAGCGAATGTTGGACGGTCTCCTCAAAGATGAAGAAGCGGCGAAGGTATGGTTCTACAGAAGGATGTTAAGGATACCATGGACCGAAAATGTGAGCAACGGTTTTGGAGAGGATGCAAACAAAGAGGAAGCTTATACATAACATCAGGAAGAGGCAGCTGAAATTTCTGGGACACGTAATGAGAAAGTAGGGCTTGGAGAATCTGATACTCACAGGACGGATAGCGGGCTTAAGCAAGTGAATGACAGAGTATGGCCTGGGGGAAGTAGCAAAAGGACAAAACTTATTGAGAGCTTACAAGGGATATGGGCAAGTGGAGAGCCATCATCGCCTATATCCTAAAGAGACATGACACATGAAATGAAGATGTAAATACTGTAAAAGTCTGAGTAAGAATCAATCAAGGTTTAATTTTGTTTATGACTATTAATATCTGTGATGCCCAATTTTCCACTGCCTACCTCGACAGGGTTTAAAAACGTTTATGTTTTCTTATATGACGTTCATTATTTTCCACCCTACAACCACTTTCCTCACAGACGCAACATTGCAAGCTTACCTCCATTTCTATGGAAAATATTCTGGCGAACTACAAACTCTAGTTATATTGATCGGTTGGGCCTCGGAGGAGAAACCATTAACAACTAGCCTCGGGGAATTTAAAAAAAAATGAAAGTAAAACTAATTACGTATATAAACATGGCCTATCATCAAATGTTAATTGGTAGTTTCGGACTAAAAATGCTATCTTCTCAAAAGACGCCAGAAGTGAACCTTTTATAAGCATGGTAAAATATAGAAGATTCCGATTTCACGATTTAGAGAGAAAGTACTGTTAGTATTGTAAATGAAGTATGGGGAAGAATTCAAGTATAACTAGAAGGCGCCATAATGGTAAATTCGAAAGGCTATCCAACGTATATACTCGATGAAGGCATACCCCAAATATGTAATAAATTTGTTCAGCTTTCAACAGGATGGTGAGAGCTGTCATACTTCGTAGTCGACTATAAATTATTTAAAAGAAAAGGGGCGTAGTATATTTTGAAAATTGGCCAAACCAAATACCTGACTTGAATATTATAGGAGATTGTTGGAATAGACTAAAGAGCAAAGTTCCCAGAGAATATTGATCAGTTCTTTGAGATCCCAAAGACTGAGTGGGCAAATATTGATCGTTCTTTTATTTCGAATTTATATTATTTCTCACTACAGGAAAGACCTTTGACTATGTTAAGAAATAAAGAGTCAGTTTTGGTTGTTCTAAGGAATAAAGGGTCAATTTAGGCTATTTTAAGTAATAAAGGGTTACGTTTGGCTGTTTTAAGCAATAAAGGATCAATTTAGGATATTTTAAATAATAAAGATTCAAGTTTGGCTGTTTTACGGAATAAAGATTTAGGTTTGGCTATTTTAATTAAATAAATGTTAAAGTTAGGCGGGTTTAAGGAATAAAGGGTAAATTCTGAGTGATTTAAATAATAAATGGTCAATTTAGGATATTTTAAGTAATAAAGCTTCAAGTTTGGCGGAATAAAGACTTCGGTTTAGTTATTTTAAGTAAATAAATGGTAACGTTAGCCGGGTTTAGAGAATAAAGGATAAATTTTGAGTGAGCTAAATAATAAATGGTCCATTTAGACTATTTTAAGTAATAAAGGGTTACGTTTGGCTGTTTTAAGAAATTAAGGGTCCAGTTTAGCTGTTTTGAGTAATAACGTGCCAATTTAGGCTCTTTTAAAAAAATAAGGTGCACAGTTTGGCTATTTTAAGAAAAAAGAGCCAATTTCGGATAGTTTAAGTATTAAAGGGTCTCGTTCGGATGTTTTAACCAATAAAGGGTCAATTTAGGCTATAAAAGTTCAAGTTTGGCTGTTTTATGGATTAAAGGGTCAGATTTGGCTATTTTAAGTAAGGAAATGGTCAAGTGAGACGGGTTTATGAAATAAAGGCTAAAGATTGAGTGTTTTAAAGAATAAATGGTCAATTTAGTCTATTTTAAGTAATAACGCGTCAAGTTGGGCTGTTTTAATTAATAAATGTTCATGTATGAAGTATGAAGTGATTTTTATAATTGTAGTTTCGTTTATTTTTTTAAATCTGCTTTATTTTATTATTTTACTTTTCACGAATTAAATACATATCTGTTAATGCGCGCGTAAAATATTTACTGGTTAAAATGTTTGTAGTTTTGTTAAAATCGCTCTGACTTCTATATTCAAAATATATAGAAAATGTCCAAGCTTAATATGTTTTTCTTTTTTATATGACCTTCATCACCTGTTAACAATTTGATTAAATACATTTTAAATATAATATTAATTTAATATAAACAGTATTTATATATTAAATATATGTTAGCTTGAGTCAAGAAAAAAGGATACATTTTTGTTTATCAAATTTACTCCTAAAATAATAAGGAATAATCAAATTCTATTCAATTATATATTCACTATTATGTGAAAAGACTCATCAGCCAACTTTTTTTTATACTTTATACTTAAGCAACGTCGACCCTGGTTAGTACCTAAATGGGAGTGCCAGATGCAGTACGCTTGAATGTGCCTGTGTTGTAATGAATAACGATTTGGAATGAAACATTGGAAAGCCGTGTTCCAATTCCAGTCGGGTTCGTTGGATTCACTTATCCGCAAATGACTTTGGGAAACGTTATAAATCCAACTCTCCCCGCCCTAAGTTATATGTTATTTAGTAGGACTTACAAGAGTAAATCATTATTATCTAGAAAAAAATCTTATAATTTAAAAATAAAAAAAAATATCTGGCTTTAAATAATCTACAAAAGGTTGATAAACCGTAAAAACACAAATCGATCAATCGATACATTTTGAGTAAAAATCCGAGAGGTTTTGACGTGGAAAAGCGTTTGGGGACAACCCTGAATCTGGTTTTCTTCACAAAAACGAATTTGGCTAGTGCAAGGTCATGTGACTATGGCGAGCGACAGTAGAACAGACCAACCAATGACAAAAAATGTTTTCCTGTGTTATTCATACTGCATGCAAACTCTTGTCGTCAAGGAGGAGAGCACCAATTTCCTATTCATCCTCCGTGTACGCTGCTATTACCGTGCAAACTATGATAAGTTAGTGTACTGTCAGTTATAGATAGTAAATAGAATGATACGTCCCTCATTACAAGTGATTCTGACAAAAAATTACTTATGGGTAAACAGCAATTAAATTAGAATTGAAAGTTGTTTTTTTTGTTATAATAATAATAATAATAATAATAATTGTTGTTCGGCAGTTATAAAAAAAAAAAAAAAAACGGATTTATATAGGGGTCACATAATTTTGCTTACGTGGTGTACTGATAACATCTCTATCCGACCAAGTATCCAAAATTTGGGAAAATGTGCAGTCATAATTTGTTTGGTGATGCTTGTGAAGATAACCTGCCATTAATTTTCCGTATTTACTTAGATATACAGGGTGTAATGGGTAAATTGTCGACATTTAATATATTTAATTTCGCGCATGCGCGTTGTTTGTTTCCGAGTTTGTCGATTGCACAGTATAGTAGGGTCAGTTGGGCACCGTTTTTAAAAAAAAATGGGAAGCATGATGCAATTCACTCCACCCGAAAAGTGGAAACGGCATGCTGTACTGCTTGTCACTGGCGCCAGAAGCTCCAATAAGAACATTTCACTATGTTTGGCTGTCAATCTGAGGATAGTGGAGAGGATTCGGAAAGAGTTGGATGAGTCTAATGGTGATTTCGAAGGTGTTAGGAGTTTTCACTATTGATGGCGACGTTATGCTTCCATTCATCTTTCAACAGGGCCTCAGAATCAACACGGAGGCCTAGATAAAGTACATTAAGGAGGTATTGCTGTCTTGGCTTTAGAGGATGGCTGCTGGAAGACCCTATATCTGGCAACAGGCCTCTGCACCATGCCACTCAATCAAGAGAACCCATTCATGCCTGTCGGACAATTTCTGCGACCACAGCACTCCTTACATCTGGCCACCCTAGACTTCAAATTATGTGTCGGAGTCAGTTGCGCGATACACCAACAAAAACCTCTTTGTAACACCAAAGATAAACTGAAGGCGAGGATTATGGCAGCATTCACCAACTTAAACAAGGAGACCATCCAGAAGAGTTGCAGGAGATTCCGTAGTCGTTTCAAGGCCTTAGTTGAAGCCAATGGCGATTTTATTGAATAAATTTACTTTTTAGTATTTCAAGAAGTAATTTTGATAAATATATTTGTTAAAATGAGATGTCACTTTTATTTTCATTATTGCGTAATATAGACGATAATTTATCCATCGCATATTGAATACACACATACACACGCACGCACGCACGCACGCGCACACACACACACACACATATATATATATACATAATTATTTTGAATCATATTTTTAAATAAATAATTATATTTATGCTCTACATTTGTATCGAGCACTATTTTTTTTAAAATAATAACTAAAATACTAAGGAACTTTGGATCTACCTAACCAGATCTTTCCTATATTTTTCTATATATATATATATATATATATATATATATATATATATATATATATATATATATATATATAATGTTTTCCTGTCCTTTACCGAGTACATCTCTCTGGCTGGCTAACAAACACAGAACCAAAATAATTCATGGTAAATGCCGCGGCATCTATGTCCAGTAGACCAGTACACGTACAGTTTCTCGAAGAAAACGTTTTATCTGGCATAGTCAGCAGTAGACGAGAGACAGTACGCTGACGGCATCGGTCACGGTGGCTTGTGACTTCATGCTGTCGTAATCATCCACAACTTCTGAACAGTTTCGTCTGCATAATTTCACACGTATGTTATATCGTTTGGCTTTTAGGTTCTTTCTCACTATGCAGCACGCTGGGATTGCCTCTTCTAAGCCGATTATCTAAAGAAGTCATCGCCCTTAGAAATCGAAAGACATGCATATATATGCATATATATATATATATATATATATATATATATATATATATATATATATATATTGTCCTTCACACAAAATACAAAGCCACTAAACTAACTGAGATTCCTTTTCCGTAGTTATCAGATAAGACGTTTATCCATCTTGATATCAGTTGTCGGAAGAATCACTTTAAATATACATGGAATTATTCAGCTAGAAAGCGAACAGGTTAAAATCGTTTTGTGTTAGCCCCTCTAAATATTCCGAACTAAGCAATGGTGGGAGAAAAAAAGTCAGTCAGGCCTTCAGTAATGGTAGCAACATTCATCGTCTGGCTTCAATCTTCAAAGTCCATTCAAGAACCATCAAGAGAACGGTGAATAAATTAAAAGAAAAGTGGGAACAGTAGAGAGGAAAACTGGATCAGAAGGTCACAACAGGAAGAGCGTTCATCATTTCAACTTAAAGCTAAATACATTCTTATTGATCAAATAGAGTCCAATACTTTTATAAATAACTCGCAAACTTCCACTAAGGTATCTTTAATCATTTCTAAGATACAACGGTTCAAAGTTTAATCTATAATTGGACAATTTTGATATTACATGATTTGGACAATTTTGGTGTTACGCCTGGTATATATATATATATATATATATATATATATATATATATTATATAAATATATATATATATATATATCGTTAAAAGGGAATACTAATTTACTTTTTGTATGAATGATTCATTGTAATATAAATGAAACTGCACCTCATATTTGATGTAAAAAATCTAATCAAACATGCAAATTTTTCGGGATAACAACTGAGACATTACTCTACTAATTGAACTATTTAGTTCATGCCACGTTGACTCATAAACTCCTACAGCAAAAAAAATTTAAATTGCCATATTAGTAAAAAACGCAATCTCTTAGATTTTCAAAAAAATCAACCTTAGCGTTGCGACTGCACGCTCCACAAGTTTGTATCTGTTATCAATAACACATTTAAAAAAAAACAACACATATTTCGATTCGTATTATATTTTTTCGTCTCGGATGCTACCTGAATTTTACTGAAAACAAAATAATTCCCATGCCTGATGATGACTGGACGAAACGTCGAAAGTACTTGCGTATTTAAGGACGACGAAATACAGTTTATAATTTTAAAAAACAAGGATCACAATATTCATCGAGTGATTAGTGGATTAATGTATCTGTAAACTCGCCTTTTCTACCTATCACCCCTAGTAACAGAACAGTCTATACCTTACGCCTACGTACGGAAAACTTCGACCAATAAAAAACCGTACTAGGCGAATCAACAAATCTCATTGATTAACGACACAATAATCTGAAAGTTTCACGTACAAAACGAAATTGCGCCAAAACTTCTTTGAGCCGATTTTGGACTTTCAAAAGCATATAAAAGAAAACACCGACTGACCAAAAGCGTCAGAGACGAACATTCACAGAGAAATTGCCAACATACTCCACGTCACTCGAAATCACGACTTTACCGCGCAAAAGTAAATCAACGCTGACTCACTTGCAATTTAAACTCGACCAACTCTGTGGACATCAAATCGCAAACCTAAAACAACTTTGCTCATCCAAAGTGAACTATGCTCACTGCATTATTAAGTAAAAATCAACATTCGAACGATTCAGAAATATTACAGTCAAAGTTAGACCACTCTATAAGAACTCATTCCTAAAAACACTTAACATCGACATTTTTAATGTTAATTAACACAACTCCAGAAAGACTGTAACTGAACATACAAATACAAAAAGAGACATACCGAAACCTCAAATATCACACAAACTTTGCCATAGTAACATATACCAAAATATCCTGTATATATATTACTTTTAGTTGTATATAAATGTTTTGTTGGTTTCTAAATTGAATATGTCTTGTTTTTGATTGTATTTTAAAATTCGTTTATTTATTTGTTTGTGGATGCAGAAAGTCATGCAATCTACACAAATTCCTTCTGATTCACTCAATTACAATTAATTAATTCTGCACATCCCCAACACATCTTTAAAATTTGGTTATTAAAGGGGTTTCATTTTATATCATTAACTTTACTAATTTATTGTTTGTATGAATGATTTATTGTAATATATATATATATATATATATATATATATATATATATATATATATATATATATATGCTCTGTAAATTTACATTGAGCACTATTTTGTAAAAATAAAAATATCTATAAGAACACCGGATTATATAACTTGCTGTTCTTTCTTTTTTTTTATATACATATATATATATATATATATATATATATATATATATATAGATAGATAGATAGATAGATAGAAACAGACTATATATATATATATATATATATATATATATATATATATATATATATATATATATATTACGCCCGGGTTTTGTTAGGACTACGATAAACCGGGGCGTAACGAGAAAATAAAAAAAATAAATAAGAGACCACAAGGTTCAATATAAAAATAAATGAAAAGAACAGTGGGAGGGGAATTCTCCGAATCCCGACACAGGTAAACACAACAAGAAATATACAATGCGTGGACACACAACGACAGGAAACAAGACGAGAATTTATAATAAAAAGGTTTATTTGCAAATATACAAGATGCAACAGTAAGTAAAGAAAACGAAACTTAGTAACACAAGGGGTGGGGGAGATGAATAATCAGTTAGACAAATATTGTAGCGACGAATATCATAGGAATATAGAGCAAGCAGACAATAAGATACATATATAACAAAACACATGTAACAATCACAGTAGATGATGATTGACGTCAATCAGGATTTTTCGCAATAATACAGTGTAAAGATGGTATTTATCAATCCACCCACGGGGATCGAATGTGGCACAAGGCCTTTTTAATGTGGGTATCTCTGAGCCCGTAGGCCCAGCCAAAAATAAATAACCATCCATACCCCACGAGGCGGGCCAGTTCCGTCAACCTCCCCCAACGAAACCCTACCCTTCGGTGGAGCTTCGTCCGGGTTCCTCTCTGCAAGCAGAGAGTTCGACAGACACCCGACCCGGCAGCTCACAAAGCACAGATACTACACTTTGATCCTAGCCACCGGGCCGAGCGGGTATTCTTTTTTTTTTTTTTGTTTCCTTTTTTGCTGAACATAAAAGGGAGGGATTATCAATATTCTAGTATCATAAAAGCGTAGCCGACTTAGATGATGACGTTCTTAATTCTCCGGGCAGCAAACAGCGAAATATGGGTTTGGTGACATCTACTCCTTCGGGACACAAACAGCGAAATTTGGTGTTGGTAACATCTACTACTTCGGACTGCAAACGGCTAAGACAGATTCTAGTGACGTCTACCTCGTCCGGGGGCAAGCAGCTAAGTGAAGAATTGTTACCCCCTGACATGCACGAAACAAAACCGTCACGTGCCAGCCTACAAAAAATGCGTAGGCGTCATTCATGGAATATTGTTGGGGTCATTTGCACTTATTTGTCAAACAGTGTTCGTCTGGCCTACGATCAAGAACCAGACAGGAATTGAGAGGTTCTCTTCCGAGAACCAAAAACAAAAATAGATCTCACAATCTGGTTTCCCAAGAATTAAAGAAATTATTAATGTTTCTGTCTCGTCGCACGTACACGGTGTACTTAAAATATACTTATAAAATCTGAGGTGAGGGTACAAATATGGGGTTAACATAACAATATATATACATATATATTTAAGCAAATATTTAATTTACTACATATACACTATTTAAAATTACATATACGTGCGTGCGGGCAGGTGCGCTTGCTTAAGGGATTATATATTGTATATACATATATTCAAACAGCAAAGGACATACTTCATAAACGCAACCAACCATAATTAATATCCTAAAAATAGAATTAAATACTTCACCATTTATGCACTGCAAAAAGTGTACATGAGCCTGTATACGCGCGTCTGTATGTGTATATATGTGCACGTGAGTATATCTATATACGTATATGTATAGATTCGTGTGTGTGCGAGTGCGCAAGCGTATAAATACAGGCATATGTTGTTCATGATGACGGTCGTCTTCGAGTATAGAATCCAGAGGTTATCAGTGAATATTTCGAAGACAGTAGGAAAGCGTTGTTCAGTTTAGCAGTGGATATTTTGGTAAAAGTAGCAGAGCATAGTTCGTCCTTCTGTTTCTCTTCGCCTGACAAGCTGGAACTGGACATTCGGGTAGAGTGAACAAAATGGTCGCCTTTATATACGACGGATTGAATGTTCTACGTCTTCTGATTGGTTAACCTTCTATTGGTGAACTATAAAGTGAGTCAAGTCATTTGGGCTAACTCACTAGTACATACATATACACAAAAAAACTGCAACAGCATATGCACATAAATTCAAACAATAATAAATTAAAATTTGATTACAAACCTAACTTTCACCAATTGATACTTTAATAGTACTTAAAATACCACCAAACCAAATAAGAAAACGGAATAATTGCCAAGTGAAGACATGTATATATAAATATTCACTTTATCATTTAAGCATTCGAATAATTATTTATGTAAAAACTCAGTAAAAGACTATAACGCTCAGAAATTAAAGATGAGAACATATCTAAAAAAAACCCCCAAAATCAACAGAAATCAAATAGAAACAAATGGCGAGAATTGAAAGAAAAGAAGAAAAAGAAAAAAGCGGAAAGCTAAGGAGTGAGTGTAAAGAGGAAAGAAAACGAAGAAAAGGATAAAAAATTACGTCACACGTACACACATCCGCGCAGAGGGACGCATAGGCGCATGCGCGCGAACGCACACATACACACATGCACGCGCGCGCGCGCACACACACACACACACACTACAAAAAGAATTTGTACCATTTACATATAAAAACGAAAAATTGAGAAGTATAAGCAATCAATTGCTGATACCCCCTGACGAGTGGATGGACGGGTCCGTCTACAAGTCGGTATACTGTTGGTAATATCAATCAGCGTGACAAACATTTTACTTATATTGATTCTGTATAGATAGATAGATATGAACAGTAGGCCGGTAGATAGATAAAAATGAATAGATTAAGATAGATAGATCCAAACGGATTTAGATAGATAGATAGATAGATGAATATATAGATAGATCAATAGATAGATATGAACAGATGTAGATAGATAGATAAATATGAACCGATTGAGATAGACAGATAGGTTGATATAAACAGGTTAAGATATATATGAACAAATTGATCTAGAAAGAAAGAAAGAAAGAAAGAAAGAAAGAAAGAATCAGATGTAGGGAGATAGGTCCTTCAGTTCAATAGGAATTTTCCATGAAATTATGGCGAGTACAACTTACAATTAAAAAGCAAAAACATCACTTTCGGACCAACCGATAATTACAAGTATTTATACATAATAAGAGAGAACGTTACGAAAGTGTAAAGTCCCAGATAATGGAAATACACAATCGTTAATAATCATTATTTCGTCTCATGTCCAATGTGTAACTCTGGCAACATAAACAATTCTGTTTTGCTTGAAGTTAATGGAACTTGTATATTTTATTTATCGCATCTAAAGACTTTCAAGTACTGGAACTGTCTTTTCGTTTGGCATTAACGTTTGAATCCATACGAAAAGCTATGTTTACTTACCTATTGCAAGTATAGTTTGGACTATTTAACTAACTGCTGCCATATCTGGGTTGAAGCTGCCTAATCATAACTCCCCACCTTCGACAGAATTCAAAATCGTTTACGCAACCTTGTGGGTAATTAATTATTTTCTACCAAAAACTACTTTCTCACAGATGAAACATTGCTAGACTCTTGATACTCTACGGTTATTTCCATGGAAGGTGTTCAGGTGAATTACGTTCCTTAGATCCACCAGTCCAGAAAATCCCACCTAGGACCTGCCAGTCCAGGTACACTAAGCCGACGCCTCATTCATGTTACCTTCATATTCCATTCGTAACGCCGTCCTGGGTATGACGATAAACTACATCCGCGTCCTGGATAAGACGATAAACTACGTCCAACAGCAACACCTCTGATCAGGAGGTTTTGAGGAGCATGGAACCACCTCTTAATTGCTAGTGTTCCCAGGTCTACCCTGACTCGGGGTGGAAGCACCTGTTAGTGTCCCGGCTATGGGCAAATAGTTAACCCCGAAACTGGGGTAAAAATGGGTTTTAATACCAGGAATACTTTGTAAAAAAATTATTATCAGCAATAAATTTTTAAAGAAAAAAAAATCTATTACCAGCAATACATTTTTGGAAAAAAAGTATTACCAACAATACGTTTTTGAAAAAATATTACCAGCAATACATTTTTGAGGAAAAATATTACCAGCAATACATTTTTGAGGAAAAAAATATAACCAGAAATAGATTTTTGAGAAAACAAAATATTACCAGCAATAAAAACTTTATCGGCATTAAATAACCTATTGAGGATGGTATGCCATAAAACACAACAAACCAAACCAAACCAAACCAAACCATTCGTAACGAGAAAGTTCTATTCAGGTGGCTATTTTTTCTCAGGAATATTACATTGTGGGACAGACTTCAGAAAGGATGCATATTCATTCACTAAAATCTTCCCCTCCTGAAGTCTAGGGTCAAAAGTTAACTATCCGACATATCCTCATAAGATACCCCTCTTCCTCCGTTTTTTATGGCTTTGCAACGACCTCATTTAGTAACCCTCTAACTTGAGTGGCTCCTGCTTCTTCTTGGTCATTGCAACCTCAGTGTTCAGGTGTCATTTTCCAAATCTATTAATTGTGTTTTACGAAGTAACTATTTTATATCTCTCTATATTTCTGAGCCGAGGTATTGTACTTATTTAAACTATCTATATTGTTTAGACTGTTTCCTCATCTTCGTTTCCATATTCAAGACCTGCCGTTGCACACACACCCCGGTCTTCTTCAGGATCTGAGATGAGATATTGTAATTATTTACACTATTTACATTGTTCGAACTGTTGTCCTCGTCAATGCTATATTAATGACGTTACATGGCCCAGTGGATAAGCGTTGGTTGAATCCAGTGATTTGTATCAAAGATGTGTGAGTTCAATACCTGGCCACAGCAGGGGTGGAAAAAAAACGTAAAGTTAAAGGGAGATAACTAATACTGAGACATCCGGAAGAGCCATGAGCACGTAAAAAATCCACCCCGGTGGGCGAAATAAAGAGTCCAGTTCGATATTCCAATCATCTAAAGAAGGTTAAAGCGTACAACGGCCGAAACGTCTTGAATATGGCAACGAAAATGAGGACAACAGCCCAAACAATGTCAATAATGTAACTAACTATTTTAGTAGAATCACTTCACTTATTTGTTTTGTTTTACGGCTTATCAACCGAAGGAAATTGGTTGGTAAGAATAATTCTTTGTTTCTTTGCGAGTGAATATTGCACTAACCTTTTCTTTGGTGGAATAACAATGATATTTCGAGTCCTGCTATTCAACCCATAGCTTGGGGGAAGAGGTGGATTCATACCTTTCCCAAGGGTATGAGCGCATAAGTGAATGTAACGAACCCGACTTGAATTCGAACTGAGCTCTCTGATCTCTCGTAGCAGGACGCTATCTATTACACCACCCGCACATCCATTCACATCGCTTGATAACTGTGCTACTTTAGTTACGTAAAAGTTTTACAAACACTAAACCATCTTCTGGCCATGGGTATCGAACTCAAGGACACAAAGCGGGCATTTTGTGCTGATAGAGAGGTAAAACGGGCATAAAGCAAGCCCGTTGGCAAGGTATTGCTATCAGGGAGGGCGTCTTCTTAAACACGGACTATGTGGATAAGTTCTCAACTATAGGGTCCGGGGACTTTCTTAGGGACAGATTCCCAACCTGGGCTCCTCGGACCCACAAAGTTAAATTAGATCAGTTTGGAACTTTTAAGGGGCAGGAATTTTGGAATGAAAAGGGACGACAGAAAGGGAGGAGGAATGTGAGGATGAAGTGGAGGAGGAAGGGGTGGAGGAAGGGGAGGAGGAAGGGGATGGGGAAGGTGAGGAGGAAGGTGAGGAGGAAGGGGAGGAGGAAGGTGAGGAGGAAGGGGAGGAGGAAGGGGAGGAAGGGAGGAGGAAGGTGAGGAGGAAGGGGATAGGGAGAAGATAAAGGGAAAAAGGGAGAGAGGAGCAGGCAATATTTTATATTTTATAGTTTTTTAAGAGCATCTTTTTTTTTTAAATTTACGCATTATTTTTTTTTTTTAAAAGAGTCATCCCATTGTCATCATGGGTGGCAAAAATGTGACCCACATCCGTCAGTGGAAGACCTGTAATTCAGCTTGGAAACTTAGTTTGTTTCCCTATTAAAAATTGATTGTTTGTTTCCTCTTAAAATTGGTTAATTGTTTGCTAATGGTAATATTAACCATTTCATTAAAAGGAAACATTGAGCATTCATTGACCGATTACTCTGCACTGCTGTCGGTTGAAATTTAAAAAATCTTTCTCTTAAAAAAATTTTTCAGGAAAACAAATTTTGAATCCAGTAGCTGTTATTTCACTTTCCAATATTGATAACTACATTTGATGTAGTCTGTCTATATTTCTGAGATGAGGTATTATTTACATTATTCGGACTATTGTCCTCACTTTGTCGCCATATCTGTCACAACGTTTCGGCCGTTGTACGCTCCGGTCTTCTTCAGGTGGTTGGAATGTCGAACTGAACCCTTTATTTCGCTCACTGGGGTAGACTGTTCTAGTTCCACGTGCCATGTTTGATGGATGTCAGTTATCAGTTATCTCCTGCTAATTTCTCTCTGAAAGTTCTCCACTGCCTTAACCGGGTATTGAACTCACACTCTTCAAACTTTTGATTGACTTAAGATGAATACAGCGCAAAGAAAAAAAAAACATTGAACGTTCCAAATAATAACTATTTTAAAGTCTATCCTGGACACATGGCACAGTGGGTAAAGGGGTTGGTTACATCCAGTGACAGGACGCAAAGAGTTGAAGTTTGATAATACTACAACGCAAAGTGGAATAAATATCAGTTGTTTTGCTTACATTCGACGTCTCATCTATTTTCCTAATCTTTAATGCCAATCATAATATTAGCCATTTTCTTATGAGGAAATTCCGCATTCATTGACCGAGCAGATAATGATGCTACCGATTGAAATTCATAAAACAATTTCCTTCCTATAGTTTTGCTTCAGGCAGTGTGGAACGTCAACATCTCAATTACGTCATTATTTTGTTTTCGAGTTACATCTGCTATCCATTTTAGTTGTTGCTGCTGTTGGTAGTCATCAAGTGATGTGGTTTCTGTTATTTGGTGCAGTTCTCTTTGTGTGATTATGTAGCGCCAATCCACAAGGTTTTAAAAGGGATGGTCTTCGCCGAAATCCACAGGTCTTCACTCGCTCAAAGTCATATTTAACCATTGATCTTAGAGAGCAGTTGGATATAACCGAGATTTTAGGTATTTCTGCACAGCTCTGCTAATATGCTCATCCACACGAAAGTCTCGATCGAACAAAGTTATTTAAATAAATGACTCGAGTTTTCACGTTAATGTTTCGGTTCTGTAGCAATGAGCTGTGTTGGGCGAAACTATCTTAAGCGCAACATATTCTCTGTTCAGTTTCCTTTCCGCCTGTGATTATTTTTTTTATAATTGATCTATACAGCTAAGTATTTGAAGTCATTAGAATTTGCTATTTCAACATCCTGAAATATGGTGTAATTCTTTCGCGATCACGAGAAATAAAATAAAAATTATGTAGTGTCCCCATGATATCGAGAAACATAAAACCCCTAATTTCCCATGATTCCCTAGTAAAAATGAAACCGCTCTACTGGCGGGAAATTTCGATTCTCCCTCTTTTTAATGACCTCTTACCAAGAGAGCACATTGATTTGAGAGGTTCCGTGAATGAGTACCAAACGTTCTACTCAAATATCATTTTCCCATGTTGAATATGACCTTTTAATGATAGACTCATCACTTTTAAAATAATTCGTTCATTCTCCAAGACAAACATGAATATCAGAAACATTTAACAGCCACATTACAAGAACTTTCTTATATCTACCGAACAACCGTTTTTCTGATAATAAATCCTTCCATATATGTATAAATGTCTCACTTTTAGATTATGATGTATATATGTATATTTAAGTAACCAAAACAGGAGTCAAACAAGGCTCATTATAACAAAGTGGTAACGCTGACATTTAAAGCTAAAAGAAACATATTCATATGACATACTACATACAATGAAAAAGAGAACAAAAGAAACAACAAACTTACTCGTAATATTCGAAACACCATGGACGTTAGAATAAATACTAATATTACGACTACTGCTAATTGACATTCATCACTGGTTAAGATGTAGTGATTGGGGAAGCATGCGCTCAGGAGTATTAGTTAAGTGAAACTTCTTCCTTACTAATGGAATATGAAGGGAATAAGGATGATTTGGGCCTGTTTACGTGACAAAGTGGAAGTAAGAAATGTATCTCATCTGAATATTTGCCATGAAAATTGTGTAGCGATCATGAGAAATTAAAACAAAAAATCTAATTCATATGATTCTATAGAAAAAAGGAAATTTCCCTACTGGCAGAAAATTTAGAGTGTTTTTTTTTCATCGGCCTCTCACAAATAGAGCACTGCCAGGAATGAAGACCATAGATAAGTTTTGCACAAATATCACCTTTGAATGATAGACTTATCACATTTTTTTAAAGCAATTCCACTCCAAGCAAGCCGGGAAGCCACTAGCACGCAAGGGTTTACAGAGAGTTGGAGTGAGAGCAAAGAGGAGTGATAGAGAAAAGGATGAAGAAAAGTGTAGGGGATAGATCAAGGCATACGTTACATTTGAATAGTTGGAGATTATAGCTATCAGGAAAACAAGAAATGGGGAGGAAGTTCCACAGGCGAGAAGTGAGAGACATGAAGCTATTAGAGTAGAAGAGATAGCTACATTTAACAGCTTCGACAGCGAAAGGGTCAGAGCGAGATGTCAGCCTAGTTGAACGCTTAAATTTATGAAGTCTGGGAACCAGCGAAAGCAGCTCATCGGAGTAGTTACCGTGAAAATATTTGTAAAAAAGACAGAGGTAGGCAACAGCACGTCTGTGGGAGAGCGGATGTAGACAAGATGCCAGATCATGGTCTATTACATTGCATATCCGTCTTTGGATTTTATCGAGGACCTTGAGACAAACAGAAGGGTCTCCAGACCATATATGGCAGCAATACTCCATGCAAGGGCGAATGGTTGATTTGTAGATCTGAAGGATTGACTCTGGCGAGTAAAATTTCCTGGCGCGGCACAGGAAGCCAACTTTTCTTGCGTTTGCAAATAATTTATTCATTCACCACAACAAACACAAAATTCGGTAATATTTACTAACAACATTACAATAACTTTCATACATCTACCGAACTAGTACAATCAAAATTCTTCTGATAATAAATCCGTCCATATATAAGTGTCTCACTTTGTGGTTATGATATATATATATCTGTATTTCACTAACCAAAAACGCGTCAAACAAGGACCATCATAACAATGGATCCAGGTTATGTACCACGATTGATTTCATTCTAATTCCAGATCATAATTTCTTTTTTGAAAGCTTTACCTTGAGTGCCATTTTTTTGGAATACTTTGTAGAGGATGTTGATTTTTTTTGTTCAAGATAATTCTTATTCCAACTGGTTCAATGCTGCTATTATAAAAATGTACAGAAAGGCGTTATTCAGAAATCGATTTAACTTATTAAATTTTGAGGAAAATATTGCTTACCAAAATGGTTCCCCCGCAGGCTGCCCGCAAGATAGCCCATGGGGCGCTTGTTTAAGAGACCATGTTTAGGCTTCTGGCCATACGTTCATTTATGACTTCTTAGCTTCTTTTCACTTAACGTGGCGTGGACAATAAAAGCATTTTTCGATTTTTTTACGAGGTAACTATTTTTGTATTTAACACTTTCCCGCCATACTGCATATTTTCTGGCATTAGCTTAAGATTTCAAGACGACATTATTTTCTTAAATCCAATCTGCTACCAAATTCAATCTATTTAATTGATCGCCTCCATTCATTACGATGTTTTCTAACTTCAACAAATAGAACCGCCCCTTCGTCGTGTATGCTGCTGATCTTATGGCCAGCCAATATAACATCCTCTCGTGATTTCAGTAGTTGAAGAATAAAATACAACCACTCAACATAGACAATTCAGTAAAATTTACAACACGTTGTTTCTGTCAATTCCTCCCAAATTAAAAAAAAAGAATTTATATTTACTAGAATTTACACTAAATTCTCCAAGACTTGGATTCGCTTTTTCTAAGTGTGGGTTCTCCGTCCGCGCTCACTGAGAAAAACAAGCAAAACACATTTTTTTTCATTTGTTTTTTAATTGTGAAAAATCCTTGTAAGTACCTCGAATATCATCCGCACTTACGAAATGGGATTTCCCTGATTTCTGGTAAGTTTTGATTCTGAGAGTTGTTGTGAGGTAAGCTAAACAAATTTGGATTTAAAATTTATAATTATATGGGGTGAATTAATATTTTTGTTAAGTAACTTTACATTATTTGGGGAAGAATTAACAGGTTTATCAAAATCCAGCTATTAGTTTCTTATACTCTAAAGTACTCTCCCCTTTAGGAAAGAACGCTCCCCTTTTTAGATAGTAAAGTATGCGTTCTGTTTCGGATTCAACTCTAAAATCTAATCATGACATATTTCTTCCTGACTTGTAGCTACAGCTCAAACTCGGTTGTCGAACGTCTCATATATCGAACAAATCGATTTTCGAACAGAAAATTCGAGACGAAAATGCTTCGGTTATCGAACAAAATTTCAGTTCTCGAACAAGATAGCCGAGCCGAATTAACCCGAACGGAATAATTTCTGAGTCGACCGCCGTGTTGTATAAATGGTGGGCTTTTCTTTTCTAAATTTTTGTACTGTGACTTTTTTTTCACTACATTGATTCCTCTTGGAAATATAGTTTCGGTTTACGAAGATTTCGGGATACGAACGACCTTCAGGGACGAAATAAAATCGTGAACCGAGGTTTCACTGTATTTGGAAAAAATCATTTTTTCTCTGACTGGTTAGGATGTTTGATAGCATTCTTTTGATTTACAGTATTGACATTATTCTTTTGATTTACAGTATTGACATTATTCTTTTGATTTACAGTATTGACATTATTCTTTTGATTTACAGTATTGACATTATTCTTTTGATTTACAGTATTGACATTATTCTTTTGATTTACAGTATTGACATTATTCGTATAGTTGACCTCATCTTTATTGCGATATTCATGACGTTTCGGCCGTTGAACGCGCCGGCCTCTGTCAGGTGATTGGAATTTCGAAAATTTTGTTAAACTTAAGGAATCAGCACATATGCTAGGCCACAAAAATCTCCTGAGTCGGCCAAACATAGAAATGAATACAATATGGGAACCAGTAATAAAAAGTTCCAGAGAAAAAATAATAACAACAAAAATTGTAATATGAACACTAGTAAAATATGGTTACTGAAGCATTAAGTTTATAAGTCCCCAAAATTCACGCATTGACGTCCTCAAGGGTACATGGTCTAGTAGACAAAAGTGTTGGTCGGATCTAGTGACTTGTGAGTTCAGTACCTTGTTACAGGGGAGAGTATTTTACTGCAGTGGTGAAGCTCAATTCCAAACATTTCAGGGTGTCTGGGTGTCAATCTGAGGACAGTGCAGTGGATTCGGAAAGAGTTGGATGAGCCTAATGGTGATTACGAAGGTGTTTGGAATAATCCCTAGTTATGGCGATCCTTAGTCACATTGTTCACGATGCATTGTCTGGCGGCTACCATGAAAGAGGAATAGGGAGGAGAGGACCAGTTCCATGACCAGCACATTAAACCAAATCTTAGTCCTTTGGGTTTTTATACGTGGAATCACCTGAAACAAATGGTTTATGCAGCAGACATTAATAATGTAGAGAGGATTCATCAACGTGTCATGGGGCCATACGAAACTATTCAACACCGTGTGGGCGTCTTTAAAATAGTCCGCCATAAAAAAAACCAAAAAAAAAAAAAAAACGACGGGTGCATTCGTGTGTAGAAGCAAACGGAGGACGTTTTGAAGGACAATTTGGAGGACATTTGGGGGACATTGTCCGCCAGTCAGTGGTCCGACGGGTGCATTCGTGTGTAGAAGCAAACGGAGGACATTTTGAAGGACATTTTGGAGGACATTTTGGGGGACATTGTCCGCCAGTCAATGATCCGATGGGTACATGCGTGCGTGGAAGCAAGTGGAGGACATTTTGAATATTTGTTATAAGTTGCTGAGTTGAGATACAATGATTACCTTTTGGACATATGTTTATATGGACATTTTACCTTGATTTGGTGTGAGGAACCCTCTCCCAAATGTTTGTTAAACTATTTTTTGGATTTTATCTGGGGATTGTACATTGAACAGCATCTACCATAAACTTTAAACTTAATAACTCAAAAACGAACGATTTGCGGAGATATGTATATATCTTTTATTTTAGAGTGAGGAGGCCACCCCCAAAATTTGTAAAAGTATTTTAGATGCACCCTATATATATATATATATATATATATAGTTTATGCAAAACTAGGTAATCCGTATGGGTAGACCCAAGGAGGATGATATCCGGAGAGCTCAATGTAAATTCAGAGCAAATATGTTTGAATAAAAACAGACCACTTTAAGGTTCCATGTAATAAATTATTTCACCACAGCCCTTTTAAAGGGCTCTGGATCATCAGACTTTACTTCCAATGTTGAAATGAAAAAAATGAAAAGATATATATATATATATATATATATATATATATATATATATATATATATATATATATATATATATATATATATGTGAAAAGTGTATATAAATATAAACAAATATATATATGTATAATTATTTATATATTATATGCGCGGTACTTATTAGAAAGAGCTCAATATCAGAGATAGAGCTAACATATTTGGTTGGATAGATCGCTTTAGCGATCGTCAGACAAACTCGTCGTTTGTCTGACGATCGCTAAAGCGTGAAACCCAGGGTCACAAACTCACATCTATCCAACCAAATAAATTAATTGATTTAAAATATGGTTTTTTCGCTACATAGTTCTAACCATGTTTCAAAAATGGAAGCTAAAAGCCACGAATTTAATTTTGTGATTAAATTAAAGACATTTGTTCCATTTCATCCTCAAGCGAGTTTTGGGGTAACATTTTAAAATTACTGGGTTTTAAATACACACACACACATATATATATATATGTGTGTGTGTGTGTGTGTAAGTAAATGTTGTGTATGTGTGTGTGTAAGTAAATGTTGTGTGTGAGTGTGTTTAACATACAAAGACTATGCGTGAGTTTCTCTTCTCACTCTTTCATCTCATTTGTGGTATTCGACCCTTCTTATCACCTGATCCCGACTCTCCTGAGATACGCATATGAGGTGTGCTGTAATGCTTTCACCGCTGTCTCCGTCGATGCTCCACTGAGAAGCCGTTTTCTTTTTAATCCAATCCCCGTCACATTTTAAATTGTTTTCTTTGCGGGTGGTTTCTTTCCGCTTTTGATGTCAAGCCTCAAAACCAACCAACAAACAAAATCAGGAAAAAGGGAATTCCGATGCAATCATTTCCGCACTGACATGAAATCAGATGAAATGTGACAGAAGCCTTCATTCACGTGACAAGTCCTTTCAGGGTGTAGGCGTTCATGGCTCTATACAACTTTCCGTTTTCTGCTGGTCAAACAGATTTAAAAAGAAAAAAAAAAAAAACTTTCAACCATCATTGCTCTGCCGTCCATTTTTTTTTTAAAAAAAGTAGGGTTCATCCTGTACAAGATAGGAAGCCCACTCGAGGTAGAGGGTTATGTTAAGGAGCAAGACTGTACGGATAGTATTGGAAGGTAACGGTTGAACCCTAGACTTGAACACGTTAAGATTGTAGTGATCGGGGAAACACCCCCTTGGGAGTCGGTTCCACAGAGCAGTCGTTCGCGAGAAGCTGTTTCATTGGAACTGACTTCAATTTCTGATCGAGTTTATTTCATTCACTTTCGCACTAATGCCCTTGGAGAAGGTATGAATCAATTTCCTTCCAGCTATAGAATAAATTGCAGAGGAGACAGAGCGCTTTTGTCTTGGTTGACAGCAAGTCTGAATTCAAAACGTAACTGAAGAGCGATGGTCTATTTCGCCCTAGACCCGTCCACTGCTGCTCCGGTGCTAGTAAATGTTGTCCTCTAACACGTAATATATTAGTGGACTAACGATGGTGATCGAACCTGTTATGGGGTCCACCCCTTTTTCATACAAGTGGACTCGACAAGTGTGTACTTGTACTGCTGCCAGTGAATACCCGGGAGAAAGAGAGATACACTGATAGAGTGAGTAACAGAGATACACAGATACAGTGATACAGTGAGAGAGTGAGGTAACCGCTTTGTAGGAGTCACAGTTGCGAGCACGTAGACTCAGAAGGAAGTCATACTTCGATACTTAATTTCCAAGACTGTATATATATTATTATTGCTACTAACCGAATTTCTGGATCTACTAACCGTATTGCCAATTGTGTTATTACGTCAATACATTTATTTGCTATATTTCATTCCTGCGTTTGTCATTCATTTAAGACCGGATTTCATCTCGGAATCCACAACAAATTGGCGACGAGAGATTCGAACTCACACGGGAAGAAAAAACAACAAAAAATGTTTCCTCGTCGTCCACAACAGAACTGAAATTTATTCTCTGTTGTGACGGGAAACCAAAAAGTAATTCATGTCTGATTATTCTTATTGTCTTACAAAAAATATCAATTTTTATACAGTAAAGTTCACCATATACAAGGCCCAAGGGACACTCGAGGTAGGGGGTTACGTTAAAGGGTAGTTTAGGACTGACGGTAACTGTTAACTTTAGATTTAAGCAGGTTAAGATTGTAGCGATCGGGGAAACATCCTCTTGGGAGTCGGTTTCAAAGAGCAGTGGTCTACGGGAAGAAGCTGTTCGAATCAAACTGACTTGTCACCTTGGAATACGTAGGGAATGTGGGTGGTTTTTTACAGTGCTTTCTGATGTAGCATCAAGTGACTTGCCACATCCCGCCTGGGGAAGAGAGGTTGGAAGGTGGAAAACAATTCGGCATCCAAAAGGACTAGGAGACACTTTTGAACTCATTATTTATTTCTGCTGTTTATAGAAATTCTGGCACAAGGCCGACAAAAGAAGAGTGTTCAACTGTTTGTAATATCAATCCTCATATATGGTGATTTTCCTAGATGTGTCACAAGGCCGAACGTTTGCAGCAGCCAGCGAGGATCGAACTCACAATTCAGTCGTAATCGATCTAGCGAGACAAGATTGCTAACCATTGCACCATGTAGATGTGCCCAAGGCGCTTTTGATCTCTATCGATACTGGACAGTGCGGTCTGAGGATGCCTCCGCCCCAAATATGACAATAGTACTATATTACTGGACAGATCTTGATCTTGTAACGATAGAGATAAACTGTTAGATTAAGTCATAAGTAATTTCTTTCTTTTTTTCTTTAGTAACTTTATTCGTAAAAGAATAAAGTACAATTACATCTTATTCAGTTTATATTCACCATTATTTGAAATGACTTGTTGTCACTTACCAGGCAGACCTTCGATGCCTTTTAAGCAGTTTCTGATACAATAAAAACATTTTCGTCGAATTTTGAATCTGGTTTTTATTAGATAAATTTTTCCTAATCAAAGATTTTCACAGCATATACCTAAAAAAAAGGAAGGTAATAATCGGCTGTTGCAAGGCCACGTGAATCTGGTCGATGGGATAAAACAGACCAACCTGTGTTTTAAAATGTTTTCTCTGTTACTGTATATAACTTTTTGTTGTCATGGAGAACAACATTTTCCTTTAATCAACTGTGCAGGCTATCATTGGCGTATAAATACTAAGGTATGTCAGTCTGTCCCCAATTTGATCTTAGATACCACGCATGATTAGTAGGGCAGGTTGATTTCCACTTAATTTAGAAAATCAACATTGCATTCAATTCAAAAACTAGGATTTGATCTGCTAAGTACAATAGAATTCATCATATCCGGAATCCCTCATATCCGGAGTGGCTCATATCCGGAATCTCTCATATCCAGAATGCCTCATATCTGGAGTGCTTCATATCCGGAATGGTTCATATCCGGAGTGCCTCAAATCCGGAGTGGCTCATATCCAGAATCTCTCATATCCGGAATCTCTCATATCCGGAGTGCCTCATATCCGGAGTGCTTCATATCCGGAATTCCTCATATCCGTAGTGCCTCATATCCGGAGTGTCTCATATCTGGAATCCCTCATATCCGGAGTTCCTCATATCCGGTGTGGCTCATATCCAGAGTGCCTCATATCCGTATTGGCTCATATATGGGGTACCTCATATCCAGAATGCCTCATATACGGAGTGGCTCATATCTGGAGTTTTTCTTTTCGCAGTGGCTCACACACAGTGCCTCATATCTGGAGTGCAGCATATCTGGAATCCCTCATATCCTGAGTGCCTCATATCCAGAGTGTCTGATATCTGGAGTGGCTCATATCCGGAGTGCCCCATATCCGGACAGGATTTTGATGTGTATATTTGAAACAAATCAGTTTGTACAGTGTTAGCACCCACTGAATATAAAACGCACATGATAGAGTGGGCCAATATCTGCACTGGGAAATATGCAACTTTTATGGGAAGGAAGCTTCAAGAAACTGGTATGAATATCACGCTGACCCGGTTACAGAGTGAGGACCTGTAACGATTTTATGGGACTTTACAATACACACAGACAGAACAACCAAAGTTAATTCCCCAGCCATCGTGATCTAAGACCACAAAAACAGAATGTGCTTTCTTATTGATATGGCAGTCCGTGCAGATTGTAATGTATCTTTGAAGATCTACAAAAACAAAAAAAACAAAAAAAACTGTTAAATCACATGGATCTTGAAGTGGAAATCTCAAGAATGTGGAACATGAGGACATCCATAATTCCAGTTGGAGTTCGAACCTCGGATTGATTGGAAAAAGACCCGATAGACTCATTGAAGGGATTCCTGACAGCCCATGCCTTAAAGAATTTTTTGTAAAAATGTACTCACAAGTACAGGCTAGATATTACGAAGAGCTTTATCTGTGTGAAATGAGTGTGAGCTTAGTTTTTGTTTGTTTTTTTCTTTTCATATCTATCTATCTATCTATCTTCTCTTTTTCTCTGTCTTCTCCCTATATATCACTTTCTATTCAAATATATTTATTTATATTCTCTTGCTGTCTTTCTCTCTCTATCACATATCTATCTATTTCATCTATCTATCTATCTATCTATCTATCTATCTATCTCAGATCTATTCAGACTATTCTATCTATCTATCTATCTCTATCTATCTATCTATCTATCTATCTATCTATCTCAGACTATTCATATTCATATCTATCTATCCTATTTAGACTTAACCTACTTATATAAATATATAACTATATATATATATATATATATATATATATATATATATATATATATATATATATATATATAGAACACTCAGTGAGGATCGACATTAAATTGAATAACTCGAGTGCTCTCGATTTAGTTACTAACCGTTGCTCTCCGTCTGAGTCGCTTCTGGTTTTTTTCTTTCGCCAGCCAACGCCATAGAAATCTTTTGTGACTATTTTAAGTGTTGTTGTTATATTGACGAAATTGTATTACGAAAAATGAAATAAACATTGAAACCATTGCAGGATTATCAAAAAAACAAAAAAACAGAAGCATTTTATAATTCTCTCTCCTTTATTAACATTTTTTTTCTGTCTTTGACTTTCATTGTAGTCTTTGTTTACAGTCCATCCCGGCCGAATGCGGAGTAAAAAATATTTCGATTCTTCATAAGAATCCTCGACAATAAAAGAGACGCCATTTTGGATACACAAAGAATAAAAGAATTAGGGTTACAATACAGAAATAAAAACAAGAGAAAATAGGGGAGGCGAAGATAGATAAGATAAAATCATAGACAAATAGCGTAAAAAGTGATTGGAAGAATATTGCCAGTGAAAAGAAATCAGGAGAATAAGGGAGAATGAGCATGAGAGAAAGAAGGAGAAATGAATAGGAGGGGGTTAAAGGGAGAAGAGAAAGGGAAAGGCAGAAGTGTGAGTTAAAAGGAAAATGAGGGAAAATCTAAAGTTCGAGGGGGGCAAAGAGAATGGGTGTGGCTAAAAGCGAATAGAGAGAGAGAGAGGGAGAGAGAAGGGTGATGCAGAGAAAAAGGGGAAGGGTGAGGGTATAAAAGAAAAATAGTGGAGAAAAGAGAAAAAGGAGGAGAAAGAAAAAACGAGAAGAGTGTGTGAGGAAGAAATACAACGAGAAGAGGGGGAGGGAAAGCTAAAAGAGTGAGTGTTTAAGAGTGCGAGCAAAACTGAAAGAGAGTGGCAAAGAGAAAGGGGAAGAGAAGAGAGAGATAGGTGGAAAAGGGAATAGAGCGAGAGAAAGAGTGGGTGGGAAAAAGGAGAGAAGAAGAGAAAGAAGGAAGACAAGAATAAGTGTGGAAAAAAGGAAAGTGAAAGGGAGAGGAGACAAGAGAAGAGAGATGGAGAAAGAGAAACTGGGTGATAGGGGCCAAAAGTGAAGGAAATTGAAAGAAGAAGAGAGAGAGGAGGTAGGAAAAAGAAAATAAAGAAGAAGAAGAAGAAGAAGAAGAAGAAGAAGAAGAAGGAGAAGAAGAGAGAGAGAGAGAGAGAGAGAAAACAGAGTAGTGAGAGAGAATATAAGAATAATGAAAGAAAGACATATATTGAAGGGACAATGAAGGGAGGGAGGTGGCAAAGAGAAAGTTCGAAAATAGAGGAAGAAAGGGAACTGAAAGTAGTAAAAGAAAAGGGAAGCGAGAGAAAGAGAGAGATGGAGAGATAGGAAAGTGATAGATAGAAAGGTAAGAGTAAGAAAGAAAAAAGTAAGGGAGAATAGAGAATGGAAAAGATATATAGAAAGAGAGACCAAGAAAAGCAAAAAAATAAATGAATCCTATCGAAATGAGAAGAAAAAGAAGAGGAGAGAAAAAAAGAACGTTAGGAATTTATCCCTTTTTTCTGTTTAACATTGGATTTCCGGTTCCTTCTAAAGTTTTCTTTTATTCTCTTTTACTCCTATTAGCCAATCGCGTCTTAGTGGCATTATCGCCTTGTTGGGTTGAATTGATTAAAAAATTAAAAACAAAAAACTAAAAGTGAGAAGAACGTCTAAGAGGAAAAGAGAAAAATCAATAATATAGAAAAGAAGAGAGAGAGAGAGATAAAGATTTGGACAAAGTCCGACAAATTATTAAAGACATTTTTATGTTTAACATTCTTTTTATAGATACAAGTATTTAAGCAAATGCTCTGTTTATAATAAACAGTATTAAATAACATTTACCGGCCTGAATGCCCGAGAAATTTTCATAGAAAATATTCGTCCTTTGACAGGATTCAAACCTGCATCCTATACGGAACCGTCATTTACACTGACGTGCCTTAACCGACTCGGCCACAAAGGAGCGTTCGGTAGGCAAGGTCGAATTTATCCTGTCAAAGGACGAATATTTTCTATGAAAATTTCTCAGGCATTCAGGCCGGTAAATGTTATTTAATACTGTTTATTTAAAGAGAGCATTTACTTAATACTTGTATCTATAAAAAGAATGTTAAACATAAAAATGTCTTTAATAGATAGATAGATAGATAGATAGATAGATAGATAGATAGATAGATAGATAGATAATGAAGGAAAAACAAAGTGTTGTAACCTAGAAAGGGTTACTGCACGAGCAACAACCAAAACGGAGGTTGGAAATGAAATGGTAATCTTTACATAATTGACAAAATACAATGCTCGCCAGCGGCGTGAAGTAGGTAAACCACTTCTAGTGGTGCACTACTTAGCATATTACTCCCCCCCACAACCTACAATAGTGCCCAACGTATTTATGAGGACTGGGACATATCCATTAGTGTTTATAGCTAGGGTATATAACATTATCTCAGTCTCTTCATTATCTATGACAACACTCCCTTCATTATCTATCTATCCATCTTTTGTAAGGTAGAAAGGATTACTAAATGAGTCTTTGAACATTTTCAAGCCAAATCTCTCCCCTTTTAACGGTTGGAGTTACACAATCTCGTTTTTTTTCCTTGTTGTTATCTTGTAGTAGATAAACTCATATAATTAAAATAATTGTGCATTTCATTCTAGGGCTAGAGTTTAGAGTTCGATGCGAATTAAATCTAGTTTTTTTTCAAAGCATGAAAACATTTTTAATTTAATTCCCAGTGAACTCACCCTGTGCCAGATAAAGTTAGAATAAATAAAATGGCTTAGTTGGAAGATTAGGTAGCCGCATAACTGCTATCACTATCACTGTTGAAATATGGTTAACATGTAAATATATCAAATGCTGATTCTCCAGATAGGAAGACCTTTTAGAATTTTAATTTCCCCTCTTTGTTTTTTCTCGTGATAAATTTGTAAAGAAACTTATCTAACTGAAATAGAAAAGGATAATTTTGAGAGGAGGATGAAATGACTATATATATATATATATATATATATATATATATATATATATATATATATATATATATCCTGCAGACCCATGATAATGCCATCATGCCAAATTTCGTCCATTTTCAAGAGAAGTCGCTACATTTACTTTTGGAATCTGCTTTGAACAGTCAGATGCCATGAAAGAAATGCAGTTATCAATAAGAAGATTTGAAATTTTTTGCCCCCCACCAAGTATATATATATATATATATATATATATATATATATATATATATATATATATATATGTATATAAATAAAAAAAAAGAACAGTAAGATATAAAATCCGGTGTTCTTATAGATATTTTATTTTTACAAAATAGTGCTCAATGTAAATTTACAGAGCATTAATATTTTAAAAGTTACTCCAAAATATATTTACAGGGCATTAATATTTTAAAAGTTACTCCAAAATTCGCTTGAAGATGAAATGGAACTAATGCTTTTAATTTATTTGCAAAAATAAAATTAGGGGTTTTTAGCTTCTATTTTTGAAACATGGTTGGAACTGTGTAGCGAAAATAACCATATTTTAAATCAATTAATTTATAATATATATATATATATATATATATATATATGAACGAAAATTAAAAATATTGCTGCAACCAAAAGAAAGTTTGCTATGTGACCAAAGGAAAGAACACATAAAAAAAAAATTGTTTTATTTTCGATTTTATTTTGCAACAAGCATTTATAAAAGGAAGTAAACGTTTTCTCTCTCTCTCTCTCTCACACACACACACACGTACGCACGCATACACACTCCTTATATATATATATATATATATATATATACAGCGAGATAGAGAGAGTGCGAAGAAGTCGAGGAGAAAAAGGTCAATTCAAAGAAAAGTGAATTCAAGTAAAAGCAGAAATTATGATAAATTTCATTTATAAACTCTCGAAAAGCCACATAAGCGACAACATTTGTGGAAGTAGAATATAAAAACAAGTGAAAATGAGATAAAGAAACAAAAAAGAAGTGTAAGAATTTTTTTAGATTCTTTTTATCGCGACCGGATAACAGTTTATATTTTTTTCATCTCCACCGCACCCCCTGCGCTTTCAAAATAAACTGAAAATGAATCGACTTTGCCCAACTTTTGAAAACTGAATGAAACAATGGAACCGATTTGATTGCCGTAGTTCTCTTTTTTTTCATTATTTTACTTTCACTTTATCAGACTTTAAAATCGGTCGATTGCTCAGCTACTAAACACGACATCGAGGCTTTGAGAATCCGACACTAAAGAAGATGGTTCGCCGATCCCTACAGTCAGAACTTATTTAATTCTTGGATTAACCCTTATGTTCCCCGAAAACTCTTTTGGGACATTAATCCATCAAACTATATTCCCAATATAACTTCAACAAAATTACGACATAAAACACACACATCGTCGCTTCTAGTAACCATGTCCACACACATATGTATACGTACAAAAGCTAAGTATCATCTACCATGTATTCAATTGTGAAAGCAGAATAACATATATCATATTTTTTATTATTTCAAAGCTCCTAAGAAAAATAATTTTTGGCATTAAATGACCAATAAAGAGTTGATATGCCCTTAAAAAAACAACCAACCAACCGAACAAAAAGTTGCTTAATTTCGTTGTTAGTAGAGGAACCAATGTTACAATGTGATACGGCCGTAAGCCAATTGTTTTTGAATGCAACTTGTAATCATTTCCCACCATGGACATTAAATATAGAGATTTTCGACTTTAAATATATCAGCTTCCGCTTTTGAAAAAACTAAAATTCATTAAGCGACATTTTTTCAAATTCAAATGACATCACCTCGAATCAATAAAAGTAAAAGTTTTTCCATTTTTTTTTAATTATACAATAGGCAACGCCATTTTGTCGCTGAAACATAAAAGCATGATAAGAAGGCCATACACTTAATATAAACAAAGTTTTATCGGCAAAATGTTTATATTTTTATTAAAAGGAAAGACAGAAGTATTTTTTAATTATTTTATTAAATGCTTTAATCCTTTTTATCACGTTTGAAACTTTGGTTGAAAATCTAGTTTTTTATTTATGATTAATGTTTTAGCGCCTTTTTTGTTCAGGTGAAAAATACATTGATCTGGAAATTTTTGTAAAAATCAAATAATTGTCGGGTTTTAAGGATATTTTCAGAAAACGAACTATTTAGGTGAACTAAAATAGAAAGCGGTATAAGACAGGTATGTGTCTTCTCTCCAGATCTGTTCAGCCTTTACAGCGGGTTTATCCTAAGGAAGCTGGAGATTCTATCAGGATTTATCATCGAGGTGGGTGTGTAATCTTAACAATATAAGATACGCAGATGACTGTTGATTGTTGACACTAAGAAAACTACATGATCTCCGAGACGAGGTAGTTCAGGAGAGTGAGAAGAAAAGACTAACTATCAACTTTAAGGAGACAGAAAGTATGGTCATCAGCAAGAGAAAAAGCCAAAGATGCCAGTTACAAATTGGAGATTTCAACATGAAACAAGAACAGCAGTTTAAACATCTTGAAGTGTTTTAGCAGAGGGTGGAAAATCGATTCCGAAATCCAAAGGGATATTGGATTAGAGAAATACATAATTCCGGAAGCTAAGCAAAGTATTAAGTAAAAGGAAAATTACGTTAGAGAAAAAGAAAAGAGTGTTGAACGCCTATTTATTATCAAGTATCTTGTATAGCAGTGAATGCGAGACACTCTCGTCACAGATTTTAAGAAAACTGGAGTTATCAGAACTGTGGTTCTGCAGAAGGTTGCTGAGAATTCAACGGATGGAGCGCTTAAACAGCGATGAAATCTCTAGGAAAATGGAAACAGAACGGACGTATATACTTAGAATTAGAAAGAGACAGCTGAACATCTTGACACATAATTAGGAAGGATGACTTAGAAAATTTGACACTCACAAGTCATAACGTAAGCAAAAAGAACAGGAGAAGTCAAAGGAGCGATTTCCCTGGAAAGTTTGAGTGAATGGATGGTGGAACGATGGGCGACAGTCTGGATAAAGTATCTAAAGAACACAAAGGATAGGAGGCTGTAGAGAGCTATGATCGCTTACGCCCTGAAAAGACAGAAAAAAATTACACTGAATACAAATGATTTTCTCTAAATAAAATCAATCAGAAAAAGATTCTCAGATTCCCACTAACATTAAAGGCAAAATAACTGTAGTATAACGTCAATATATGTTGCAAATTAAAATACAGTAGAATCCCTGACAAATAGGACTAAGAAGACCTTCTGGATATGAGGAATTGGTTACAAAGTTCGGATATGAGGTGTCATATTTAGATTAAAATAAAAGAACTGAAATCAGGTTTAACATTTATTTTCAGTGTTTTATAATAAACAAAATAAGCTAAATGGTGAGTTAAATATAACGGAATTGATTTTAAGGAAAAAGAAATAAATTATGTAATGTTAATGAAAATTCATTAAATTAAGTATGCCACGTATGCAAAATAAATAATGTAATGACGATTTTTTTTTAATCGCTGTTGCATGATGATTCTTTCTCTTTTAATGTCATTCTCAACTTTTTCCATTTTTTCGTTTTGCTTTTGTTCTTGAAATTTTTTTTTAAATAAAAGGCACTTTTTCACTTTGCGTGGGTTATCGCAATCGTCATATCTGAATGCTAGCTGTCTTTCCATAAAACTAACAATCTTTTCAATAGCTTTTTCAATTTCAGTCCAGGTTTCATCACAATCATATTTTTATTTCTTTGTTCATTGTGAGAGTGTGAACGCTGGATGACAGTTTCTTTAGAAGATTTTATATCATACAATGTTGACTTTCCTATGTTGAATTCAGTCAGTAGTTACAATGAACTTTCACCAGCGTCTAGTCTGTTTAAAATTTCCACTTTTTGCAATAACTCCAAAATTGTTCTTTTCCTCTTATTCCCATCATCTTTTACACCAATACAAGCCATTAGGGTGAAATAAGCATAAGCAATTATCCAAAGTAAATTTCCTGAAAAACAGAAATTTCAAATCAGTTACATATCACCCAAATAGATCAAATATATGCATCAAAATCATGTCCGGATATGCGGGATTCCGGATATGCGGGATTCCGGATATGAGGGATTCCGGATATGCGGGATTCCGGATATGAGAGATTCCGGATATGAGGGATTCCGGATATGAGAGATTTTACTGTATTAATAAAAATTAGAATTATTTATAGTGTTTGGACTGCTTATCATTCATCCCGTCGATATATGCATGATGCAATTCCGGATTGTGTTGTTTGTATACAGGGGTGAGTCCGAGGCCAAACTCTCTGACTAGCAAGAGTGCCTCCTCCGTTAGTACCTTGGTGAACAAACTCACCACGTCCAGGCTCACCATCTAGCTGGACTGGGTTGGAGCTTCTTTGAAGTGGGCGTAGTTTCGGACACATACAGGTCAATTATAGCTACGAGGAAGCGACTCAGAGGGTGACACATCATCACCTGAAAAGGTCAGAGAGTACAATTGCCAAAACGTTGTGCATATGGCAATAAAGATGAAGACAGCAGTCCAAACAGTATAATTTAAATAATTACAATACCACATCTCCGAAATATAGACAGATAAAAATAAACATTTTGTCATATTTACGTATGTACATTTATTTTAATACTGCTTTCATATATGGTCCGAAGTCCCCGCTGTTAGTCTTAAGGCCTTCGAAAAAATCCAGAGACGGATATGCAGTATGATTGGCCCTGATCTAGCATCTCGTTTACAGTGACTCTCTCACAGGCTTTCCTTCGCTTCCTTCTGTCTTTTCTACAAGTACTTTCACGGTAACTGTTCCGACGATCTACTTCTGCTGGTTCCCAAAGTGCATGAATTTAAGAGTGCTACTAGGTTGGCATCTCAGTACCATCCTTTCACTGTCGAAACGGTTAACTGTAGCCGTCTCTTCTACTCCAATAGCTTCAGGTCTCGTACTTCCCGTCTGTGAAACTCCCTTCCTTATACTTACTTACCTGATAGCTATTATATCCAAATATTCAAATGCAATGTCAATCGACATCTCCAGATGCTTTGATCTAATTCGTCGTTCTTCTCTTCATCTTTTCATCTTTTCCTTTATCAAGCATCTTTGCTCTTGCTCCCACTCTTCCTCCTATTCTCAGTAACACCTTGCGTGCTAGTGGTACTCCCGCCTTGCTTCGGGTGAAATGCTTAAAAAAAAACTCTATTTTAGTTTAACATTTTAAAAAAATGTATACAAGCGTCAAAATTTAGCGGACGCTTTAATTACCGTTAGTTTTTTAAGTTGATATTAGGGGAAAAGGACAGAAGGGGTAACTTATTTGTTTTTTTGTCCATATATGTTCTTCTTGTGACTAGTCTGGGCTTAGCCACACCAGAGACATGTATGTAAGGATAAATTCGTCCCTACGTCAATGAGAATTCGGATGTTTTTGGCAGGAGGTTTTAGAAGCCTGCCTGATATTATCCTTTCCCCTTTCAACTCACTGATTCGTCAAGTAGGCAGATGGCGGACGTCATCATGACAACTAAGCTGTAACAGAAAACGAAGCGGTGATTCGTTCAGTTTGTAGGAAGCCTAAAAATTCTTTTTTTATTTTTAATATCTCCGACAGAGTGAGCCGAAAATTTTGAAGGGTTAAATCAAATCTGTAACCTGTTTTTAAGACCACAAATGGTCGTTTGAAACTTTTATAAGAATTCTAACAGATAAGAATAAGATGAAAATAAAAAAAATACTTTTCTTTTCAGCTGCCTGCAATATAAGCACAAAAATCACCTATTCATATAATTCATGTTAAATGTCTGGGAAAATTCTCACAGAATTAAAATAAAAATCATTATTAATGAATGTTATTTACTATGCATTTTCGTTGTGTTTATTGTAAATAAAGTTCGTCTTTACCAGTTTGCATGAACTTTGAGCGTTCACACCTGTTTCATTGAATGTTAACCTTTCTATCGGACTTGTTGCTTGACCCCAGACGCCCATAAACGGTTCGTGATCAGAAGTGATCAACTTTCAACTTATTTTTTCCGATATACAGGGTGTCCATAAAGTTCGTGTGCACTTTAAAAAATATTTATCTTTATTTGTATTTGCGATAGAAATAATTTGTAAAAAGGATAAGAAAAAAGTAAATCTATACTTTTTAAGGTTTTATTGAAATTTTATTTAAGTTTTCACATGCCCTTCATCATTAGCGATACAAAGCGTAATACGATTTTACAGTTCACGGAAAACATTTGCCAACTGATTTACAGTAATGCCTGAAATCACATTAGTTATTTTAGCTTTCAAATCTTCTAATGAACTAGGTTTGATTGCATACACAATTCTTTTTACATGTCCCCATAAAAAAATCTAATGGTGTCAAATCTGGCGAACGTGGAGGCCAATAAAATGGTTCACCCGTTCCGATTCATCTGTTAGGAAATTCCTGATTTATAAACTCTCTAACACGCAGAGCAAAGTGACAAGGAGCTCCATCTTGTTGAAACACGGTATTATAACATATTTTACAGATTATTTCTATCGCAAATACAAAGAAAGTTATAAATTTTTTAAAGTGCACACGAACTTTATGGACATCCTGTATATTGTTGATAGTTTTACGATACAATATTCTGAAAAGCATATAGAGAGATTGGCTGAATTAATATAAGCTTTACGGATTGAATAGGGATGTATTATTTGTAATATACTTGTTTTTCTAATTAATTACAGCAGACATGAATTCCTAATCAGAAAGCAGGGGATGGTTAGTTGTCAGCAATTAAAAACAAGGATTACTGACAGAAGATCGATATTATATATAGGTCGTAAATCCATTGCCAACAATTTCCTATAGAAATCCATTGGAAATCAGAAAAAAATGTGTTGGTCACTTGTCAGGAATTAAATTAACCCTAGAACACTAACCATAGGTATATAGTACCCAGCGCAAATTTTCTTATTTTTATTTACAATTTTCAGTACCTGATTTTCATAACTAAATAATGTTATACATTTCCTATTAATGTTAAATCAAAGTACATTGTTTGATGTACTTGCATGTAAAATATTTCAAATAAAGATTTATATTTAATTTTTTTTTTTTTTGATATTTTCAAAATCGGGTATGATATACCCATGGTTAGTAGTGGGGTAACTTTAATTGATGGTTAGTGTTCTAGGGTTAAGCATTACCAAATGTAGAAGGAGTATTATATGTAGAACATAAATGCGTTGCCAACAATTTCACTAATCGCAATGTACTGAAGATTTACGTGCTCGCTCACTGTGACTCCTACAACGCTGTTACCTCACCCCTCACTCTTCCGGTTACCTACAACCTTTTACTCTGTCACTCTGGACTTGACTCTTCGGTCTTGCTCTCTCGAGTAGCCGTAGTATATGTATATACTGGGTGAGTCCATTTGTGTAAAAAGGGGAGAACCCCCCTCAACAATTACCAAATGAAGAAGGAGTATTATATGTAGGACATAAATGCATTGCCAACAATTTCACTAATCGCAATGTACTGAAGATCTAAAAGAAAGGGATGATCAGTTGTCAGGAACTGAAACAATCTTTACTTGCAGAAGTGGGGGGATATTATTACGTAAATGAATTCAGTATCGGAATGCATTTAAAAAAAAGTAAGAAAGCTATCAATGATCAGGACATGTGTCAGACCGTCTGGAGGGAATATTGCTTTTATATGTAGAATGTAAATGCGTTGCTGTGGATTTTACTATAAGAACACATTGTAAATCAGGAGGGAAATTTATGTTGTCAGGAATTATAACTAGTCTTACTGAAATATATTTTGGTTTGCTTTGATTTGTTTTCTTTTACGGCATATCAACCTCAATGACGACAAGATTTTTATTGCTGGTAATATTTTTTTTCCAAAATGACATTCTGGGAATTTTTTTTTCCAAAAACGTCTTGCTGGAAATACGTTTTTCAAAAATGTCTTGATTGTAAAATTTTTTTCCAAAAATGTATTGCTGCTAATATTTTTTTTCAAAAATTCTTGCTGGTAATACTTTTCTTCAAAAATGTCTTGCTGGTAAATTTTTTATGCAAAAATGTATTCCTGGTAATATTTTTTTCCAAAAATGTATTTCTGGTAATATTTTTTTTCAAAAAATGTATTGTTGGTAATAATGTATTGCTGGTAATAATCTTTCTTCAAAAATTCATTGCTGGGAATAATTTTTACAAAAATGTATTGCTGATATTAAAACCTATTTTTACACTCTCATAGTGTTATGACGCCAGTTTGGGATTAACTATTTGCCTATAGCTGGTACCCCTAACAGGTGCTACCACCTCGATTCAGAGTGAACCTTGTAACACCAGCAATTAAAAGGTGGTTCCATGTTCCTCAAAGCCTCCTAATCAGAGGCCTTGCTGTCGGATGTAGTTTATCGTCTTACCCAGGACGCATATATTTTGGCATTTCGTCGATCTTACCATTTCAATAATGTGGCAAACTCGACTGTCATTAAATCAGTCTCTACGTTTTTAGCTTTTTTGTATCACTATAAAGCCGATAATAGAACATCAAATAAAGTTATTGTTATACTGGAACATACCTATTCTATTGTTAATAGACTCTCCCATATATAATAACTAGTAGTAGCAGTCGCGAAGTGGGCTCAGAGAGTTGGTGAGTCAGTCGATGTCGGACATTAAAGTATCAGCCACCACAACTAGATTGCTGCGTCATTAACTATTATAACAAGTTCCTAACGTTTTGTACGTCGAACCTTTTTAGGACCGACTTAGTGAAATACAAGCCTCCACTGTGAAACTACTCTACAACAACTTTGGCGACGAGGATGAGATGCGAACTCACGCGGGGAGACCCCCTTCAGATTATGAGACTGAGTCACCAACTCTCTGAGCCCACTTCGCGACTGCTACTACTACTACTTTAGTTATCTAAATTGTGCACAAAAGCGATTCTGAAATACTGTGTTCACTTAGTGGTAGTGCGAACACAATATCATTTTAATTGTTCGGTTTTGTAATGAGTGCAGATCGGGGACGTTCTTTACAAATTTCGTCCGGGTTATGACGATAAACTACAACCGGCAGCAAATTTAAAATTACCAACAACATGTATTTGTAGTAAAATTATGGAATTACTTGAAAGCTCTAAAGAAAATAAAATTTCGCTAGTAAATGACCCATAAGTAGTTGATAGGCCGTTAAACAAAGAAATCAATCAATCAATCCATCAGCTACTGGACTTTAGAAGCTTATTGTCCTGGAAAATTGTTTTAAGCAAAAGATTTTATAAATTTCATCAGACAAGAGCACTGGCTGCTCGGTAAATGAATATCGAATTCTTCCTTTTAAAAGAACGGCCAATATTACAATTACGTAATGTATCCTGGGTATGACGATAAACTACATCCTGCATTAAGGCCTCTGACCGGGAGATTAATGGATTTGAGGAGTGATGAAACATCTCTTAACAACTGTTGACCCCAACTCCACTCAGAACTAGGGTGGTAGCACCTATTAGGATCCCATCTAAGGGAAAATAGTTAACTCCGAAACTGGGGTCGAAACATGAATATATAAAAATACATTAGAAAATTTACCAGCAATACATTTGCATAGTAAAAAAAAATACGGACAATACATTTTCATAAAAAAAAAGTTACCAACAATAAATTTTCATAGTAAAAAAATAAAAAAAATTACCATCAGTACATTTTCATAGTAAAAAAAAATTACCAATACATTTTTATAGAAAAAATAAAAAATTTACAAACAATACATTTTCATAGTAAAAAAAAAAAAAAAATTACGGACAATACATTTTCTTATAAAAAATAAAATAATTACCAACAATACGGTATCATGGTAAAAAAAAAAATACCATGAATACATTTTCATAGTAAAAAAATAAAAAAAATTACCAATACATTTTTATAGAAAAAATTAAAAAATTACCAACAATACATTTTCATGGTAAAAAAAATAAAAAAAATACCATCAATACATTTTCATCGTAAAAAAATCAAAAAAATTACAAATATATTTTTATAGAAAAAAATAAAAAAATTACCAATATATTTTCATAGTAAAAAAAGTAAAAAATTACCAACAATACATTTTCAGAGTAAAAATAATAAAACAATTACCAACAATACATTTTTACAGAAAAAATAAAAATTACCACCAATATAGTTTCATAGTAAAAAATTAAAAAATTACCAACAATACATTAAAAAAAAAAAATAAAAAAAAATACCAGCAATATATTTTCAGAGTATAAAAAATAATAAAAATTACCATCAATACATTTTCATAGTAAAAAAAATTAAATTAAATTAAAAAATTAAAAATACATATATATATATATATATAAAATAAAAAAAATACCAACAATATATTTTCACAGTAAAAAAATAAAAAATTACCAACAATACATTTTCAGAGTAAAAAAGATGAAAAATTACCAAAAATACATTCTAATAGAAAAAATAAAAAAATTACCAACAATACATTTTCATAGTAAAAAAAAAAAAAAATTACCCACAATACATTTTTATAGAAACAAATAAAACATTACCAACAATATATTTTCAGGGTAAAAAAATAAATTTAAAAAAATACTAACAATACATTTTCTTAATAAGAAAAATACCAACAATATATTTTCATAGTAAAAATAAAAAAAATTTCCAACAATACATAGTCTCAGCATTAAATGACCCATAAGAAATTCATATACCGTTAAAAAAACTATCACTATAACAAAAACAAATATATATATATATATATATATATATATATATATATATATATATATATATATATATATATTGACCATGCCACACCCAACAGTCAGCCTCTCTTTTGCTCTCTTGATTGTACTCCCTTGCACTACTCAGGGATATTATCAAGAAACATCAACCAGTGGGTTCAGAAACTCATTGAAGCCTATCAACAAGGACATGATGGACAACATGAACACGATGCTCCTAATCTGAGTTTTCATTTGCTTATGAAGTCAAATTGAGATCATCCCTGTAGACGAGAGCTGTTTTTTTTAAAGTTTTATATGTGCACATATCTTTTTGAAAATTTGCTGTTTTTTATATTAAATATCTTTGTTTAATTTATATAATTTATCTCTGGCCCATCCACAGGGTGGTTGCGCCTGTTAGGGTCCTAGCTATGGTCAAATAGTTAACCCCCAAACCAAGGTCACAGCATGAAAATATAAAAATGTATTAGAAAAATTATCATTTTCTTAGGAAAAAAAATACCAACAATACATTTTTGGAAAAAAAAATTCTTAAAAGTACAACAAAATAAGGTTTCGGCATTAATTGACCCATAAAGTTGTTGATGTACCGTTCAATAAACCAAACGAAACATTTACAAATTTCGGTTTCTAAATATTTACTTGATTGATTCCTGTTGTAACAATGGCTGAATGTGTGCCGCTGCTATAGATGTGCACAAAAACAGAGACATATGTGTCACGTTAAAAGCTGAATCCGAAGTCTTTCAGAGAAGTGTTACGGTAGAAGTCTCACAGAGTTCCAACAATGGCCGCGGGAGCTTTAGATGCTGGAAGAAAAAAAAAAACTAGCGATGTGCAAACCAAAAACTGTACGAATAATTCGTACTGGGACCGAAAATAATACGTCGCGTCGAATTGTAACACATTTTGCAGTCCACTATTATTGATTACAGACTTCGATACTCAGTGGATTCTCGCTGCAAGATTCGATAATAAATAACGCAACAAGGGTTGACATGAATACTCAAGCACCTACTTTCGTCAGATCTAGTCTCCATCGTTCAAGGCGCCCAAGAATGAACACAAAAGGGATATTTTATTAAACAACACATTAAACGCATTATTTGCTTATCGTAACCGGACTGACCACAAAATGCTACTCTAATTAAAAGAGAAATGTCCAGCCTCCTTATCCTCATGATCTTCACTTCCTACCCCCCTCTTTCATTCATATCACAAATATCATTCACCGTAAACATTTTAATCTCTACCTTCACTGACTCTCAAGCACGAGGTGACATTTTTTTTTTACTCATGGCTTATACCTTTAATATATAATGAAAAATCAGAATGTGGAATTATTAAAAGCACCGGTATTCAGAGAACTTAAAACGATTACATGCTTATTTCAATGCATCATTTTACTTACTGTTAATGCCACTGGATGCAAACGATAATCAGGGCATTATTTAAACAACTTAGCCGTACGTAATAAACAGTATATTTTTGTAGGTATCTGTAAGTTATATTATTGTCAACTAAGTTTTTTTTTAGATTTATATAAGAAGCGAAGTAATCGTTCTAACTGTCTATATTTCTGAGATGAGGTATTATGTACACTATTTACATTATTCGGACTGAACCCTTTATTTCGCTCACCGGGGTAGACTGTTCTAATTCCACGTGCCATGGTTAATGGATGTCAGTTATCAGTTATCTCCTGTTAATTCCCCTCTTCAAGTTCACTACTCAAGGACATATTGAACGTTGGATAAAGGTGTTGGTTAGATCCAGTGACAGAACCCAAAGAGTGTGAGTTCAATACCCGGTTAAGGCAGTGGAGAACATTCAGAGGGAGATAACTGGTAACTGACATCCATTAAACATGGCAAGTGGAACTAGAACAGCCTACCCTAGTGAGGGAAATTTTACAAAGAGGAATATATACAGAGAAGTAGAAGTGTTAGTATGACCAATCAGGTTTAGTAGAGAGAACAATGTAGTTTCGACCAGTATCACTATTCCAATGTCTTGCAGTAATTGTCTGAACGCGACTCTGTTTCGGACTGCCTCTGACTCGACTCTTGACTCGACTTGAACGACTGACTCCACTTGAACTACTGACTCCACTTGAACTACTGACTGACTGACGATATTCAGTCACCACCCCCCACCCACCAACGAGGGCGTCATGTGGCACAAGGCTGGTTTAACGTGGGATCTCCGAGCCCGTGGGCTCGGCCCAAAATATGCCCATTGAACCCGTATAAACGGGTTCAGGGTCGGTTTACCTCCCCGAAAGAGAAGAATCCGCCCCTCTGACTGACTGACTCCTTGCCTACTCTTGAGGCGCAGTATTTATTGAGTATGGAATAGTCCATTATATTATAATGGTTAAGATCCCATAACAGCGACAAAGATGAGGACAATAGTCCGAATAATGTAAATAGTGTAATCGTTCTAAGTAACGCAATTAATCTAAATAAGTTCTGCGTAATTTGTTGCAATTATTAAACAGTTAGTAATTCAAATACTTTGATCTATGGATCAGTTATGAGAAATTTAGTATAGATGTGGAAATTGAACATAGAATAAACTGCGCTAGAGGTTGTTTTGTCGTTCATTGGAAGACCCTACAAAATATATAATCGAAAATCTCGAGTCATATCCTTAAAGGGTTTTATCAGATTTAGATTCTCATATGGATGTTATGTTAGGGCAGCTTGATTTTTCAGTTTTCTTTAGGAAATCAACATTGGACTCAGGATGAAAGTTGCGGTTTGATGTTTTATGTACTGACACCCAAATCTAAATTCATAGCTTTTACCAATTTTTGAGAATTTAGTTTTAAATATCGCTGTAGAGATGTACAGAAATACCTAATTTGCGCAGGTTTTTGCTTACAAATTGACTTCAACATTTGATTATTTCAAGAATAAATCCAAATAAAGTTGATATCTTTTAGATTTGATGCATTGAATAGAAAATATATTCAAACCAAAATTCTAATTATCAATCACCCCAAGCAAAATTTTATACTCTATTTTATACTCTATTCGATAAGTAAAAACTGTGTAAAAACATTTTAAAGATCTATAAAAAGGCTAGTCAATAAATAAGATTTGTTAAATCATTAGATCACGTGTTAGATCATAATTAATAAAAACAAAAAATAGATAAAAGTGTATGTAAAGCCATAATACTGCAGGGAACAAATTATTAGACAAAATATTTTAAATTTGCATTGTTTACTGAAAAACGCACAAAAACTACTGCTCTGTATAACATATTACAACATAATATCGCTAAATTGTTCTATATAATTTCATTTTGAAGTAAATGAAGGTTATTTTTGATGACACAATGGTTTAGTAATAAGGTGCTTGTGCCATGCATCTTGTTCATATGCATTTTGTAAAGCTTTAGCAAATTATAAATTTTATAAGGCTGTGCTATAAGGCTTTCACCGGAAATTGCAAAGCTACGATTTTGAACTTAAACTTAATCTTTAAACTCTTTTCCTGAAAAAACGATAACGATTTGGAAAAAAAAAATTATTTATCATGTCAAACCCTAACTTTCAAATTGAGTGTCTCGAAATCCCGCTGCACTAATAACATGTGGTTCAGATAAGTCCGAGGGCATTATTAGGTCAATGATTAAAAATGGCGTCAGTCGAATGAATCCTTTCGATGTTAAAGAAGACCATTCCTGCTCAGGCCCTATAGAAACTTGCTAAGTAACAAAAAAAAAAAAAAAATAAAATAAAAATAAAAGAAAAGAAAAAAGAAACGCACATCCCGTGGATACTTCCAAAAGCAACTCCCCCACCAAAAAAAAAAAACAAACGAAAACGGCAGCAAAAAATGGAATTAGAAGGGAAAACTTTCCACAATAATTAAAAAAAGATTTGTAAATACTAGAAAAATCACTAATAGCTTGTCAGTGATGGGCGGAAGTTTAGTGATGCCCGGTGCTATCTCCCTGATTGTATGCCCCCATAACGCAAGTAGCATTAGGGTCTAGTACTGAGAAATGTGAGAAAGGGAGACATTTTAAATATGCAAAAGCAGATGGAACATGAAATAAATACTTTATTCAAATTAAATATAACCTACAGTTTTTTTATTTCACTTTTTGATTGAGTGCCGTCGCGATCTGGATGTCCGGGGCCATCGCACCCTCTGACCACTTTTACACGCTACTGAACCAGGGTATGCATTCTATCGGCAAAGTTTTACAAAAAGTTCTGTGAATCAATGTCGATTAAACAAGAATTTCATTGCCTCTGACGACCACAAAGCTCTGGCAATATCAAATGGTAACATCACAGAATGAAGGAAGTCCTCTTCATGCTGTCTAAATTGAAGTAAAAAATGAAAACGTTTGAGTGTTTTGAGATATAGAAAATGTGACCAATGTGGACAGTGGAGACAGTGGGGACTAGTGCGGATATGCGAATCAATATTAAATCGTCTTCAGATCGCACTGAATCCAGAAACTGAAAGTCCCCATGTATGTTCCTCGTTTTATGTATATGTGTGCGTGTATGTGTATTTGTGTTTAGAAAAAAACTAAAAAACAAACTATGGCGAAGTGAAAATAAATTTTAAATTATCAGTGCCTCTTTTCCTTCATGCGCATGCGTATTCAGATCAACGTAAACATCGGTTGAGTACGATGAAGTCCAAAATGACTAGAAGCGTCAAGCAGAAACATCACTAAAACATACAGGCAGGAACACACACACACACACACACACACACACACACACACATAAATATATATATATATATGTAAATATATATATAATTGTATGTCATTCGTTGGTCTCGAGAGACCATGGATCTGCGCCCAAAGATTTATGTTGAGCTGCTGATGGAGGCGCTTCATTTGTTATGGCTGCACACACACACACACACACACACACACACACACACACACACACACACACACACACACACACACACACACACACACACACATATATATATATATATATATATATATTTGTGTGTGTGTGTATATAATTGTAATCTTATAATTGAAATCAACAAGCCGCTAATCATTTTAATCTTTATCTTTACATAGGCGCTATCTTTGATAATGAGAATTTTCACCCATAAATATAGCATACAATAAAATATAATTTTCATCATATATATATATATATATATATATATATAGCTAATATTAGTGGTAAATATACTCATACATATGCAAAATATATAAATATATATACATAGGTGCATACACATACATGTATATTTTTTTAATAAAAATTCCAAGAGGATAGAATCCAGGTAGAACTCAATGTCCAGGACAGAGTAAGGATATAATAAAAAGGCTTAAACACTAATATTCCATGGTCATAATTTATTCCATTGGAATCGTAAATACGATCCAATTCATCAGACCTACAAATTCAAAAAGAAAACAGAAAAAAACAACTCCGGAAATAAAAATAGATTTTAGAGAGAGTGTAAGTATATATAGGTCCTTGCTAGATTAGATAATCGTTATATTTATTTTTTTATATGTTTATATTTGATTTGTAACCTGCAGTCGATATTAATTTTGTCAAATTTTCTTAATTCCACAGCGGCCCTTTCAGTAAATGCCCTTCAGTTTTAGTTTCCCCCGCCCCATCTCTCTCCCTGACCCCTTCTTCTTTTCTTTTCCTCTCCCTCCCTCTTATTCTGATCTTTAAGATTAGATCGTCTATGGTGTGTGTATGTCACCACGAAATGTATCTTTTCCGGTTACATCTTTAATGTATTAGACATCCGACAACATTCATATTTCTCTCACTTAAACCTCTTCAACTCACCTCTCTAAAACTTCTCTCTGTTAAGGTTTAATATCCCACATTCTCTCCTCTGTTACCCCTCTCTTTAGCTCTAACATTCGTCCCACACTCTCATACTTCATATTATATTTCATCGCCCTTTGGACTACCCATACGGATTTCCAAGTTTTTTATGAATTAACTATATATATATATATATATATATATATATATATATATATACATACTTAATTAGGAAGATATTTATGATTACAGATAAACCGGCGTACGTTTGAAAAAATAATTGATCTTAAATTGAAATCTAGCTCGCGATAATTACAACGTAAACCAATGAATAAAATGAATGAAGGTTGAATCATTTCTTGGAATAATTGGATGGCTAATTTTTGCACGTTTCTGCGCATGTGCAAAACAGACGGCGTCTTATAATAGAAAGAAACGATCTGCGGGAAAACTGAATGGATTGCGGGAGATAAATACTCAAGCTTGCTTAGAAAACAGTAATAATGCTAAATACTTGCTTGTTACTTCAAGCGTCTTGGTCAATAATGTGCGTGTGTGTGGTGGGGGTGATATTAGTTGATTTGTGTGTTATGCAAATGTTCTCAGCCTTACTATAAATGGCGGGATTTTTTTTTACGTTTTCACGGCACATGTCCTGATGCACTCCACCCTTTATTTCCATCTGTTCAGCCATTTATGGTAGGGAATTGCCATGCTACGTTCTCTGAATCGAATCACCCACATCTCCTACATATTCCATTTGAAAGGAGGAAGTTCCACTCAAGTCGGCTTTCTCCCGGAACTGTTCCCCCGAATACTACAATCGTAACATCTTCAAGGGTCAATCGCTACCTATCCACCACATCCTTCTTTCCTTCTGTCTCCCCTTACATACATGTTACATAACTCATTTTGTTATACTCTACTTCGAGTGGCTCTTGAGCCTTATATTGAAGGGAACATTAGCACACAAGCTATTAAAATGACTTATTAGGAAGTTAGAGAGAGAGAGAGAGAGAGAGAGAGAGAGAGTAACATCTATAATTATGTATATATTTTTCTTTCTTTTTCGACATAGAAAAAATATGCCTGGGTAGTTTCGGAACGGACAACGAAAGATTTGACGCAGAAATCTGAAATAGCCAAAGATGCCTTATAGAAACTAGTCGAAATATTAAAGAAATAACCTTAGAAACTAAGAAAAACGTTCTGAAATGCAATGTAATATCTAAGTGGAAGTGAATGTCGGACAAATTCCTCACAGATGAAGACGAGACTTGAATTGACGAAGAATTGGTGCTGCCAATGGATTCTTGGATTGCAATGTACAGTTCAAGTGAGAAACATGGAAGTTTGAAAAAAACAGAAATTGAAAAAAAAACGGTAATCAGAAAGAGACAGCTGAAATTTCTAGTATACATAATTAGGAAAGTAGGCCTGGAGAATTTAACACTCACAAGGTATATTAAAATAGTAGGAGCGTAGGGAAACTGAGTAACCTCTCTAACCTTGGATGGCAACCAGTCTAAGAAAAGCGAAACTGAAGACCAAACTGTTATGAAGAAACACGTTTTTATTGGTTGATTGATTTGCTTTAGTAGCGAAGAAAACGGCGAATTACCTTGTCAAACCAAGCGACAGTATGTCGCGTGGGTTCTACGACGGAAAATATGGCAAAAAAGTAAGTTACTTACTGAGAAGAAGGGCACGTATTCTGCATATTATGCCAAAGACGGAATATCCAAAGTTAAAAGAAGAGACAAATCAGTCGTAGGAGTCGCCGTAAAAGTATCTCGGATATGTTAATATTGTGTGTCCTCTACCAGTTGTCAACGAATGAGAAAGAAAAAATGGTCCGTCGATAAAAGCAATTGGTATTCTCGAATTGAGTCGTTTATTTGCTACCCCACTTTCGTCGGTGAATGTGTTATTTCTTTGACTGTTTACGTGCGTTGTGATTTGTGACATTAGAACCTGCGAATGAAGATTTCGACATTTCTTTCTCTCCCCGATATTTGAATTTCGACTGGCGATTTATTTTCTTCGTTGTGAAAGTAATCCGTGACATCAATTTCTGGACAGGAATTTTAGTTCTAGCACGACGAAACTGACTATAGTTTTTTACGGCTTATCAACCTTTTGCAGGTTATTTAAAGTCAGATAATATTTTGAGAATTTAAGAATTTTTGGAAATAGCAATGATTTACTAATATAAGCCTTACTAATTAACCCACAGCTAAAGTGAGAAAAGATGGATTAATCCTTTTCCCAATTGCGCTTAAGTGTATATAACGAACCCGACTGAAATTAGAACTCGATTCTCTTCAGTGATAGTACGTAAACCGGGGTTTCAACGTGATATGGCCGTAAGCCAAAAGAAACAGGAAAGCGATCTATTATCTTTCTCAAGAATGTGCATCCTGGGTAAGACGTTAAACTACATCCGCGTCCTGGGTAAGACGTTAAACTACATCCACGTCCTGGGTAAGACATTAAACTACGTCAGCAGCAAGGTCTCTGATCAGAAGGTTTTGAGGAGCGTGGAAGCACCTCTTAATTGCTGGTGTATCCAGGCCCAACCTGACCCGGGGTGGTAGCACCTGTAAGGGGTCCCAGGTATGGGCAAATACTTAAGTGTTACCAGCAATACTTTTCGGAAAATTTATTACCAGCAATACAATTTTGAAGGAAATATATTACCAGAAATAGATTTTTGACAAAACAAAATATTACCAACAATAAAAAAAAAATGTCTGCATTAAATAACCCAGTGAGGTTGATATGCCGTAAAACAATATAAACCAAACCAATCTAAACCAAAGAATACATACTCTATTCATACGAATCTATCCTAAAAATGTTGTCGGCATTAAATAACCCATTGAGTTTGATATACCGTAAAACAAAATAAACCAAACCAATCTAAACCAAAGAATACATATTCTATTCATACGAATCTACCCTAAAAATGTTGTCGGCATTAAATAACCTATTGAGGTTGATATACCGTAAAACAAAATAAACCAAACCAAACCAAACCTTCTCAAGAATGTATGGCAATTCATTGATAATAAGGAAAAGAAACTGTGAAGAGCCATGATTGTGTATGCCCTAAAAGGCATTGTAAAAAAAAAGTAGAAAGCAATAGAGATCCTTCTATAAGGACGGTGTGTGTTGAACGCTTGCTCGATCATGTCTCTTTTCGATTCCTGATTCACCTGGCAGATTTCCCACAGTAGGCCGCCGTTACTTTCTATGGTAGACTGGTTGCCAACCAAGGCTATAAGACCCAGTTTGTCTTGCTATTTAATCTGTAGCTGGGGGTGGAGAAAAGATGGAGTCATACCTTGCACAAGTGTATTTGCACTTGGATGAACGTAACCTGAATGGAATTCGAATTCGGTTCTCTGGGTTCTCATTCCAAGCCGTTATCCATCCCACACCCCACAACTAAGGTTATAGTCACACATCTAAGTACTGACTAATCTATAGGTTGCTTGGTTGATTAAACGAGAGCCTGATTTTTTAAAGCGATATAATTATAAGTTTAGTAATAAATGCTAAATTCAAATATTGATTGTGTGCTCTCTGGGTTCAACATATCGATAGTCTTTGTTTGTTTAACGGCATATCAATACCTTATAAATCATTTAATGCCGAAATTTAATGTTTTTAAATAAACTTTGAAATGATAAAAATATAATATGTTTTTCTACTTTCACAGTTGAATACATGGTAGATGCTTTTGTGCATATACATGTTCGTGTAGAGGCGGTGATATGTGTATTTTATGTTGTAGTTTTCTTGAAGTTATATTTTCGAATACTGGTTTAGTTCGATAAGAAATTGTAGAATAGTATATGGACTAATCTCCTGAAAGATATCTTTTCAGATTGTCCGGTTGATTTTATTTAGTGGCAAATCATCCTCTATGTATTATTTAAAGCTGAAATCTAAATATTTTGAAAACAATTTTATGGCTTCAATATATTTTGAACGTAATTGTATGCCCTCATCTACAGTTGGTCATTTTGCTATAAAATGTATTGTTAGTCATTTTACTATAAAATGTATTGTTGGTCATTTTACTATAAAATGTATTGTTGGTCATTTTACTATAAAATGTATTGTTGGTCATTTTACTATAAAACTTATCGTTAGTCATTTTACTATAAAATGTATTGTTGGTCATTTTACTATAAAATGTATTGTTGGTCATTTTACTATAAAACGTATCGTTAGTCATTTTACTATAAAATGTATTGTTGGTCATTTTACTATAAAATGTATTGTTGGTCATTTTACTATAAAATATATTGTTGGTCATTTTACTATAAAATGTATTGTTGGTCATTTTACTATAAAATGTATTGTTGGTCATTTTACTATAAAATCGTTCGTTATAAAATGTATTGTTGGTCATTTTATAAAATGTATTGTTGGTCATTTTACTATAAAATGTATTGTTGGTCATTTTACTATAAAATGTATTGTTGGTCATTTTGCTATAAAATGTATTGTTGGTCATTTTACTATAAAATGTATTGTTGGTCATTTTACTATAAAATGTATTGTTGGTCATTTTACTATAAAATGTATTGTTGGTCATTCTATATAGTTGTATTGTTGGTCATTTTTTTCTAAATAGGTATTGTTGGTCATTTTATAATAATAAATAGTGTATTGCTGGTAATTTTACTATCAAATGTATTTATGCTTTCATAGTAGGTACCTCTACTCTTTCGATGGAAAAAAAAAAAACAAAAAAAATAAACAGCATAGATTTTGTCGTCAAAATATTTATGTCATTTTTAAAAGAAAAAGTTGTTTTTTTATTTTTTTTAAATCCTTTCTAGGACGTTTGAAATTCTGATTAAAAATCTTAATTTTTGGCGTCATTGATTTGGAGATTCTTGCAAAAATCTAATAATTGTCAGAATTTAATGTAACTTTCAAAACTTATTCACAAATGAATGAGATTACTTTTGACATTTTTTTAGAAAATCTTGCTAAATTCAATTTTTTTACATGTTACTCTCCCCACCACCATCACTACTTTCCAATTTCATGATTTTCGAGAAATTAAATTTTCATCCGAATTTTTTATTAGTTAAAAGCAGGACGCCTTGGTGAATGTAAATCGACATTTTTTTTCAAGGTACTATTGATTAGCCGAAAATCTGCTCCGTATCTTAAAATAAAAAAAAAATGAAATAAAACTATGACATTATTCAATTAGAAAAGCTTTTAATTGCTTTTATAAATAAGATTTATTAAGGACACTAGAATTTTAAGAATTTTTTTTCAATTAAATATGAATTTTTACAAGAATTGTTTTCATTCATTTAAAATCTCAATTATAATAATTTATAATAAATAAATCTTCTAAAATTCTGCATTACTTTCATCCGGTTAGGTGATATTGTTATTAAATTAAAACTATGTTTACTAATCAAAAATTCAAAAGTTTAATAAAAATCATTTTGCACTAAGATTTTAAAAATAATGTTTAATACTTTTTATTTACAAAAAATATTATGTAACGTGTCCATTTTTGAAAGTATGGCCGACCATACATGACATTATCAGAAAATAAGAACGTTGACTGCAACAAATTTAAAGTCAACATTCCTAAAATTAGGTTACGGGGAATATTTTCCAACATTTTTAAGATTACTGAGTACTTAAAAATTATATAAAAAAGACGCTCACATATTCTTAAATTATGGTTCACAGATAAATGTTGGACCTTTTCTTCATAGATAGAGAAACGCTAAGCGACAGTGTTGTTCTACCGACGAATATTATGAATACTTCGAATGAGGAAAGAAGGTTAAGCAAATGTAAAACTAACAGGGCATACTGAATACAAAAGTTGTGGATATCGAGTAACATTCTTAACGAGTACATGGCAGAATAGGGAGAAAAATGTGATGGTAAACGGGCAAGAGATATATAGAGAAAGTTGTGGAGAGACCAGATCACCCATGTTATGAAAACATGGCATTGTGACTACATTAACCATATTGATTTATTTATAAAGATATTATCATCAGTTGGATGATTTAGATGAAGCATTCAAACAGTAAAACGAACTTTGACATAGACGGTTTGATTCACTTTGTTTTACGGGAGCTCAACCTCAGTAGGTTATTTAATGCCACCAAGATTGTTAGGGTAGGTTTATATGAATAGTATATGTATTCTTTGTGAGATCAGGTTTCATTGACGTATTTCTCTAAAGAGTATTTTTGTCGAAGGTCAAATATATTGCTGGTAATATTTAAAAAAAAATGTATTGCTGGTATATTTACTATAAAAATCTATGTTTATACTTTTCGTAGTGTTTTGACCCCAGTTTGGGGGTTAACTATTTGCACATAGTTGGAACCCTAACAGGTACTACCAACCAGGGTCAGATGGACCAGGGAACAACAGCAAGTAAGACGTCGTTCCATGATCAAGCTGCCGGATGTAGTTTATCGTCATACCCAGGACGTATTGACAGAAGTTTATATGCAAGTGAAGTTTCTAAAACTGCGACAGGATGTTCATTCTTATGTTGCCTATTATTCAATCTTGTCGCCTTCAGATTAGCCCTTGTATTTGCCCACGCAACCCTTCTCGTCTGATCAGCGGGTTAGAAGCTTTGGGAAATATAGAAAAGATAACCCGCAGTTTTCATCAAATCATGGCCGGAATAATTTTTCCGAGATGCAATAAACAATTTCGTCCTGCAATTGGAAGAATGACATGTGAAGCCAGAAGTAATATTTTGATAACGGCGAAACTGTCTGCTGGTATCCAGGAGGGTTTCCAGTAGGTGAAGGGGAACGCTTCTCCCCAACTCGCCTGTGTCAAGCAGCCATCAGCCAGTCGCAAGGCTGGGCGTAGGAGCTGCGCCTCAGAGGTCAACGGCTTTACCAGTGGGCGGCGGAATTTCTGGTAGGATGGACGGATTAACTTCAATATTCCCGATATAAAAAGAAACAGCAAGCCATTGTACTATTCTGCCTTGAATGTCACCATGAACCACAATTATAGGATGGAGGGGAGTGGTGACCACGGCGACGGCGCAAAATGTGCCACCTGAACACATGAATAAAAGAAAAGATAATAATGCTATGAATTCAAATCTTGATATTATTTATTAAGCTTAGATTAATCCGACACAAGGTCAATTTTATGGAGCTGTAAATAAGAAACAAACTTTCGACAGTTTTAACAGTTTCAGAAATATCTATGCAAGCGACAACAAATTTCACTAACATTACTACATGCGTCATTTTCATAAGATCCAGGAGCCAATCGAGGTAGAGGATTACCTTAGGAAGCAGTTTGTACAGATAGGAGAGGGCGATAACGGTTAACCCTAGACATGAACAAGATTGTTGTGATCGTAAAAACATCCTCTTAGGAGTCGGTTCCACAGAACAGCGGTTTGTGAGAAGAAGGGTGGAAGGTTTTTCTCACCGATGGAACACGGAGGTAATGGGGTTGTTTGCATCAATCTAATTGGTATGTCGGGCCCTTGCCATGAAGGTTTGTACTGCCGGAACCAAGAAATGTAGTTCTTCCGACCACTTTCCGTGAAAGTAGCGATAGAGTAACGAAAAGCTTGTCATATCCAAACTATGGGAGAGGTTGGAAAATAATTCGTCACTTGTAAAGACGCTTAGACTCTATCGAGGCTGAAGAGGGTGATCTGTGCAACTCCTATTCAAATATGATAATAGTGTAGAAATGGTAAGTCTCATTAGATGATGTGGAGCTTCTACAGGCGGACACTGCAGAAGATAAGTTCCTCCTCTGGTGTTATACAAAGAGTTAGATGACCAGGAGCCGAGAGTATTTTTCTTTTTGTATCTCGTTGGTACGAGAAAAAAGTAATTAAAAATTATTACTGCTATTGTCGTTATTTTAAAATAGTACTTAATTCTTGGCCATATCTAGCTCTTGTAAAAATAGATGATATCATGTTGAGTCTGGTACTTATTGTTACACGGAGCAGATAATTTTATCTGCATTTTTAGCGATGGCTCGTATGCACTTGAGGTCAGGGGTGAGTTTAAGGCACAATAGTCTTTCAATGCACGCTGCCTCTCCGAGGGGACATCCGTTCATCGTTACTGGCCGTAGATCGGGGTCTGATCGACGATGGTGGAAGGTAACTAGTGTGGTTTTTGAGGTATTTAATGTAACCAAACAGTTTTCTGTGGCTGAGTAGTTCGTGTTAGATCGGAATAGAGATCAACTGCTAATCTTTGATCACCAAGAGTTTTAGAGGTAGACCAGTATATACTCGAGCATTGATGTGCTCATGTCTTGATGCCTAACAACCTTTCTCACGAGAAAAGCCTGATGGAGAGCTGCAGTTTAATCGTTAATAACCCCGACCAATCAGATCGTAGTATTGAGTTAGATGGTACCAGTAACGCTCGTAGATGGGCCTGACATAAACTATATAATTATATTTAAGTATATCATATAATTCTGCCAGGCCCGTGGATATAGAAAGTTTCTCAAATGTAAACCTTCCACGATGTTTCATACGAACATCACACACATGTACGTACAGAAAAAGCAAATGTCTCTCTACACACACATCTTCGTTCATTCCTTTTTCTATTATTTCCATCCAGTTTTGATCAGGTGGATACAATGTTGTTGTTAATTATATGTAATTGTAAATTCGTTCTTACTGTCTTGTCTGCGGGAAATTAAGTACTAGTCACTATTTTATATCACCTAAATAATCTTCAGCCCTTTAAACCTTTCTGGGTATGACGATAAACTGCGTCCAGCAGCAAGATCAGGTTTTGAGGAGCTTGGAACCACCTCTTAATTGCTGGTGTTCCTATGTCCGCCCTGACCCGGGGTGGTAGCACCTGTTAGGGTCCCAGATACGGGCAATTAGTTAAACCCGAAACTAGGGTCAAGACACCATGAAAGTGTAAAAATAGTTTTTAATACCAGAAATACTATATTGAAAAAAAATATTTCGAGCAATACGTTTTTAAAAAATAAATATTACTAGCAATACATTTTTTTAAAAAAACTATTACCAGTAATATATTTTTGAAGGAAAAATATTACCAGAAATAGATTTTTGACAAAACCAAATATTACGCGCAATAAAAATTTTGTCGGCATTAAATAACCCATTGAGGTAGGTATGTTGTAAGACAAAATAAACCAGCCCTTTAGACTATCACCTCGCAACAAATTCAACAGCTAGTCGTTCTAATATTATTAAAGATTACGCTGGCACAAGGTCATAGGGAGACTCACATTCATTATAATAGTAATAGAGGATGAGACCAGTTTGTTAACCATTGTTGCAAATCACAGCGCATAAATATTTATTAATTCGCTGTATTTCATCGGCTTTATCCCGTATCCAAGAATTTAATTATTTTCTGATAATGGAGTTGATGGCTAAGCAGACCAATTCTTGCGTGGAAGAGCCGATGGTATCGACTGCATAATAATGTTGGTGGAAAACCAGGTCGATTTTGACTATGCTTTCTCTTATATCGCTTGACTTCTGGTTTTCCTCTTCTGGTGGCTTCGAATTTGTTCGTTCCGATGGTGATAAAACATTGCCATTTGGTACGGTGTTGTGTTCCTGTTTTAGACGATTTAGGCTCAAGTCCAGTGACTCTCAGTGTTGTTTTGAGTTGCTCCTTGTATTTTCGAAGCCTATGATCTTTTCCCTGAAGTGAACTCACTAAATGAGTTTTGACATAGAATCATCGACTTTTCCATTCTTGCTACGCCCTGACCATCGAAGATCGTGTTTAATGGTGTTTAATAATCATAGTTATTAGAGACCACAAACAAAAAAAGTGCCTCCTTATTGATATGGCAGTCCCCGCAGACTGCAATGTATCTTTGAAGATATTCAAAAAGCTGTCAAAATACAAGGACCTTGAAATAGAAATCTCAAAAATGTGGCACATGGGAACATCAACAATCCCTGTTGTAGTTGGAGCCCTAGGATTAGTTGGAAAAGATTCCAGTAGATTAATTGAAGGGATTCCTGGAAGTCCATGCCTGAAAGAGATACAAAAAAAATGTTCTGACAAGTACAGCCCACTGTACGAAGGGTTTTATGTAATTTTTTCTTTGACTATTGTCTATTTCCAGGACTTTGGTGTCAGTCACATAGTAATTCCATTTGATGTTCATTTATTAATTAAATATTAATTGACAGCGCACAGTGCATTAATTAATTAGCGTACGAATATTTATTAATTAAAAGTGTGTGGATTGAACTCAGCGTCAGCCAATGCCAATCGATTTGACCAATACTGCAGAAAATACTATATTGATACAGGTTGCGGCAGAAAAACATCCCATATAATGTTAAGACATTAGCAAGATGAAGACACCGTTGCCACTAATGGCTCCCCATTAAGTTGGTGATATTTCTGGTAGGTATTTGTAGGGGTATTTCTCCCCCATCCTGTATTAATGAAAAGTGAACTAAGTCGCTCAACCCCAACCGACAAACAGATGCATAGAATATAGAGATAATTGGTTTCATGCCTTTCTCATGGGAATTAGTGTTATATGAATACAAACACAAGTAACCTCGGACAAAATTCGGACTCGGTTTGTTAATCTGGCTGTTATGTTACTTTAGACCTCCGTTTAGTAGATTTATAGAATACAGGGAAAATTGGTTTCATGTGTTATGTGGCTGGAAATAATCGTAGACGAAATTCAAATTCATTTTGATAATTCAGCTTATTTTATTATTATATTATTTTCTAATACCATTTAGTGGAATACAGGGGTAAAAGGATTCATGCCTTACAAAAAAAAATGTTGCTATTTTGATTGAAGCAACTTCAGACGAAATTCTGATAACACGAAAAGCAGATGCGTAGAATGTAAAGATAATTGGTTTCATGCCTTTCCCATGGGAATTAGCGCTATGCGAATACTAACAGCCTTCGAGAAAAAAACTTCAGACAAAATTCGAAATCGGTTTGTTAATACGGTTTTCCTTTCTGTTATGTTACTTTACACCTGCATTTAGTACATTTATAGAATACAGGGAAAAGTGGTTTCATGTCTTTCGTATGTGCTGTAGTGCTATGTGGCTACAAACAACCGTAGACGAAATTCAAATTCATTTTTATAATTTGGATTATTTTTTATATTACTTTCCAATACCATTTAGGGTTAAAAGAATTCATGCCTTACTAAAAAAAAAACATTGGGGCTATTTTGATACAAGCAACCTAAAATGTAATTCAAGTTCGTTTTTTTTTAATTAGACATCCGCTGCTGCTAAATATTACTTTGCACTTCCATTTAGCAGATGAAGAAAGACATGAATGAAGAAATAGCTTCCTGTCTTTCCTAAGGGCATTATTGCTATGTTAATGCAAAATAACCTTAGATGAGATTCAGACGCGGTTTCATAATTCAGCTTTCGTTGTTTTTTACATTTATTAACACCTCACATTAATGGATATATAGAATGCAGGGACAAGTGAGTTCATACCTTTCCTACGGACATCAGTGCCAAGGTAACATATGGCTAACTCGTTTTGTTCAATTTAGTTTACAATGCCGAGAACTATTACACGGTGTCGTAAAGGAATTAAACAAAATACTATCCAAGCCACCAACTATACCCCATGTACCTATTTACCAAGGTTAGTCATATGGCACATGGACATCAATGTGGGTCATCAAGTTAGTATCGATTTTAAAACTATTAGCCTCGGATACTTTTTCATAGTCTGCAACAGGCTCCTGACGGAGAGTATTGAAAGAAGAGGGTCAGACCAGGAACCCTTTAGACTAATGAACCCTTCAAAATAACCTGGCAAGTAAAAAAATATCAATGATAAATATTTTTTGTTAAAGAGTAGAATTGAATGTGCTGTTGGTGTAATTTAATGGCTCAGAAAGAGATGTTGGAGATATGAATGCATCATTTCTCTCCCCTAGCTATGGATTAAATAGTAGGCTTTGTATAAGGACAAAATGAGGGTTATTCTTAAAAATACTGTTAATGCCATATTTACTTCCCGCAAAAATAAATAACTATTCTAATAATCCAAAGTATGGTTCAACTTTAAATAAGACATAAGTGGTTGATAACACGTAAAAAATAAAAATAAAATCAATTAAGTGAAGAAATTCCTTTGCCCTCGTCTTTATTATTTTTTCTCGATGAGACCGATTTTAACATAACTTTTTATCTTTTTCAATTTCTGTTTCTCAAAGAGCTTTCACTTAAGCAGCGTAAAATAAAATGTTATTCACTGAACGGCAAAAAATCAATAAGACAAAGGTATATACGTTTGTTGCAATTACATCCTTGTGTAAATTAATTGAAACAAAACGAATAATACCATTCTTATTTACTTTTTTCCTATTTTTCCAATGAAACATGACCCAGTTCACATGTTAATACTTCGTATATCCATTTCACAAAGTCATTCCTTGCAGATTGACCACAGATTCTCGACTGGATTTAAATCAGGAGAGTTTCCGAGGCAGTCGATATTACTTTGATTTACTCACTGGTAAAGTTTACCAGTGTGTTCATGCAGTGTTACAATTTTCCTACGCTTTCTTGGAGTAAAGTCCATTGCATGCATATGTCTGTCCAACTTAAAAATATTTTAATTAATAAAAATATCTGTTTTACGAAAATTAAAATAAAATTACTCGTAAATCATTATGTCTCGGACGGACTCACCACGCAAGCACGCACAGACTTTTAGTCTTAGAAAAATGCTATAGAAATACATCCCACATTTTAAACTGTCATTTCTGTAGTGATAATTAATTTAGGAAAGTGGTAACGGTATCTTTATCAAGATAATATCCTATTTTTTTTCAGATAGGATACCGTTCAGTGAACATCGTGGTTGAACCGGTACATAACACGCATTTGCTGTTGAAACCTTTCTTTTAGGACTGGTGAATATGTAATTGTAACACACAGAGCTTTTCGTTCTCATTCCATGTTACGTAGGAATGATGCTGTTCCGGATAAAAAAAAATTGATACTGTTACTGGTTGAACATTTTAGGGCCACAAGTTCAGCGCTTAAAAGAAAACCATTAGGAAGACTCCCGAATTACTCGAACCATTTGGTCACTATTTGGAGGATGCCATTTTTAAAGCCAAGTGAATAAAAATGTTAACGCTTTGTTTAAGTAACGGTGAAACCTTTTTTTTTTTTTAATAGCAGTTACCTTGGTCTTTTTCTCAAACTTTAAAATAAGGGAGTTTATTTCTATCGCACGCTGTATATCTGGTTGAATATGAACAAAAGTGCGAAAGTTGAAGAGAAGAAAGCAAAAATGGCAATAATAATAATAATAATATTTTCAATATGGAGTTTCAAATGGGCGCAGAAATACAAGTAAAGCACAATACACCGGCTGAAGCTGAAAAATACTTAAAAAAGAAAGCAAAGACAATTGCAACCGACCAGATACAGAAACAATGGCAAAATAAACCGCTTCATGGCCAATACTCTGCCCGTACTAAACATGCTGACGTAGACAAAACCCGTACCCATCAGTGGCTACATAGTGCAGGGTTGTAAGCTGAAACTGAAGGTTTTATACTTGCTGCACAGGACCAATGATTGTTAACTAGAAATTATCAAGCAAATATACTAAAATATTGTGTCAGCCCAAAATGCAGATTCTGTGATAAATATCCAGAAACAATTTATCATCTTGCATCAGGTTGCACGATATTGGCACCCACTGAGTATAAAACCCGGCATGACAGAGTGGGCCAATATCTGCACTGGAAAATATGCCACTTTTACGGGAAGGAAACTGAAAGAAACTGGTATGAACACCACCCAGACTCGGTTACGGAGATAGGACTTGTTACAATTCTATGGGACTACACAATGCACACTGACAGAACAATCAAAGCCAACCGCCCAGATATTGTTATTAAAGACCACAAAAAGTACCTCCTTTTGATATGGCAGTCCCTGCAGACTGCAATGTATCTTTGAAGATATTCAAAAAGCTGTCAAAATACAAGGACCTTGAAATAGAAATCTCAAAAATGTGGCATATGGGAACATCAACAATCCCTGTTGTAGTTGGAGCCCTAGGATTGGTTCGAAAAGATTCCAGTAGATTAATTGAAGGGATTCCTGGAAGTCCATGCCTGAAAGAGATACAAAAAAAATGTTCTGACAAGTACAGCTCACACTTTATGAAGGGCTTTATCTATGTAATTTTTTTTGTCAGTGGAAAGTGTCATGATGTCATTTCTTATCTTAGGTCCTTGGTCGGAACCCGAAAAAATGTGTAAACGCCAGAAATCAAAGAAAATAATAATAATAATAATAATAATAATAATAATAATAATAATAGTAGGCCAATATCTACACTGGAAAATATGCCACTTTTACGGGAAGGAAACTGCAAGAAACTGGCGTGAACACCAACCAGACCCGGTTATGGAGATAGAATCTGTAACCATTTTATGGGACTTTGCAAGACTCACAGACAGAACAATCGAAGCTAGTCGCCCAGACCTCGTGATCAAAGACCACAAAAACAGAATGTACTTTCTTATTGATATGGAAGCCTCTGCTGATTGTAATGTATCTTTGAAGATCTTTAAAAAAAAAATATCAAAATACAAATATCTTGACGTGGAAATCTAAAAAAAAAATGTGGCACATGAGGACATCAATAATTCGAATTATAGCTGGGTCCTCGGACTGATTGGAAAAGCTTCCGATATACTTAATGAAGGGATTCATGGTAGGCCATGCCTTAAAGAAATATAAACATTATTAGTCACAAGTACAGCACGCACATTACGAAGAACTTTATGTATGTAAAATGTGTGGGGAGAGGGGCTTAGATTTTCTTTCTTTTTTTGTTTTACGAAAATGATCAGCGGGGAATGTCATGAAGCCATTTCTGACCATAGGTCTCTGGCTGGGGCCTCGGAAGGAAATGTGTATATAACAGAAAGCAAAGGAAATATTAATGATGATGATGACGATGATGATGATAAAAATCTTATAAATAATATAGGCAATGATAAACGCATTAAATTGTACTGGTTGACATCATTGATGGGGTGAATGTTTTTGATGAATCGGAGTAAAGGTAAAGATATTTGGTTGGAAATTGATGAGATTTAGTCCTAATTTAGCATGATTTATTTATTGACACCCTTTTTTGTCCCCCTCCTCACCCCATATATTTATCGAACCCTTGACAGAACCGTCAACGAAGCAATCGATATCGATCACTTTGGGGGACACTAGGTTATATGAATTCTCAATAGAAAAGATTTGGGAAAAGGAGTTGAACAGAAACGATGTAAAATCATACTTATTATAAAACCCACGTTGTGTGTGTGTCTGTACGTTTATATATTGGATCGGATTTCCTACATTTTTCAACCGATTTCAACAAAACTTCACAGGACTACGTAAAATTACCTTGCGGTGGTTCTGACAGCGCCAAAAAATTGGAAAAACACAATTGTTTTTGCACAAAATCAATTTGAAAACACGATTAAGAGTCATCGCGAGAATGAAAGGGGGACAACTCATATCGAGTTATACCTATTATAAATCCCAGGTTGTTTTTGTGTGTGTGTTCGTTTATATATGGGATCGGATTTCCAACATTTTTCAAACGATTTCAACAAAACTTTCACTTTTTTTTTGGCGGGTAGTGTTTCTTATTGTCTTTCACACTTTTTTCTTTATTTTTATATTCAGAATGCTTTAAAAATTCCATTTACAAGACAATTGTTTATAATAAAATTCTATTCAATCGGTAGACTCATAACGATTGAAAACAATGTTTTTGTTTGAGTTTGGGTTTGACCAATTCGTAAAAAAAACAAAAAAAAAAAAAAAAACTAATTAAGACATGCGTGTCCGTCAACCTTCAACAATAATCTTTGTCAATTTTATTTTTCAGTCTTTATGATGATCGATACTTGATCTATCTCTTACTGTTACATCCCCGGGCAACGCCGGGCTCTACTGCTAGTAAACAATATGAAGCTGGTTGACTTACGTTGAGTAACCAAACATCAATCCGAGATCGTGATAATATTTCAGAAACAATATTTAAAAAACAAAAGAAAAAAAAGAAATCGTCTGTAAAAGGAATATAGAATATCTAAGACCAAAATAAATAAAACGCAATCTGTGATAGTTCGACAGTTAGGATTTTGCCCAAGACAAACATTAAACAATGTTATTCAAATAAATTTACTTTTCGCCATTTAGTAACCGATAGATTTTATGTGCCGTAAAAAGAGAACAATCAATTGATCAAATAAATTTAGCGAATTTATTTTGTTTATCAATGTACAAAAGGATTATTTTATCGTAAAACAACTAAAGCAGATAAATATCGCCTTTTGATATCTCCCATCAAATGTATAGAAACGGTCAGTGTTTCTATTACTGCAATTCGACTTCTTTAATCCGGCATTCTTTTGACCAGGCCACTGCCGACGATACAGAAAGTGCCGGATGACAGATTTAATCCCTAAAAACATCCAGTCCTGAGTATGACGATAAACTACATCCGGCAGCAATCAGGAGGTTTTGAGGAGCGTGGAGCCACCTCTTAATTACTGTCGTTTCCTGGTCCACCCTGATCAGGGGTGGTAGCACATGTTAGGGTCGCATCTATTGGTAAATAGTTAATCCCCCAAACTGGGGTCAAAACATTATGTACGTATGAAAGATGTTAGTAAAAGTACCGGCAATTCATTTGCATAGTGAAAAAAAATACACACAATTCATTTCTGTAAGGAAAAAAAAATTACTTGCAATACATTTTTGTAAAAGAAATTACTTATGGTCGAAAGAAAATTAAATTTTGACATTAAATGACCCATAAGGATGTTGATATGTCGCTAAACAAACCTGTTTACCTAAGGTTTTCTCATATATCTTACTGGCGCTCCTTTCTCTAATCTCTTTTCAAGCATAGATAAAAATTTATACTTATTCTTCTTACCTCTGGTATCATCATCTGCACCCTCTACCTTCTTGGATAATAATAATAATAATAATAATAATAATACTAATAATACTCAGACTTTCGGATTGAGGTTGCCAGCTATAGGGACGTCCAGATCATTATTGTCACTGTTATCATTGGGGTCTCTTCCATTGAAATTAACCTCTATATTTTAAGAAAATAGAGGTCAGTATTGCCCCTGAATCGATAAATATTATTATTACCAAAACACTCTTCTGCCGTCGGCTGCTGTGGGAAGCTGTAAACAACGGGTGATGCTGCTCTTGCAACCGTTCTACGAACAAATGGCGGTTGATTTAAAAAGAAATGCTAGACATTTCCATATGTGTATCAGACCATACAACATGACCATCATCCAAGCCTAGACTCCGACATTAGAGCACGATGACGAGATAGTTGAGGAATTCTATGACTTATTAGAATTTACTTTGAGAAAAGTCCCCCGGATATGCATCAGCATTATACAAGGTGATTGGAATGGCAATGTAGAACCAGATGCGAACACAAATTGGACAGGAACAGTCGAAAGATTTAGAATCGGAGAGACAAACGACAGAAGTCTCAGATTGCTCGAATTTGCTAGAAGTCGTCATTTCAACCTGGCTAACAATCTACACCCCCATAACCTGTCTCAAACCGCAAGCTGGCACTCACCTAATGGGAAGATCCGTAACCAGATCGATTTTATTTTGGTTCCGTAATTCCATTTTTTTTGCGTTAGTGTCCTCTTCTACGCCCACCTTTAACGGTTACTTGCATGATTGTCATGCGCAGACTGTCGTGCCTTTGTACTGAGTCCAAACCTCGCCATTTTTTCTCCATTTGCCACTGGCGCGAAGAGGTTCTTCATCTGTACACAGTTGTAAAAGATTTGATTTGGTTTCATTTGTTTAACGGCATATCAACTCCTTATGGGTCATTTAGTGCCGAAATTTAATTTTCTTGGGAGCTTTGATAATTGTTTTTTGCAATAATGTATTGCCGCTAATATTTTTTACTATGAAAATATATTGCTGGGATTCTTACTACAAAAATATATTTTATACTGCCATAATGTTTTAACCCCATTTTGGGGTTCACTATATGCGTATGGCTGAGACCGTAGCAGGTGCTACCACGCCGGGTCAGCGTGCACCTGGGAACAACAGCAATTAAGTGGTCGTTCCACGCTCCTCAAATCTTTACAACCAGAAGCCTTGCTGCCGGATGTAGTTTATCGTCATACCCAAGACGCTGTAAATGATGAAATGTAATAATTTAATTGTTAGGTAATGTGTGTGTCTATGCTATACATCATTGGGCGTGAACGCGTGCGTGTGTGAAAATACAGTTGAATATCACCCAGCGAATATATATTATTCCCAGTGGGGTCAAGTCCCATTTTGGTGTTGCGAACTACCTCACGACAGGTTTAAAGGAGGAGAGAGAGCGAGAAGGAGAAGGCTTGCAATCATTTTTTAAAGTCCTTAAAAAATGCCACCTAAAGGCGACTTTGCATAGCAAGTGGGTGTAATCCCCACATTCTCAAAGAACAAGAAACACTATCTATCTATCTATCTATCTATCTATCTAGAGAGATAGATATAGATATATAGATAGATAGATCTATATATTTTCTAAGCGTGGCATACGTATGGAGCCTCTAGTGAGGATTGAACTCATTATTCATGTGTAAATGATCTAGCGAGACAAGCTTACTAGCCATTACACCACGTCGAAGTTCCCTTTATTTTCTAAACGTAGATTATATGTGGCACAAAACTAAAAGTTCGGGGCACCCAGTGAGGCCCGAGATCACTACTCAGTTGCAATTGATTTAGCAAAACAAGCTTGCTCCTCATTACACCACGTGAAGTGCCCAAATGATTTTCTGAGTTTAGATTAGATGTAGCTTAAGGCCGAAAGTCTGGTGCACCCAGTGAGGATCGAGATCACTACTCAGTCGCAATTGATTTAGCGAGGCAAACTTGCTAATCATTAAAACATGTCAAAGCGCCCAGATGAATTTTCGACAGAAGCACTTCTGTTCGCGGCAACCATTTCATTATCTTATTCAAACAAATTTTGAAAAGTTATTTAGTTTATCAAAGTACAATTGAAAAATCCCTCTCCAGGCTTGCTAGAATCCAAAATCGTTTCCGAATCCTTATTGGAGAAGCGTTATTTTTCCTTTCCCCCCTCCAACCTCTCACAGGCGGGATGTGTCGAGGTTCCCACTGCTCTATCGTTACTTCCATGGAAAGTGCTCGGACGAACTACATTCCTTGATTCACGGCTACGGCCCACCATGCCACTTACACAGTAGCAAACCACCCTCATTACCCCCGTATTCCATTGTCGAGAAGTAAGTTCCACTCCAACAGCGTCTATTGCTATGTGGAACAGACTCCCAAGAGGATGTTTCACAGATCACTACAGTCATAACCGATTTAAGTCTAGGTTTAACCGTTATCTTCCTCTCCTAACAAACTCTTAATGTAACCCTCTACCTCGAGTGGCTCCTGGGTCTTATAAAAATGATGCAGGTATTACTTTTAGAGAAATCTGTTCTAGTATTTCATTGATTTGTTCAGTTAGCGCATTTTGCGCCGCTGTGGCCATCACCTCCCTCCATTTCAACAATAATAATAATGACGATTATCATTTTTATTCAAATTTTTATGTCTTAGTATTGAAGCAAAAAAAAAAAAGAAGATATTATATATCCTTGAATGGCATGCAGTCAAATTACATGACGGTGTTGCTACTTACCGGATGTTAGGTTGAAAGGAGGAAAGACAGAGAGCGAGAAAGAGAAGGCTTGCGTTCATTCTTTTATAGTCCTTAAACAACGCTAGGTAACGTCGTCTTGACATACCAAGTGGGGGTAATTCCTAATTCCTACTAAGCTACGAGAAAAAGTATCATCTATGCAGAAAATGTTTTCTGAGATCAATGATCACAAAAGGCCACAAGCGAATGAATTAAGGAAGACACTTCTCCATCAAAACCTACAAACTGGTGCTGCAAATTCAAAAATGTCTTACCTTCATAAAACCAAATTCATTGCATTCGCTTTTTCAAAGACACTGTTGGCAATATCATGAATTCATCTTTTTCGCCACCGATCTATGGATTAAATAGTAGGCCATACTGAATTCTGTAGCCTTGGTTGGAAAACCAGTCTAAGAGACGGAAAAAAGCAGAATTGAAAACCGCTTGGGTGTAATAGGAATTTGTAGGTCTGATGAATTAGATCGTGATTACAATTCCAATGTAATAAATTATAACCATAGAATATTAGTGTTTGAGTCTTTCATATATATATATATATATATATATATATATATATATATATATATATATATATATATATACATACTAAAAGATATACATAATAGTTTACATTAATTGCACAACTCCGAGTTTCAGACCGAAGGAATTTTCAAGTTTCTGGAATTATATTTATTTAAATATAAAAATAAATACAATAATTCCACCACTGGCAAACTGTTTCAGCATAAAACTCGAAGTTGTGCAATTAATTATATATATATATATATATATATATATATATATATATATATATATATATATATATATATATATATATATAAAATAAACGAATAAATTTTTACCTTGGGGAATCCTTTAAGTTAATACTTCGTTGGAAGGAAAACCTTGGCGTCATTAATGGCAAGAACCAATATCTAGATCATTCACACAGTAATTAAAAGAAAAGTAGTGAGCAAAGAAAATTATGGAACATGATTTAAATATGGGGAAAATCTAACTTTTGATGGTCGCAATCGCCTTGGGGTTAAAAGATTTGAGCATTCAATATTCAAATAAGCTATCATGAAATTTGGATCCCAGAAGCCAATCAATCCGAGCTTGAATGTTACATGATAGTGAGGACTTTACCGATACATATAGCATGCCTTTCGTAGCGCTTATAATATAAGTAAAGCTTCGGCTACTTGCCCTGAAATTAAAAAATTCACGTGTAAACTTCTTTTTGGATATTAGTAAAAAAAATAAAAAAAAATAAAAAACAGAATTGAAAACCGCTTGGGTGTAGTGTTGGCAAAACCAGCGCATAATCACCAAATTATCGATAGATAAATATATAGACAAATATGAATAAACTGCGATAGGCAGATAAATAGCCAGATATGAATAAACTGAGATAGATATATATGAAGAGAATGAGATAGATAGATAGATAGATAGATAGATAGATAGATAGATAGATAGATAGATGAAGATATAAAAAAAAACTGGATTGAAAAATGAAAAAAAAAAACAAGGTGGATTTAGATTGACAGAAAATGAGGGATATAACTAGACTACTATACGCGCACACGAATACGCACACGAACACACACAAACACACAAAAATACACACGTTCCCAGAGACAGAAACAGGGAGATATATGGAGATAAAGTAATGAGAGAGAGAGAGAGAGAGAGAGAGAGAGAGACAAAGTTGTTCAGGGTTGGTGGAAGGAAGAGAGAGAGAGAGAGAGAGAGAGAGAGAGAAAGAGAGAGGGGGGAGTCGACAGTGTTTACAAATTTTGAAACAAAAGCCTCCACCTAGACACAAGGCACAAAAGGTGGCAAACAATTGGAGAAAATGAAGTGCACAAATAATTGCAGGAATCAAACAAGTTCAATGTTTTCAAAAGTGAATAGAAAAAGTATCGAAAAGTATGAAATGCTAATTTGAACTTTTATTTTAAACTCTTTTTCAATGATTATTTCCTTTTAGTTTTAGATAAAAATCTTGGCCTGACTTTACACACACACGGACAGACAGACACACACACACACACTCTCTCTCTCTCTCTTACACACACACACAAACACACACACACACACACACATATATATATATATATATATATATATACATATATATATATATATATATATATATATATATATAAATTTATGTGTGTGTATCGCGGGAGAGTGAAACAGTGGGAGATTGATATAAGGAGTGTAAGACATGAATAACAGACAGATATGAATAACATGAGAGTGAGAGATATGAATTTTATGAGATTAATGATTAGCAAAGGTTAAGAACGATACATACGGACAGACTAAGTTGCCTTTGATGGATATATAATAAAGACAATGTGATAGATAGATAGATAGATATATAGATAGATAGATAGATATGAAGAGACTCAAATAGTTATGAATAAACTGAAATAAACTGAAAGATACATATGATCGAGGATACGAACACAGCAAGATAGATAGATCGATCGATAGATAGATCGATAGACAAGGAAAAAAAGAAAATAGATAGATAGATTGATAAAGTAAGAGAAAGAAAGATAGATAAATAAAATATCAGAAACAAAGATAGATATGGAAACGCTGAGATTACTATGAAGGTACAGAGATAGAGATATATATAGATATATACAGTGTGAAATTGATATATATATATATATATATATATATATATATATATATATATATATATATATATATATATAAATATAAGTAAACAAAGATAGATAAATATGGGCAGTGTGATATTGGTAAATAGATAGATATATAGGTAGATAAATAGATGTGAACAGACCGAGATAAATAGACAGATACATACATACATATATACATACATATGAATATTTTGAAATTGATTTAGAGATATCAGCAAATAGCAGCAGAGATATAGATATTGTAAGTGATTGTATGCTGTCATGCAGGATAACACGTTTTCCAACAAAAGCAAGACAAATATGCTTCATACCACACAATATTTGCACTTGAGAGTTACGACAAATGTTGTTTTTCTTTTTTCTGACAGATCACGCGTATTTTTAGCTTAACCAATTCTGTAATATTGTAATCTAAACTGGAAATTGTGAGTGGTGCTGTGTATGACATCAAATACATTAGTACACAGCTGCGTGCGCACACACACACACACACACATATATATATATATATATATATATATAGAGAGAGAGAGAGAGAGAGAGAGAGAAAGGGGGAGAGAGAGAATGTTAATGTCAATATATATATATATATATATATATATATATGTGTGTGTGTGTGTGTGTGTGTCTGTTTAAATATATATATTCCCAAGAGGATAGAATCCAGGTAGATCTCACTGTCCAGAAATTTGAATTTGTAGGTCTAATGAATTGATCGTAATTACTATTCCAATGTAATAAATTATAACCATGGAATATTAGTGTTTGATCCTTTTAAATTCTCTCTCTCTCTCTCTCTCTATATATATATATTTTTATATATATATATATATATATATATATATATATATATATATACTAAAAGATATACATAATATTTACCTTTATCAACTCCTGAGTTTTCATGCCGAAGAATTTTTAAGTGCTGGAATTATATTTATTTAAATATAATAATAAATACAATATTTCCAGCACTTGAAAACTGCTTCAGCATAAAACCCGAAGTTGTGATATGATATATATATATATATATATATATATATATATATATATATATATATGTGTGTGTGTGTGTGTGTGTGTGTGTGTGTGTGTAAATTTCCAAGCAGATAGAACCCAGGTAGAGATCAATGCCCAGGACAGAGCAATAATATAATATAAAGACACAACACTAATATTCCATGGCTATAATTTATTACATTGAAATCGTAATTCATCAGACTTACCAATTTAAAAGGCTTTTTGAATTTAGGTCTGAGGAATTGGATCGTGATTACGATTCCAATCTAGTAAATTATAACCCTGGAAGGTTAGTGTTAACCTCGGATAGCACATCTTGTAAGTATATCAAAACAAATTGGAACCGAGATCCCAGTAGTGTTTGGATAAGGAAGTTTGATTTTTTAGGTATCGATATTTAAAAGAGCGTCTGTGGTTATACAGATGCTGCTTCCAATTACCATCTTATATACCTATGTATCTTTTTTTTCTGGCTGATATTTTCTTCGGAGAAAATTGTAGCTTCATATATTACATTCTCATACATCCCCTGATTGGACAATTAGCTCTACTCCTACAATTACAGGTGGGGCTCCTAGATCGAGTTTCACTATTATGGTAGTTCTTAAGTATTTTACAATTGTGGGAATATATAATTTTCTCCATATTACTTACACATGAATAACTAATTTTCAGTGTCTTCCTATTGAAAATTTTATATCGTTGATGTTTACTATCAAAGTGATTGTATATTAACCTTAGGAAGAAACTCCCTATATCAATATTGAAAAGCCTGCAATACGGTGGTTTAAACCATATTACTTTCCTCTTTCTGTTTTTATATCTATTAATACTATGATTTTTCAATTCTTCGTGATGGTTTACTTCCTGTTTAAAACTACTATTCTTAAGAATAGGTTGTATGCACATTTTCATTAAAGATTTTCTAGCTATTTATTCTAGCATTTACAGTTTTGGGGATGTGATCTATTAAAGATTTTGAGTGGTTAGAGTAGTGGACATTGATGTACCAGTGTGTCTGATTAACTTTATGGAAGAGCTTAAATATTTCATTAGGGAGGTTAAGGTTGATATCTAGATACATAGGTATATCCGCTGGTAAATGGAAGTAGCGTCTGTACAACAACAGACACTCTTTTAAATATCGATACCTAAAAAATCAAACTTCCTTATCCAAATACTATTGGAATCTGGTGGACAAGGGACTAACCGCGCATTTGGAATGGAGATCCAAATCAAGAGCGGGAACCCCTGGTAACTTCCGTGACCGGTGTTATCTATGCATTGCGAGAAAAATTTTTGTTATTAAAGATAAAAATCCAGAAGAATTGCTGAATCTTCGTAGTGAGATCATTTCCAAATGTGGACATAAAAAACGCTTTAAACATAAACACTATTTTATAACGTGTTGTTACCTATAACTGTTCGATCTTGGATTCTTAACATCGGATATGACATTTAAATGGAATAACACTTATAATTACCTATGCACCATTGCCTGTGTTTATGTGGTGCTCTATATATTTTTTAATCTTTAAATTTGTTTTATCAGTCTTGATATAAGTTTTGGTATATGTGTATGTGGGTATGTATGTAAAAAAGTTTTTCTAGATAACTGATATATAATATCTGATAGTTTTCTGATATTTTTTATATACGGAGGTTTGTAATCACTCCGTGCTTCCGTTTTCTTATATAAATGTATGTATGTATGGGTGTGTGGTATATACTTTTTATTTATCTCTGTGTCGTCGTATAATATATATATATATATATATATATATATATATATATCGTATAATATACAGTGCTGTTCGATAAAAGTGACTCACCGGATTTTTTTTACTAAAAATATTTTTTGTCAATTGTTTTTGTGGTTAAAATAATTTTTATTCTTACTAATATAAAGACCCCTTCCCGACGACCAAGGTAAAAAAGTTTATTCACCCTAAGGTATTCTAGTGATAATTATAAATTTGAATATAAATGAGATTCAGGAAAAAAACTCTGTTAAAAAAAAGTGACTCAGATATCGCGTTCTAATGATTAAACTGGAAAATTTAAAGAGCTTTTGACAAAATATGGAAAACTATTTTACAATACACTCAGAACAATATTCTAGAGAATTCTAGAACCGCTTAAATTAAATCTAGAGTATTCCAGAATATTCCAGAAAGACTCATACAGTACAAAAACAGCTTGAAATATCCACTGAAGTTACTAACTAGATGAAAGGGTACAAACATGCATCAGAACCACTTAAGGCATCTATTATTGCCCTCTCAAAAGCAGGCAAGTCTACGAGAGAAATTGCAGAAATTGGTATAACCTCGCAACCAACTGTCTCTGGAGTGTTTAGGGCACATAAAAATGCCACTCCTGCTCCAAGGAAGGAAACAAGGGGACGCAAGAAAAAGATTGATGATAGAACTGGCAGGATAATCAAGAGAAAAGTTGCGAAGAAAAGGACTATAACTAGCAAAGAAATTGCGGCCAGTCTAAGCGAAAAGCAAGCTGTTAGTCTTGCCTCTTCAACAGTCCGTTAGAACAAGGTTACAAATCTTGTACACGAAGGTTTAAGCCACTAATAAGCAAAGTCAACAAAGCCAAGAGACTTGAATTGGCTCACTATTATAAAAATTTCACCGTAGAAGACTGGAAGAATGTTCTCTTCTTCGATGAAACGAAAGTTGAGCTAAATTCAAAGGATAGGGTGAGTCACTTTTATCGAACAGCACTGTATATAGACGATTGGGTCTAGTATGAAACAGCCTGTCACCTGTGAATGTTGACTTCAGTGTTCACTTTTATATTTATATTTATATTTAAATATATAATGTTGTATACTTGTATATGTGAGTGTGTGTATATATATGCATGTGCACATGTGTGTATTGTCATATGTATATGTGTTTGTGTGCACATGTGTATGTCTATGTGTGTATATTTGCGTATATGCATGAGTGTGTGTGTATATATATGTACATATATATGTATATATGTGCTCGTATATATATATATATATATATATATATATATATGCAGGTGTGTATGTATGTATATACGTATGTGTTTATGTGCTTATAAATAGTAGGGTTTTACTGGTTTAAATATTTTTATATGCTTATATTAAATTTGTAATCTGGAGTGTAAAATTACATGCTTTTTCTAATTCTTGATTACACATCATTTCTCTTATAAATGCCCACGTTTTTAGTTTGGCCCCTTTTTTTCCCTTGAGCTTTTTCTTCCTCTCAGCAAGCCTCTACCTTAAGTGGCTCTTCGGTCTTGAATTGTGTGTGCAATCACATAAAAACTGTTATATTTTTTTAAAAGTCATTTCACTTATAACCTGGATACACAACATTCCATTTTACAGTGGCTCGAGGCTTACGGTCAAATCACGTTGAAAAACACTTTCTGTACGATCACAGAAGCAACGTCAAACTTGGGTAACCCCTCGGGAATACCAGCTGTTGTAAGCTTGGATGTACAGATGGTGTAATGGACAATGGCCAAGAATTGTTAATCGGAGATCCGGGTTCTAATTCCCGTTGTGTTTGTTATATTCACTTATACGCAAATATCATTAAGAAAGTTATGAATCCAGGGCCTTCAGTCCGGACTCTTCTGGAGTGATTGACAGAGGAGAAGAAGATGCTGCGGTTGTAGTATCTGTTCCGTGCCGGAGGTCTTCTCTCCTCCCTTGCACTCTATCCCCTGTTGCGTAATATCTGTCGCGTAGCGGTGGTTGACTGCCTATGACTAGCTAGGAACACTCTGACCAGCTTAGACAAGCTATGGCCTGCTAAGACCAGTGGAAACACTCGGGTCCCCACGTTAAAAACCGACCTTGTATCACAACGTGTCTCAGAGGGGGGTTAAGGTAAATCTTGAGAAAGTTATGGATCCATTTGTTTTCCCCCAGCTATGGATTAATTAGTAAAACTTTTATCACAAAACTATTAATATTTCCAAAACATTCTACCCAATCTAAAAATATTTTCTGGCTCTAAATAACCTGCAAAAGGTTGATAAACCCTAGAAAAAAATCAATAAATAAAGAAATAAACAAGTGATTGAATATCCGATGTAAATTTGTATTTATAAAGTCATAATGATTAAATAAGATTTGATTTTCAACAAAACGCTACTAAGTATAATGCAGCATTAATTCTTCCATGTGTGGACTTGGTTTATTTGGTTTTACGGCATATCAACGCCTCAAATTTTAATGCTGACAAGATTTTTAGGATAGGTTCGTATGAATTAAATATGTATACTTTGTAAGAAATCAGTTTCTAAATCAGGTTTCATGTAATGCTGGCAATATTTCTGTTTCAAAAATATTTTGCTGATCATATTTTTTTTTCAAAAAAACATATTGCTGTTAATTTTACTATAAAAATCTATTTTCTTACTTTCACATATTTTGACCCCAGTTTGGGGATTAACTATATTCCCATAGCTGGGACCCTAACAGGTATTACCATCCCTGCTACTGGGAACAACAGCTATTAAGAGGAGGTTCAATGCTCCCCAAAACCAGCGGATCAAAGGTCTTGCTGCCGGATGTAGTTTATCGTTGAACCGAAGGACGCTCAAATTCTCACCATCATAACACTCAGAAAGACTCCGTCAGTCGAATCTGCGTTGCAATTTCACCCTGCCATCTTACAACCGCGCAAATATATCAAGAAATAGCAGGCAATATTCCCGCAATGAAGAATAACTTTCCAGCGATTGAAAAATCGACTGCGTAGTCGAAGGTCACCTCTTGAAATAATTAATGTAAATGCTCTGTTGGAGAACGTCCCAGATCCTAATTTTCATGACGCTGTTCGTACAGCAACTGAAAATAGAACCGGGAAATCTGTAGAATCCATTAATTTCGAACTAGGGGTCAGAGCACCGCTTTGGCTGTCACAGCATAAGAACAGGTCGCCTTGTACAGAACACAATGTTAAAGGAGATCTTTAGCCGACATTAGACAGATAAAATACCGTCAAATATGTGCTACATTTTTTAACGACATTGAGAGATGATGCCGCAATCTAAAAATAACCGATAATTGTTTTTAATAATTCCAACACAAGCAAGGCAATAAAGTGACTAAGACGCATTTATTTACTGACAGTGAAAGAATATGAAAAAGAAGAACATTATTAAGTAGAGAGAACAATAAAAGAACAGTAACTAAGAAGACAAAATATAAAGGTTAAATCAAAGTTGACTTGAAGGTAAATGCAAGGAAGTCAATTTCCACATGCAAGAAGTGTGATAGAAGAAACTGTTAGCATAGAACTTACGGTTTCATTTAGCCATTTCAGCTATAAAATATTGAGACCTTACTGCCAATCTAGTACTGCGCTTAAATTTATAAAATCTCTAGGTACCATAGCGGAAAGTTCAGAACAATTACCATGTATTTATAGAAAAAAAAAACACAGGGAAACTACGTTACCGCGGTAGGAAAGTGACTGAAGCAGAGATGCCAGGACAGGACACATAGCATTTCAGATTCTTTTATATTACCAAGAATCTCTAAATATATAGTTAGGAGCAACAGACATGGCAGCAATATTCTAAGCGTGGGCGAATGGTATACTTATAAATATGTAAGATAGATTCTGGCGAAACAAATTGTCTAACACAAGATAGTCTACCAACTTTCTAAGCTATGTACAACTAATAGGTAAAATAACGCATAAAATAAATACAAAACGTCAATGCATTTCTAATAAACTTAGCTTACCTTCTTTTGACGACGGCTGATGAAAACCTAAAAAAGTTACAAAATTGAATAAATTGGATGCAGCTTCAATCGTAGTGTGTAAGAGGAAAATATAAAAAGCAATAATTTAATAATTTCAACTCAAGTAAAACAATAAAATCACTCAGACACATGTGTTTACTGACAGTGAAAGAATATGAGAAAAAGAAGAACATTATTAAGTCGATAGAACAATAAAAGAACCAGTAATTAGGAAGACAAAAGATAACAATTAAAAAGAAAGTTGACTTGGAGGCAAGAGGAACGAAGACAATTCCACGAGCGAGGTGTGATAGGAGAAACTCTTAGAATAGAACTTACGGTTTCATCTAGCCATTTCAATTAGAAAAGTTAGTCTAATCTAGGTAGTCTAGCTGGTAATCTAATACTGCGCGTCTAGGTCCCCATAGATGTAAGTTCATCGGAAAGATTAACATAATATTTACAGAAACGTCAAAGGGAAGATACATTTACAGAAAAAGAAGTTTGTCATTTTATCCCCCAAAATTAACAATCTAATTTTGACTGAAGCAGAAGAAAAGATATCAGTAACTTAAAAAAGATTCTTATGGATTTCTTTCTGAATTTTTTTGAATAGAAGGCCCAAGAGCCACTCAATGTAGAGGGTTAATGAGTGAGGTTATTGTATGGACGTAAGGAGAAGTTCAGATTAAGGGGATATGTAGGATGGATAACGGTTGACCCTAGAGTTGAAATGGTAAAAGCTGTAGTGCTAGAAGAAGCTTCCATTCAAGCGTCTATCCCACAAAGCAGCGGTTCTTGGGAAAAAGCTTCCCGAACGGAACTTCCTTCTTATCAATGGAATACGCAGGGAATAAGATTAATTTCGACCCTATGCCGTTGCATGGATCTTATATGTAAATTGTGGAACTAAGGAATGAAACATCTCAGAACATTGTTATGAAAATAGCATTAGATTACGCTTGCCATGAGTTAGAATTGGTAAGAGGTTTGAAAATCATTCATTATCCATAGGAATGCCAAAAAAATAAAAATAAAAATAAAAAAAGGTTTTGACTGCAGTTCCAGCCCAGATATGACAGAAAAAAATCGATGATTGTTCTGATCTGTCTCTTGTAAAGTTAAAACATTTATAGAAGTCATATATTTTCTGGAGCGGTAAAAAGAACCGAACATTTTGGTAACATTACTTGCAAGGAATCGTATATAGGAGTTCAACTTGAGTTCTGTAGTGAACTTGATTCCTCACAGACTACATGACTTGAACGTCAAGCAGCACCACTACAAGTACAACCGCTCATCATAAGGGGAGAAAAGCCCGATGAGGATGGAACGTCATCAGCTTGCTTTTGAAGGCACTGAATGTTACAAAGCATTTGTTTTCCTAAGTAAGAACTACATCTGGGAGATATCTAGAATTGTGAGAGATGAGTCAATTAACTATGATACCATTTGCATAGGTGTCAACTAAGGGTCTAAGAATCTGGGTTTGGTTTGGTTTGTTTTACGGCATATCAATCTCAATAGATTATTGAATGCCGACAAAATATTTATTGCTGATAACATTTTTTTTTCAAAAATGTATTGCTGGTAATATTTTTTCTTTCAAATATCTATTTCTGGTAATATTTTTCCTTAAAAAATCTAATATTTTTTCTTCAATACTGTAACGCGAGTAATATATTTTCAAACAATGTATAGCTGGTAATAATTTAAAAAAAAAAATCGTATAGCTGGTATTTCTTTTTTTCAAAAATGTATACCTGATATATTTTTTTTTAAATGTAGAGCTGGTAATATGTTTTTTTTTCTTTTCAAAAATGTATTGCTGGCAATATTTTTTTCAAAAATGTATTGCTGGTCATATTTTTTTCAAAGAAAGTATTGCTGGTAATATTTTTTTCAAAAATGTATTGCTGTTATTAATGTATTTCTGGTAATAATTTTTTTCTTAAAAAATTATTGCTGTTATAATATTTAATTATAACTTATTGCTGTTATTAAAACATATTTTTAGACTTCATAGTGCTTTGACCTCAGTTTGGAGGTTAACTATTTGCCCATAGCTGGGACCCTAACAGGTGCTACTACCCCGGGTCAGAGTGGACCTGGGAACACCAGCAATTAAGAGGTGGTTCCACGCTCCTCAAGACACCTTGATCAGAGGCCTTGCTGTCGGACGTAGTTTATCGTCTTACCCAGGACGCGGATGTAGGACGGTAATAATCTGGCAATATCGTTGACATAAAAAGAAAGTAGATTAGAGCCGAGGAGAGAATCTTAGGAGACGCCTACATCACTATCATGGACTTCGAAAGATTGGCCATTCATGACGACCTAACCGATATGATAATTACGAAAACTTTTCAAGACATGACATATGTGTAGGTTTTGTGTACCAACCATCGTTGCCACACATTGTCAGCGACGTTTGAGATATGTAAATCGATCTCTCTCGGGATTAATGTATTATGGAATGCTTCGCTGATTCTGTGTGCAATGTCACTGGATCTAGACGAGCGAAACTCATCAGCAGTGGATCGAGAGGAGCGAAACTCATACTGTTTGCCCCGTAGAGGGATTGTTTCATTTGAGGTGTTCACCTACCTTGTTGTTGATAATAAAGACTGAAATTAGAAAAGCGTTAAAAAAAAAAAAAAACAGAAGGAAAGCTAAATTTCTTTTAATAACAATACAAGAATCGCTAGCGGCACGAAACCAATATTATTTGTCATGCAGGAAGTTGTTTCTTCTGAGCTGATTAGAGACGTTGCTGTTGGTAATAGTTACTGAAATTATAAAACGTGGTAACACTAGTCAAGTATGAGGCGACGGGATAGTATCCTCTCCGCGGTGCACGGCAGTGAACTGATTTTATGGCGTATTGACAGTTGCCTATGCAGTACGAATTCCTTTTGCACGCCACCATTCCTGCCCAAGAGTAGGACAATAGCTGATAATAATTGGTATTGGCGCCGGTGCATGATGATGGAAGCAAAGTAGGATTTCATTCGGTACCCCAGCTACATATTTTATAATCAGGGTTTCTCACTGAAACGTTCGTATTAATTGGATATGGCTGCAAGGAAAGCGGTTATTTGGTATCAAACGAACGTGTTCCATCTGCATGAATTTAACATCACCGCTCTCCTTGCATATCTGCCGAAGAGACACTCATGCTGCTTTTCGAAATTCTGCCACTGATGCAATTTTGTTGCACATTTGTCTCGGAACAATATGCTACTCTTTTGAATTTCTGCCTGGGATCAAAGTGAAACTCATTCATTTCTGTCTTTGATCAAAATGCTACTTTTCTCCATTTTTGTTTCGGATCAAAGTGAAACTTTCATGCATTTCTGTCTTCGGATCAAAGTGAAACTTTCACACGTTTCTGTCTTCGGATCAAAGTGAAACTCATACATTTCTGTCTCGGATCAAAGTAAAACTTTCATACGTTTCTGTCTTCGGATCAAAGTGAAACTTTCACACGTTTCTGTCTTCGGATCAAAGTGAAACTCCTACATTTCTGTCTCTCAGATCAAAGTAAAACTTTCATACGTTTCTGTCTTCGGATCAAAGTGAAACTTTCACACGTTTCTGTCTTCGGATCAAAGTGAAACTCATACATTTCTGTCTCGGATCAAAGTAAAACTTTCATACGTTTCTGTCTTCGGATCAAAGTGAAACTTTCACACGTTTCTGTCTTCGGATCAAAGTGAAACTCATACATTTCTGTCTCGGATCAAAGTAAAACTTTCATACGTTTCTGTCTTCGGATCAAAGTGAAACTTTCACACGTTTCTGTCTTCGGATCAAAGTAAACTCATACATTTCTGTCTCGGATCAAGTAAAACTTTCATGTTTCTGTCTTCGGATCAAAGTGAAACTTTCACACGTTTCTGTCTTCGGATCAAAGTGAAACTCATACATTTCTGTCTCGGATCAAAGTAAAACTTTCATACGTTTCTGTCTTCGGATCAAAGTGAAACTTTCACACGTTTCTGTCTTCGGATCAAAGTGAAACTCATACATTTCTGTCTCGGATCAAAGTAAAACTTTCATACGTTTCTGTCTTCGGATCAAAGTGAAACTTTCACACGTTTCTGTCTTCGGATCAAAGTGAAACTCATACATTTCTGTCTCGGATCAAAGTAAAACTTTCATACGTTTCTGTCTTCGGATCAAAGTGAAACTTTCACACGTTTCTGTCTTCGGATCAAAGTGAAACTCATACATTTCTGTCTCGGATCAAAAGTAAAACTTTCATACGTTTCTGTCTTCGGATCAAAGTGAAACTTTCACACGTTTCTGTCTTCGGATCAAAGTGAAACTCATACATTTCTGTCTCGGATCAAAGTAAAACTTTCATACGTTTCTGTCTTCGGATCAAAGTGAAACTTTCACACGTTTCTGTCTTCGGATCAAAGTGAAACTCATACATTTCTGTCTCGGATCAAAGTAAAACTTTCATACGTTTCTGTCTTCGGATCAAAGTGAAACTTTCACACGTTTCTGTCTTCGGATCAAAGTGAAACTCATACATTTCTGTCTCGGATCAAAGTAAAACTTTCATACGTTTCTGTCTTCGGATCAAAGTGAAACTTTCACGGTCTTCGGATCAAAGTGAAACTCATACATTTCTGTCTCGGATCAAAGTAAAACTTTCATACGTTTCTGTCTTCGGATCAAAGTGAAACTTTCAATCAAAGTGAAACTCATACATTTCTGTCTCGGATCAAAGTAAAACTTTCATACGTTTCTGTCTTCGGATCAAAGTGAAACTTTCACACGTTTCTGTCTTCGGATCAAAGTGAAACTCATACATTTCTGTCTCGGATCAAAGTAAAACTTTCATACGTTTCTGTCTTCGGATCAAAGTGAAACTTTCATACGTTTCTGTTTTCGGATCAAAATGCTACTTTTCTGTGCTGCTCACCCTGATCAGTGCGGTTTTTTCTGCACTTCTGTCACGGAGAGATTTTATAATTTTCTCCATTCCTGTCTCAGAACAAAGTGCTACTTATCCTCAAGTTTTCCTCGGATCAAAACTCCATGTTTTTGTACTTCGGTCTAGAATCAATGTTCTACTTTTCTGCACTTCTCTCTTAGATCAAAGTGTTACTTTTCTGTACTGATGTCTGGAGAGAAATGTGCAACTGTTCTTCACTTCTGTCGTGGAGCAAAGTGTTATTTTTCTGTACTGATGTCTGGAGAGCAATGTGCAATTGTTCTGCACTTCTGTCGTGGAGCTAAGTGTTACTTTTCTGTACTGATGTCTGGAGAGCAATGTGCAATTGTTCCACACTTCTGTCGTGGAGCTAAGTGTTACTTTTCTGTACTGATGTCTGGAGAGCAATGTGCAATTGTTCCACACTTCTGTCGTGGAGCTAAGTGTTACTTTTTCTGTACTGATGTCTGGAGAGCAATGTGCAATTGTTCTGCACTTCTGTCGTGGAGCTAAGTGTTACTTTTCTGTACTGATGTCTGGAGAGCAATGTGCAATTGTTCTGCACTTCTGTCGTGGAGCTAAGTGTTACTTTTCTGTACTGATGTCTGGAGAGCAATGTGCAATTGTTCCACACTTCTGTCGTGGAGCTAAGTGTTACTTTTCTGTACTGATGTCTGGAGAGCAATGTGCAATTGTTCTGCACTTCTGTCGTGGAGCTAAAGTGTTACTTTTCTGTACTGATGTCTGGAGAGCAATGTGCAATTGTTCCACACTTCTGTCGTGGAGCTAAGTGTTACTTTTCTGTACTGATGTCTGGAGAGCAATGTGCAATTGTTCTGCACTTCTGTCGTGGAGCTAAGTGTTACTTTTCTGTACTGATGTCTGGAGAGCAATGTGCAATTGTTCTGCACTTCTGTCGTGGAGCTAAGTGTTACTTTTCTGTACTGATGTCTGGAGAGCAATGTGCAATTGTTCCACACTTCTGTCGTGGAGCTAAGTGTTACTTTTCTGTACTGATGTCTGGAGAGCAATGTGCAATTGTTCTGCACTTCTGTCGTGGAGCTAAGTGTTACTTTTCTGTACTGATGTCTGGAGAGCAATGTGCAATTGTTCCCACACTTCTGTCGTGGAGCTAAGTGTTACTTTTCTGTACTGATGTCTGGAGAGCAATGTGCAATTGTTCCACACTTCTGTCGTGGAGCTAAGTGTTACTTTTCTGTACTGATGTCTGGAGAAAATGTGCAATTGTTCCACACTTCTGTCGTGGAGCTAAGTGTTACTTTTCTGTACTGATGTCTGGAGATAAATGTGCAATTGTTCTGCACTTCTGTCGTGGAGCTAAGTGTTACTTTTCTGTACTGATGTCTGGAGAGCAATGTGCAATTGTTCTGCACTTCTGTCGTGGAGCTAAGTGTTACTTTTCTGTACTGATGTCTGGAGAGCAATGTGCAATTGTTCTTGCACTTCTGTCGTGGAGCTAAGTGTTACTTTTCTGTACTGATGTCTGGAGAGCAATGTGCAATTGTTCTGCACTTCTGTCGTGGAGCTAAGTGTTACTTTTCTGTACTGACGTCTGGAGAGCAATGTGCAATTGTTCTGCACTTCTGTCGTGGAGCTAAGTGTTACTTTTCTGTACTGATGTCTGGAGAGCAATGTGCAATTGTTCTGCACTTCTGTCGTGGAGCTAAGTGTTACTTTTCTGTACTGATGTCTGGAGAGCAATGTGCAATTGTTCTGCACTTCTGTTGGAGCTAAGTGTTACTTTTCTGTACTGATGTCTGGAGAGCAATGTGCAATTGGTCTGCACTTCTGTCGTGGAGCTAAGTGTTACTTTTCTGTACTGATGTCTGGAGAGCAATGTGCAATTGTTCTGCACTTCTGTCGTGGAGCTAAGTGTTACTTTTCTGTACTGATGTCTGAGAGCAATGTGCAATTGTTCTGCACTTCTGTCGTGGAGCTAAGTGTTACTTTTCTGTACTGATGTCTGGAGAGCAATGTGCAATTGTTCTGCACTTCTGTCGGGAGCTATGTGTTACTTTTCTGTACTGATGTCTGGAGAGCAATGTGCAATTGTTCTGCACTTCTGTCGTGGAGCTAAGTGTTACTTTTCTGTACTGATGTCTGGAGAGCAATGTGCAATTGTTCTGCACTTCTGTCGTGGAGCTAAGTGTTACTTTTCTGCACGGATCCAAGTACCAGGTTTTTTGCTATTCTGTCTCGCACCAATGTACTACTTTTCTGCATTTCAGTTCCGGATCAAAGTGATGCTTTTCTCACGTTTGTCTCTGATCAAAGTGTCAATTTTCTGCACATTTGCTACCTGTTCAACTACTATTATTCTACTATTCTGTTGCGGAAAAATATGCTACTTTTCTCCATTTCTGTATTGAGATCAAAATTCTACTTTTCTGTATTTTTGAGTTTTCTGAAATTTCCCACGAATTCAAGAGCTAATTTTGTGTACTTCTCTCTCTGATCAAGTTGCTACTTTTCTGTATTTCTCTATCGGATCGAAGTGTTATTTTTCTAAACTTCTGTTCTGAGTCAAAGTGCTGGTTTTATGCATCATCATCATTATCATATTCATCATCTTCGTCATCCCCTTGACTTTTGTATTCGTAGAGCGTATCTGAATGCGGAAGCCACACTAACTCATTTCCCCGACGGTCTATCAACAGCAGCCATCAGCAATTCTGGTACAGTTATACATGTCCATTGTTTGATATTGTCCAACCAGTTTTTGTGTTGGCGTCCTCTCCTACGTCCACCTTCAACGGTGCCTTGTATGATGTTCTAGTAGTGGCTGTCTTGTCTTGTAATGTGTTCAAACCACGGCGTATTTCTCCGTTGGACAGTGGCGAGAAGAGGTTCCGGGTGGCCCACAAAACTTTCAACCATTTTCCACACAAACTCATTGGTATTTTGATCCCAACAGAAAAAAGCACTTCTGTCTAAATATTTTACTTTAGCATCCTATTTTTTCTTCGAATGTTCTAGCATCAAAAATTCGGCAGTCAGGAAAATATCTATACAGAGTTTTTAAACTCCAATAAATCTATGGCTGCCAACTGCAGTTTTTCGAAGACGTTTGTTTTATTTGGTAGGTAAAAACTGCAAATACAAGACACGAAGTAGCCTCTCCTCCCACTTGGCAATAAACTTCTACCATCAAGTCTTCAGTAACAAGCAACGAACGGAACAAGTTTTCAATCTTACGAATTCAGATCATTATTAATATATATTGAAATTTCCCGCGATATTCAATGGACTTTCTTCCAGGCAGACGTCAAAATGCCAAGCGTTATAATTCACTTCCTATCAAATTGAAATTTGCTAGTCGATATGCATACGTAAACATTGCTAGCTAAACCGACGGAAATCCATGCTACAAGAATACACACCTCCTTTAACTCAAGAGGAATAAACTTGGCTTTACAGCAGGATGTAGAATACACATCCCATAGGTATATATCCCAACCACACACACGTTTTGCATAAGGCACCAAGTAATGCATCACACAGGGAATCTCATTCACACCACAGGGGTACCAGACCATTGTCCTTCTAGGGCGTTCCACCGAGAAAGTATAAAACTGTTAAAGTAGAATTGATTACACCCAAAACCAGGCTAAAAAGCATGGTAGTGAAATTTAGGATTTCTCGGTTTTCTGTGAATTGATATGGATAAAAAGTTTTCCCCAGTTGGTTTACACAATATCGCAACACCATTGTTAGGCACATTATTTACATTATTCAAACTATTGTCCTCATCTTTGTCGCCATATTTATTACAACGTTTCGGCCGTTGTACGCTCCGGCCTTCTTCAGGTGGTTGGAATGTCGGACTGAACCCTTTATTTCGCTCACTGGGGTAGACTGTTCTAGTTCCACTTGCCATGTTTAAGAAGAAGGCCGGAGCGTACAACGGCCGAAACGTTGTAATAAACATGGCGACAAAGATGAGGGCATTAGTCCGAATAATGTAAATAATGTACATAATACCTCATCTCAGAAATATAGACAGATACCATTGTTAGGTTTCGTTATTAGGGGTAACGTCCTTTATTTTGTGCTAGATGGCGGTTGGCGCCACAAGAAATTTAATTGCCCTTTTAAGTGGTCTTCTCTTTAATCCTGCTGGGCGTCTAGCAACCCTTTACATAAGAATAGCATTATGGGAGATTCGGTTAACCCATCGATGACCTGACCATTCAACTTGGTTATATGATATCAGTAGAACATGTAGAATGACCGGACATAAAGACATTAAATCAGTGTGAGACCCATAAAGAAAAGGGCGTGTTACCTTTCTGCAAACGTCTTGTGCTAATGTTTTTATTGTCAACTGAAAACAGCACTGTCTATGCACCGTACCGATTGGGTTGAATATTTACCAGCAGGATTTCTTTCTATACTGAACACGGTAAAAAAGGGTCTAGACTGTAGACGACCTGAGTTGATATTCGGTATTACCTTCATTTCAGTATTACCTTCATTTAAACTGGTATTTTTTTCAGACACGGTAAGCAAAATACTTCATTTTTATACTTCGTGGAAAGTTTAAAAAAATGTCTCCGTTCCAGTTAACATCAATCCGCGCTACTTCTGTAGAGAAATAAACTCTGAAGAACTAATTTGCCTGCGAGAATATTTCTCACGCAATGGCGTAGTTAAAATCCCATTAACCGAAAAATTTTCATGGTTCTAATAAAGATCTATCCATAGCTGACAAATGCTTTGTCATCCGAAAAAATAACAAGGCGCAAACAATTACTTTCGATTGCATCCTGATGCGAATAAGATGAAGATTAGAACTGATAGAAAGCGATTGGTTTCAACAGATTTCAGTGAAAGGTGAGTGACTGAGCCGAGTCTAGTTCGTGTGAACGAGGCTAGCCTTGATTTTCTTTCTTAGATTCTGATGTAATGGAATAACCAGTCACCCCCATGAATGATTACACGATAGGTAGTAAGACTAGACTACAAGAAACTTGAGGAAGAGTGAGAGCGAGATGACGCAAACACGTCCGACCTTCCAACTAATAGCACTCACTACTAGATTGACCTGTGTGTATAACTGTACTGTATTTCATATTGTACTTGTTGTGTACAATAAACCTTTCTTCTGGTATCCATCTGATGTTTAAGTATTTATTCCCTTAGCACGGAATATAACAAATTCACCTAAGTCACATCGGAGTGGTTTACTGTGGAGCCATCCTCTGGTTAGGATAGACCGTTTTTATGTATCTAATTAATGTAAGTATCATTTCCAGCCTGTTACCAGTTCCTTCTTTGGTTAGGATCCAAGTCGAGATTCTCAACCTCCCCAGTTTATTTTTGGCCCCTTTTTTCATCTCGACTGGGTCAGCTATTTTCCTTCCCTATAGCCGTATTTATTTTATCATTTCACTTTCCCTTAGCGAGAGAACCCCTTGATTTTGTCTAAAGACAGAATACAACGGCCTCTCTTAAATCTTTTGAGGGTTTGACCGATCCAGATAACATCAGTTATCTTTATTTTGTTTGTTTTTGTGGGGGATGTGCAATTTGTAACGAGTGAATAGGTCGGGAATCGGATTAGCTAAGGTAGAAGATAGTAAGTGAAGACCAGGCACAGCCCTTTCCGCATTTTTGGGCCTTATTCCAAAATTGTATTTAAGCCAGCAAGTTTAGATTCTGAGACACATTAGCACAACGGCACTATTTAAATAGAATGATCCGCTCATGGAGAATATGGACATATTTTTTTCAGGAAATAATTTTTGTAAATCAGAATTCATTAAATCTTTCTCGAGAATCAGAAAATGCTTTAATTTTTTTTTTTAATATTTTATAATTGTTCGATTTTGTTCCTATGACCATTGCATTCCTTTTTGCTAATCTTTAAGCTCTATCTCATCTCCGAGGGACGTAGTTTCATATATAAACATTGATCTCTAATAGATTCCTGAATTTGAATATTTCTTCGTAATATCGTTACATTGTAAAAAAGATTCCTGACTTTTTATAGACATCACTATGTCGTTTGAAACTATGTTTACGTCATTGAGATCTGTATTACGTCATTAACATGTGTTACGTCATTGATATCTGCGTACGAACAGCAGATTTTTTTTTCCATTTACAAAAGAAATAATAAAATGAATTCAAATAAAGAACATACGGATATTTTTTTTTAACCCTAGAACTATAACCAAGGGTATATAGTACCCAGCGCAATCTTTATCAATCACAATCCTATCTTTAATTACAATTTTCAGTACCTGATTTTCTTACCTAAATAATGTTTTTCATTTTCTATTAATGTTAACTCAAAGTACAAAGTTTGAAGTGCCTTCAAATAAAGATTTATATTTAATATTTTTTTTTTGATATTTTCAAAATCGGGTATGATATACCCGGGGTTAGTAGTGGTGTAACTTTAATTGATGGTTAGTGTTCTAGGGTTAATTGGTATTACTCAGTGCAAGGCAGTAAAGCCACTAAGACACAAGGGGTTACAGGGTGTGAAAGAATTACGAATAGAAATATTACTAATGTGCGGGAAGAGAAAAGAGTAATCAGGGCAGTAGATAGAGATTGGCATTGTATTTAAATATATGCAGATTAAAGTTGGCTGGAAAGAATGAAATCGGAAGGGAGTTCCACATAGGAGAAGTGCGAGAAAAGAAGCTGTTCGCATAGAACTTACGGTTTCATCTAGCCAGCTCAACGGGGAAATGACATCTCGATGTCAGTCTAGTACTGCGTTTAAATTTTTTTTAAAAGTCTACGTACCATAGCGAAGAGCGATATTTAAAAAGAAGAAAATATTCCAATCAGAGTACCTTGAACGTCATATAAAATATATGTTAAGGACATTTGAAGAATGTAGGGAAAAGTGCTAACATGCCTTTCCCAAAAGCATTAGTGCACAAAACAAGCTTCAGCTGGGGTTCGATTTTGCTTCTCTGCCCATTGCATTCCTTTTTTGATAATCTTGAAGCTCTATCTTATCTCCGAGGGACGTAGTTTCATATTTAAACATTGATCTCTCTAATAGATTCCTATAGTGAATTTGAATATTTCTTTTCTTATCCTCTTTCTACTTGACATGATATGAGGCGCCTTGTTAGCTGTTCCCAGACCGTTATCCGAAATCTCGATTTAATGCCCTATGTATTTTGTGTCCAACCTCGCGCCTATCCACGCTGGTTATTTTCGATGGTAACTGGGCGAAGACAATGAAAGCAGAAGATTCTTGAGGTGAGTGAATCCATTCGGCGCTTTCAAAATGGAGTCGCAGTAGCATTTTAACTGTTGGTGCTTCTCTTTTTCTTGGATTGGCCAGTCAACCAATGTCTGAAATCTTTGACCTTTGCCAGCTGAGGTCTAAAAGTTCCTCCTTGTCTCTCTCGGTGGCTCGTCTATTGAATCTGGGAGACGAGTAGAAGTTAAGTCACATGACCACAAATTTTACGTGATTGATTTTTCATACTCTTCTTTTTCTTTTTATGGATGCATAAATTCTTGATTTTTCGAATTTCTTTTTTATTTCTTTCTCTTTTCTTTCTTTCGTTCTTTGCAATAATAATTTTTTCTTTTGACTTATTCTTTCTTTCTACTTTTTCGATAAAACTTGGCTTTTTTTCCTTTCTTTTTCTTTTCTTTTCTTAGCTATTTTTTTCACTGATTCTCTGCTTTTCGCTCATTCCATTTTTCTTTAACTTTATTTCTATTTTCTGTAATACTTGAATTTTCTTCCTTTAATTTTCTTTCTTTTTTCTTTTTTCTTTCTCTTTTCAATGATTCTTGATTTTTCCTTCTTTCTTGATTGATCCAAAAATTCTTGCTTTTTCCGCTATCATTATTTCTTTCTTTCTTTCTTTTTTTCTTTCTTTACAATAATGTTTGCTGATTTCACTTTTGCTTCCTTTTTTTCTTTCATTCAAACTTTCGATAATACATAGCCTTTTCCTTCTTTTTTCTTTTTTTTGTTAGTTTTTTATTAATTCTCTTTGTTTATTCTTTCTTTCTTTCTTTCTTTCTTTCTTTCTTTCTTTCTTTCTTTCCAATAATATCTGGTTTTGTAAATTATTCTTTCTTTCAGTATTTTGAAATTATTCATAAATTCCTATCTTTCTCATTTATGAATTTTTATTTTATTTTTTTCTCATTTTTCGTTAACCCTTGATTTTTCTTTCTTTCTTTCTTTTTTTGTTACTTTTTAACGAATTGTTTGCCTTTTCATGTTTCATTTTTCTTACATCCTTTCTCCTATTTTTTCAACTGTTTTTAAATTTTTTTCTTTCTTTCTTTTCAATAGTACTTGTGTTTTTTTTAACTCGTTCCTTCTTTCATTCAGTTTCTTTTTCATTTATTTATTCCTTCTTTCAACTTTTACAAAAATACTTGTATCTTTTCTTTTCTTTCCTACTTTTCCCTAATTCTCGACTCTTTTTTATTTATTCTTTTTTCTTTTACTTTCTTTCTTTTAACTTTTCAGTAATACTTGGCTTTTCTTTCTTTATTACTCTTTCTTTCTTTTTTTTCTACTATTCCCTTCTTTCTTTGTTTCTTTCTTTGTTTATTTCTTTCTACTATTCCCTTCTTTCTTTCTTTCTTTCTTTCTTTCTTTCTTTCTACTATTCCCTTATTTCTCTCTTTCTTTCTTTCTTTCTTTCTTTCTTTCTTTCTACTATTCCTTCCTTTCTTTCTTTCTTTCTTTCTACTATTCCTTACTTTGTTTCTTTCTTTCTTTATTTCTTTCTACTATTCCCTTCTTTCTTTCTTTCTTTCTTTCTTTCTTTCTTTCTTTCTACTATTCCCTTATTTCTCTCTTTCTTTCTTTCTTTCTTTCTTTCTTTCTTTCTACTATTCCTTCCTTTTCTTTCTTTCTTTCTTTCTACTATTCCTTACTTTGTTTCTTTTCTTTCTTTATTTCTTTCTACTTATTCCCTTCTTTCTTTTTCTTTCTTTCTTTCTTTCTTTCTTTCTTTCTTTCTACTATTCCCTTATTTCTCTCTTTCTTTCTTTCTTTCTTTCTACTATTCCTTTCTTTGTTTCTTTGTTTCTTTATTTCTTTCTGCTATTCCCTTCTTTCTTTCTATCTTTCTTTCTTTCTTTCTTTCTTTCTTTCTTTCTTTCTACTATTCCCTTATTTCTCTCTTTCTTTCTTTCTTTCTTTCTTTCTTTCTTTCTTTCTTTCTTTCTTCCTTTCTACTATTCCTTTCTTTCTTTCTTTCTTTCTTTCTTTCCTTCTTTCTTTCTTTCTTTCTTTCTTTCTTTCTACTATTCCTTTCTTTGTTTCTTTGTTTCTTTATTTCTTTCTACTATTCCCTTCTTTCTTTCTTTCTTTCTTTCTTTCTTTCTTTCTACTATTCCCTTATTTCTCTCTTTCTTTCTTTCTTTCTTTCTTTCCTTCTTTCTTTCTTTCTTTCTACTATTCCTTTCTTTGTTTCTTTGTTTCTTTATTTCTTTCTACTATTCCCTTCTTTCTTTCTTTCTTTCTTTCTTTCTACTATTCCCTTATTTCTCTCTTTCTTTCTTTCTTTCTTTCTTTATTTCTTTCTTTCTTTCTTTCTTTCTACTATTCCTTTCTTTGTTTCTTTGTTTCTTTATTTCTTTCTACTATTCCCTTCTTTCTTTCTTTCTTTCTTTCTACTATTCCCTTATTTCTCTCTTTCTTTCTTTCTTTCTTTCTTTCTTTCTTTCTTTCTTTCTTTCTTTCTTTTTCTACTATTCCTTTCTTTCTTTCTTTCTTTTTTCTTTCTTTCTTTCTACTATTCCCTTCTTTCTTTCCTTTCTTTCTTTCTTTCTTTCTTTCTTTCTTTCTACTATTCCTTTCTTTCTTTCTTTTTTCTTTCTTTCTTTCTACTATTCCCTTCTTTCTTTCTTTCTTTCTACTATTCCTTTCTTTCTTTCTTTTTTCTTTCTTTCTTTCTACTATTCCCTTCTTTCTTTCTTTCTTTCTTTCTTTCTTTACTATTTCACTAATTCTTGACTTTCTCATTTGTTAATTTGAATACTTTCTTTCTCCATTTATAAGCAGTTCTTTCTTTCTTTTATCTTCTAATGTTTCATTCATTCTTAGCCTTCTTTGTGCATTTATTTTATCCTCTTTTCTTTCTCGTTTGTTTTAGAATCCCTTAACTTCATCTAATTCACTCTCTCCTGCACGTCCTATTCCTTACTGTTACCTTTATTCAATTTTAACCTTTTCATTCCTTCCCATTTCGTTCATTCTTTTCCATTTTTTTTTAGATCTCTTTGAAACTCTTGGATTCAAATAAAACTCTTTCACTCTTCAGAAATACTCTTTATTCTTTCTCTTTTTTCATTCTTCTTATTTTTCTTTGCCTTTCATCCTCTATTTCACCTCTTTTTCCTTCCCCCTCCCCTTTATATTCCGATATGAACCGTATATACTCGCGTATCATGCGACCCTTGAAGACCTTATTCTTGAAGCTGAACTGAGTTCGAATTCCAGTCGAATCCGCTACATTCACTTACGTGCTAATATCCTTGGGAAAGGTATGAATCCTCTGTTTCTCTTCCCAGCTATGGGCAAATATCAGGGAAAACTGGGTTCTATAGCCTAGGACGGCAACTGGTCTACCGTAGAAAGAAATGGAAACCTACTGCAGTAAGAAAAAAGTCTTCCTCGTCAGTATGTATCGAAAGATACATGATCGCCTAAGCGTGTATCACGCATGGCACATAAGTGACTCAAATGGATATATAGTTTGGTCAATGGCGTAGCCAGGGCCAGCAGTGCATACTGTAATTTTATATGTCGTATATGATACGACCCTCTTAAAATTAGCTCCAAAATAATGTCTTCGAATCTTGCATGATACGTGACTATATAACGTATTACTTTTCACTTTCTTTGGACTTATTATTCGTGTTTCCTTCATTTTATACTTTTCTTTCTCTTATTTTACGATTACAGTTAATTTCTTTGTGCTTTCATCTCCTTTTCTTTTCTTTTTCCCCCTTTTCGAAATAATCTCCTTTCTTCCGTGTTTATTAGTATTTTTCTCATTTGCCTTTATCACAAGTTATTCTCTTTCTTTTATCCATTCTATCGCTTTCACGTAAATTTCCAATTAATTTTCTCGCTCCTATTTAAAAGAAAAAAAGGAAAGAAAAAGAAAGAGACTTTCCGTTCAGTTCTGATCCTCCCTTTCATTCCAAACGCCCCTCTTAACTTCCAATCGATAATCTATAAAATGTATATTCTTTTTCTGGTCACCAACGCGAAGACGCCTCGTTTCAAAAGACGTCCATCATGAAATAACAAAGCGGACTTTGACATAAAACAGGGTTTACTTGACAGTCTCTGGCCGAAAACAAAGAGGTCATAAATATTTCAAAGATAACCGTCTTCCAACCCCGGTCACCCACGATGTTCTTGTGGAGACTACAGAGAAGGCTTTAATCACTGTTCTCCTACCTCTCACGGACGCGATCGCCTCTTCTTAGCTCGACCCTAGACATTCGGCGATCAGAGATACAGCCTTTCGCCGTCTATTCTTTATCGACAGCACCCAGAATAGAATAGAGTCTGTTCATCAAATCCCGAAATAAACTCGCTGGTTTCTCCCAATTGAAGTTAATTTACCTGTACGAAGGATTTCGAAATCGACGCTGAAATTAAATTCTTACCGTTTTGAGCTTTTAGTATAGACAATATATGCCTAAACTATATTTATCGCACAGTGACAAGCTGTTTCCAATAGCTAATCTGTCGTTATTTCCCTGGCCAATTTTCTGGAATTCAAAATTAAGACCCCCTCTTCCATGTAGAATGAGAAAAACCATCCCATTACCTTGCTATACTATTTGTAAGAAGGAAGCCAAACTTGGACAGATTCTTCTTAGGAATGACTACTTTGTGGAACTGACTCCCAATATGATGCTCAAGTCTACGGTTAACCGTTATCTTGCCCACATATCCTCATAAAATATACTTCTTACATCCTCCTATGACAGCTTATGCAACAGCATCATTCAGTAATATTATGTGGCTTTTGGGCCTTATATTGGTCGAACGTTAGTTAAAAAAAGAAAGCTGATAAGGTTTCTGACACACAGATATATTTATCATGGTCTCCGCCCCAAAATAGGATGTGACATGTGGTCGTTTTAACGGGGTGAGCGCCATAAATATACTTAAGTATATGGGTTAAGGTAAATAATCCAAAGTTCTTTAGTATTTTTGTTATTATTTTTAGAAATAGTGCTCGATACAAAAGTAGAAACACGAGAACTCTTATGTAGCGTTGGAATCATATTTTTTCATAAATAATTATATATATATATATATATATATATATATATATATATATATAAAAAGAAAATAAAATAAAATAAAAAATAGGAAAGGTATATCAATCTAACATATTTCACCTTTATTAAAGCTTCGCCAGAGTCTGAGATAAAACAGACAAAAAGACAGAAAACACTAATATTTTCAATTATGTTTGGGTCAGTTCTTATCTGTTAGACACGTGTCACGTGTGTTAAAATCGTCGTTAATTCTATGTGCATGTATGTTTGTAAAGATTCTTGTATGTCTAAGTGGGCAACGGATGGTAATGAGTATTTGTAATTGAATTGTGCGCGTATGTTTGTCAATTTGGGTTTTTTGTCTTCACCTTTTTGTGTGGTCTACTCTCGCAACTATATTTGGGAATGGAATTATTTTTACGTCTTACCTCAGTTGCAATAACATAACGAAAGTTCTTTAATGCCTTATTGATTAGTCGAAAACTGCCGGAATGAACAATTATTTGGATATTTTTTTACATACGCAATGCCTAAAAACGAAATCTCTTGCTCGCACAAAATTAAAAAAAGAAATGATAAAGAAAACTTAACAGAAATACCTTGGTCTTTATTTTTTTAATGAGACATGTATTAGAGAAGAATTGCTTTCTATCTATACATAAACACTCCAGAAGAGTGAACGGAGTGATTTCTGGAGGGTGTGTCTATGAAACTCTGGAATCTGCATGCTGAAGTAACACCAATCAGCTAAGAGACAAAATTTATATTTGCATTAATGCTTGTATATATATATATATAGTTAACGAAAATCTTGCTAATCCGTATGGATAATCCCAAAGAGGATGAAATCCTGAGAGCTCAATGTTAAGTGAGAGCGAAGAGTTTAATTTAAAGAAAAACTGACAACTTTAAGGTTCCATTTGTAATAATTTATTTCACCAGAGAATTTTATTTTTCTCTGGATCTTCAGACTTCACTTTCAAAAGGTGAAACGAAAAATGAATTTAAAATTTACACTTTTGACGGGCAGTATTAAGCTTATATAAGTTGACATAGAGGGTGGTGAGGAATGGTGTGAGAGACATGGTCGAGTTTAGAGAGAGAAGGGAGAGTTTTAAAATTTATTTTTATATTTCTTTTTATTATAATACTTAATATTGAGGAAAGAGGGGGTAAGGATCAGACTTTGACCTATTTAATTGGTCAATTCAACGGAAAAGATACACACACACACACACACACACGCACACACACACACACACACACACATATATATATATATATATATATATATATATATATATATATACGGGTTGGACAAAATAATTGGAACAGTTGCAAAATCCACTTCTATATTTCAAAGACCTATTATATTAAGAACTTTAACTAAAACTTCGTGATTGCAGGTTATATCTATTGTAAATACGTTTATTTATCTAATTTACTGTCTTTGTCTTATTTATTTTTAGAATTTAGTAAAATTTAAGCTAAATGCATGACCTCTCCGAGTTCGAAAAAGCAAATCACTAAGGTTACTGAACTGTTTGGTTTTTCAAGAGCTACCATATCAAGAACACTGATGCAATTCGTGAAACAGGGCAAGACCTCTAGCAACCGGAGCAATTCAGGCCGGACTTGCAAACTTACTGACAGGGACTTATGTGCATTGAAACGCAATGTGGAAAAATATCATCGGCCAAAGTGACTGCTTAGTTGAATAACCATCTGAATAGTTCAGTTTCTACTAAAACTGTTCACCGTAAGCTCCATAAGGCTGCATATCATGAAAGAGCGGCTGTGAGGAAACCTCTTCTCTCCACTTGCAACATTCAAAAGAGGTTGAAGTGGTGCAGAGACCACAATGCCTGGTCTGCAGACCAATGGAAGTCATATTCTCAAACAAGTCCAATTTTTCTCTTTTCTCAACTTCAGGGCGAGTTTATGTGTGAAGGCAGCCCAAAGAAGCTTACAACCCTGACTGCCTTCTTCCAACAGTGAAGCATGGAGGTGGATCAGTGATAGTTTGGGCCGCCATATCATAGAAATGTCTCAGTCCAATAGTTGCACTGCGTGGTAGAATGAACAGCAAAGATTACCTGAACATTTTGGGAGATCATGTTGATCCAATGGCCAAGACTTTATTCCCTGATGGTGACTGCATCTTCCAAGACGATAATGCTCAAATACATACCACTCGAGTAAAAGTGAGCTAGAACACATGGAGTGATCTCACCAATCTCAAGATATCAATATTATTAAACATTTGTGGTGCATTTTGGAGCAACAAATTAGGAGCCGCTATCCTCCAACGTCGTGTCGTAAAGAGCGGGAGAAGGTTTTAATGAAAGAATGACTGAAAATTCCTCTGAATGAAGTCAGGAAGCTGTATGATTCCATTCCTAGAAGTATTAAAGTTGTCTGTGAGGTTAAAGGAGGACCAACTCCATATTAAATTTTCTTTGAATTTAACAAGTGTTCCAATTATTTTGTCCAACCCTATATATATATATATATATATATATATATATATATATATATATATATATATATGTGTGTGTGTGTGTGTGTGTGTGTGTGTGTGTGTGTGTGTGTGTGAAAAGTGTATATAAATATAGATAAATATATATATGTATAATTATTTATATATTATATGCGCGGTACTTATTAGAAAGCGCTCAATATCAGAGATAGAGCTAACATATTTGGTTGGATAGATGTGATCGTCAGACAAACCAGTTTGTCTGACGATCGCTAAAGCGTGAAACCCAGGGTCACAAACTCACATCTATCCAACCAAATATATATATATATATATATGTATATGCATATATATATATATATAAGTATGTATGTGTGTATGTGTGTGTGTGTGTGTGTGTGATATTGGCAAACATATCCTTTTAAACTTGAAGCCGATTTTGCTGTCTTGGTCTTCTAAAACGACTGCACAAATGCAATCAGCCAATCTGAGATCCCAGACAGCAACGTAATTACACATTAAATAAGGTAAAATAACCTCATTGCAAAAACAGTCCCAATGGTTGTTCTGTCTGTTCTATTTTTGAATTGTCTCCCTTTCCCTAAATCCTTAGCGGTATCTGTGAGGTAGAAAATAGTCTATTTTTTTGTCAACTGTTTTATATTTTTGTGAACGGAAGATAAGAAAGGATTGAATATGGGAAATGACTTGTCAAATTTTGAGCCCCGATGAACTCATCAGATTCACGCAAGATTAATAGGAACAAAATACGAATAATATAAGAGGCTAGGAGATAGATAGACAGATAGATAGATAGATAGATAGATAGATAGATAGATAGATAGATAGATAGATAGATACAGACAGACAGACAGACAGACAGACAGGCATAGATAGTCTGGAAGTGAACCAAACTCAGGTTATAGATAAGATGGTAAACTGCGATTGGTTGTTGATATAGTTTTGCTTATTTGAGATAGATAAAGAGATTGCTAAATAAAATCAGAGAGGAATTGGCGGATTTCAAATAAGAGATAATGAATGTTACATTTGAAGAAAATAGGCAGAGTAAATAGATTTTAACAGAATTAGGTGCATTGATTGATAAATCCTGCTTTGAAAATAGTAAAGCGGGATTCATTCAAACGCTGAGATAGATAAATAGATAAATAATGGGATATATATATATATATATATATATATATATATATATATATATATATATATATATATATATATATCAGGTCCTCCTATAAGTTCTATCCGAATTTTAACTTTTTGTTAAAATGAACGAAATTTAAAGAGTATTTTATAATATCTAATGGAGCATTATTTTTATGTTTAGATGCATTTAAACTGATCAAATTTTATTTCAGAGAACGATAAAATTAAATTTTGTTTGATTAAAACCCTGCAAATATGGAAGTACCCAAGAATAATTTGAGGCACATAATGCTTTATGAATTCAAGAAAAGAAACTCAGCAGCCGAAGCGGCTAGAAACATTCACTCAGTTTATGGAGAGGAATGTGTGAATGAAATAACTTGCAGAAGATGGTTTGCAAAATTCAGAGGTAGAGATTTCACCCTTGAAGATGAAGATCGAACTGGACGTCCAGTTGAGTTTGATGAAATGCTTCTTGAAGCAGCCCTTGAAGAAAATCCTGCTTTATCAGTTGAAGAATTGGCAGTGGTTCTCAGTTCAAACCATACAACTGTTCATTGTCATCCTCAACAACTTGGAAAAGTTCCTAAACTTGGAAAATGGGTGCTTCATGAATTGTCTGAAAACAACCTCAAATCCCGAGTTGACATCTGCTCTTCTCTCCATTCTCGCCAACTTGTTTCACCTTTTTTGGATAGACGTGTGACTGGCGACGAAAAATGGATCTTTATCGAAATGTTACTCGTCGTAGACAGTGGCTTGGCAAAGGGGAAGGACCCCAGCCACAGCCGAGAAGGGAACTTCATGGGCAAAAGGTTCTTCTTTCAATCTGGTGGGATCACCAAGGAAGAATCCACTTTGAATTCTTACCACCTAATGCAACAATTAATGCTCAAATATACTGTCAGCAATTAGAGCGTTAGAACCAAGCTTTGAGGGAAAAAAGACCTGCTCTAGTGAATCGAAAAGAGGTGATGTTTCATCAGGACAATGCGCGACCCCACACAGCACCATCACTTACACATCACACCCACTATTAACATATAAATCCACTACAATCTTTATTACTCCCCCAGCATATTTAATACCTTAAAACAATATGATCAGATATAATTTCCATATGTAACCATGAGAATAAACACCTATTACCAGGCAACTTTAGTATAATAACAATAATAATTTTTTAAATTAAAAATTAAAAATTATAGCAATCTTCAACTACCATAATTTTACACAGAATACCTATTATCAGGATTTATACCAAAATAAATTAATACATATAACAAAATAAAATAAAAATAAAATAAAACACCAACAACCACTTTTTAGTTCAAGCTACCACCACTAACTACCACCACTATAACTACATTCATGGTTTTATCATTCTCCCACCACCGTTACTAATCATTTCTACCAATTTACAATAACTATTAGCTAATTATATTATCATTGTCTCCAATCCCTTGAAACATTACTATCACATCATATCATATAGACCCGTTATTAAATTGAACTATCCTCTCACCCAGCACATTGAATATTAAACATCACCATATAAATTAACCAATAAGGATTACAAATTTCTACCTGTTACATATACACAGTCACCAAAAAACAAACAAATAACCAGGTTTAAATATAACAAATAAACCACCATTTTTTTTCAAAAATTTAAAAATAAATATAAATAATAATAATTTTTACCTATCATAATTTTACACAAACCCCACCATACATGCGAGGAAATATTATTCAGCGGAAAAATACATAATATGACATGTATACATTAACGAGACATTTCCGCCACACTTCCAATGTTTAAATTTCAACATTTCAACATACAAATGCGTATGTATAAACATAACACCACCCGTATACATACATATGTCATATCCGAAACTGCTCACATATGTTTATATATGTATGAGTCCCGACGGACGACCAAGTATGTATATGTGTCTGCATACATCGATATTTGCGTTAGTACGATGAATGACAAAACGACGAAGTTTCCCCCACCACTTCCACAATAACACCAATACACGCAATCTACATAAACCCAAATTTTTAAAACATTAATCAGTTTGTCTGACGATCGCTAAAGCGTGAAACCCAGGGTCACAAACTCACATCTATCCAACCAAATATGTTAGCTCTATCTCTGATATTGAGCGCTTTCTAATAAGTACCGCGCATATAATATATAAATAATTATACATATATATATATATTTATTTATATTTATATACACTTTTCACACACACACATATATATATATATATATATATATATATATATATATATATATATATATATATATATATATATATATATATATATATATATATATATATATATATACTGTGTAACAGCGAAAGTGACCAAATCTTGTAATGGTAAGATTGTCTGTTTGTTATAGTAATTTTTGAACCGTTGTATCTTCGATATGATTAAAGATATCTTACTGGCATTCTCCGAGGTTTTCATAAACCCATTACACTTTACTTTGAGCAATAAGAATGTATAATTATACGACAGTGAGACTGGCATAAAACGATTTTAACCTGTTCCCATTCTATTCGAATAATAAAGTGTTTTATAGTGATTCTTCCAACAAATGGTGTCAAGAAAGCTAAACGTTTTATCTGAAAACCTGGAAAAAGAAACTCAATAGGTCTAGCTTTTTTTTTTTTTAGGTATTAAACATTTTGTGGGATGAACAATTATTCTGTTATACGATTTGGACAATTTTGCTGTTACACACGGTATAAGGAATAGAATTAGATAGATAGATAGATAGATAGATAGATAGATAGATAGATAGATAGATATTTGGAAAAAAGAAAGATATATAAAAGTTAAATAAAAAAGTTGTGTTGCAATAGCTTGTCAGTCGTGTTTAATTCATTCAGAGACGGCAAGTCCCTGATACAAACACACACACACATATATATATATATATATATATATATATATGTGTGTGTGTGTATGTATGTGTGTGTGGTGTGTGTGTGTGTGTGTGTGTGTATCTGTGTGTGTCTGTTTGAATAGAAATAGATATTTTGAGAGATAGATGAGGATGTAAGAGTTATATATGAACGGACTGTAAAAAATAGATAGATAGATAGATAGATAGATAGATAGATAGATAGATAGATAAGTATGAGGGAGATAAATATGTCCAAGCTTTAACATATGCACATAGATCATTTCACCAGCAACTTGTTTAAATCAGAATTAAATAACTAAATGAAATCAGTGCATATGAAACGATAGATAGGGAATGAAATGAACGGAATTTATATAAAGGAAAAAAAATAAGAATGTGGAAAGTGAAGAAAGACTGAAATAAATAAAAGAAATAAAAAAGATCAAATAAAAAGAGAAAAAAGGAAAATGAAGGAGAAAAATAACTGAATGAATGAAACATCCGAATGAAAAGTGAAGGAGGCAAGACATGATTAAAAAGATGACAAGAAAAAATGCAAAGATGAGGCAAGGAACAACATTTGAAACCGAAGATAAAAAGAACATGTCATAAAAATTACTGAATATAAGTAGATAAAAAGTAGGAAAAAAACAGCAAGAAAAAACAGGAATGAAAGAAGAAAAAGAAAAGAGAAAAAGGAATGAAAAGAATAGAGAAAAAAAGAAAAGAGAAGAGAAAAAGAAAAGAAAATCAAAAGGGAAGGAAAAGAAAAGGGGAAAAAGGAAGAAAAAGAAAAGAGAGGAGGAAAAGAAAATAGAAAAAGAAAGGGAAAGTGAAAAGGGGAGGAAAAGAAAAGAGAAAATGGAAGAAAAGGAAGAAGAAAACGGAAAAGAGAAATAGGAAGAAAAATGAAAGAGAAAAGTTGGTGTAGAATAGTTTCACAGTGGAGGCTTGTATTTCACTAAGTCGGTCCTTAAAATAGGTTCGACGTACAAAACGTTAGGAACTTGATATAATAGTTAATGACGCAGAGAAATCTAGTGGTGGTCGCTGATCCTTTTAGTATCCGACTAACGGTCGTCCGACATCGACTGACTGACCAACTCACTGAGCGACGGTATTTAGTCACCCCCACGAGGGCATCATGTGGCACAAGGCCGGTTTAACGTGGGATCTCCGAGTCCGTGGGCTCGGCCAAAAATATGCCCTTTGAACCCGTATAAACGGGTTCAGGGTCGGTTTACCTCCCCGAAAGAGACTCCGCCCTTCGGCGTAGCCACGTTCGGGTTCCTACCCGGCCGAAGGCAGAGAGTTCAACGGGTCAGCCGGTCGTCTGACTTCAGACTGAACTCAGACCGATTCACTGAGCGACTTGCTCGTTACTATTACTATTACTACTTAGTATAGGTGGGAGTGTCTATTAACTATAGATAAGGTGTGTTCCACTATAACAAAAGTGAAGGAAAATAAGTGAGAAAAGGAAGGAAAAGAAAAGAGAATAGAAAGGTAAAGAAAAGAGGAAAGAGGAGGAAAAGTAAGGAGAAAAGGAAAGGGAAAGAAAAGAAAAAAAGGAAAGAAATGAAAAGAGATAAAAGAAGGTAAAGAAAAAAAAAGGAAAAGACAACCAATAAAAACAAAAGAGAAAAAAAGAAAGGATGAAAAAAAATTATAGGAAAATAGAATAGCAAAATATAAGAGACAAAAAAAAATCTAAATGAAAAAGAAGAGAATGGAAGAATAAAATAAGAAAATAGAACAAATCTAATACAAAAAGAAAGTGAGGTTTAAAAAAATGAAAAAGAAATAAAGAAAAAAAACAACAAAACAAATTAAAATAGGAAGTGTGCAAAAAAAAAATCAGAGAAATATATAAAAATGAAAAAGAAAAACGGGCATTAATATGTTGAATAAAGAAGAAAAAAAGAAGGAATAATTAAAATGAAAAAGAAAGCCAAAAAAAAAAATGAAAAAAAATGAACGCAAATAAAACTAGGTAAGCGGAAGAGGAAATAAAAAGAAATGAGGAAGAAAAGTTGAAAGTACAGTGAAAAGAAAACAAATAGGAAGACACAGAGAGAAAGAAAGAGGAAGGGAGAAAAAGATAGAAAGAGAAAGATAGAAACAGAGAAAGATAGAAACAGAGAAAGAAAAAGAGGGCAAGAAAGAAAAAATAGAGAGAAAGTGATAGAGAAAGAGAAACATAGAGAAAGAGATGGAAAGAGATAACGAGAAAGAGAGTGAGAAAGAGAAACAGAGAGATAGAAAGAAAGAATGAGAGAGAGAAAGAAAGATAAAGAGAGAGCGAGAAAGAAATGGAGAGATAGAGAGAAAAGTAGAATAAAAATACAACGGCGTTTGCAAATGAAACGAAAGTTTCCTAATTTCTGACAAAGCTGTGATTTATATTCTCTGTTCAAATATTCTAACACCCACCGATTTTTTGAATGAAAGATAGTATTTGCTTGTCATTATCGCTTAAATATATTATCGATTTGTGAAACCCGTTATTCCAAGACGATGGTATAAAACTCATGAGTAAAAAAAAAATGTATATTGCGTAGAGACAGACAAAAATATATAGCTAAATAAAAAAAAAAAAAACACATACACACACTTTTACTCATTTATTAAGTTCATATACCGCCCGGACCGACACAGAAAAGAAACGAGAGGATCTTCTACTGAAGCTAAATAAAGGATAGTGAAAAGAAAGGACTAAACATCAATGGTTTTCAGACACTTTCTAAAGGTGCCGCACACTGGGATCGACCCTCTCCTTCCTGACAAATCGATTAAGGTGAGATTTGAACAGGGTACTTATGTTCAAAATGCGACCGTTCTAAATACTCGGCCACTCGCCCATTGGGTTATCTTTCACTATTAATGAAGAATAGGCCAGGATTTCGAGTTACTTCACTGGGATAGATAGAGGGATGCCAGTTTTCGGAAAAAAAAAACAAACAACAGGTCAAGTTCGACAACGTGAAGATAGAGTTTAACCTCATGAAAGTTGGAAGGCAAACATTTGGGTCGGAGAGGGGAATTAGGGGTGTACTTTTGTTTTTGTGGGGTTGGGATTTATATCTATTGTTTGATTTTGTTGTAAGTCGCCACTTATCCTTTCTAGTTCTGAGTAAAGTTTGTTTTGTTTTTATTATTCCTCCTTACCCTGTTCTGCCAACCATAATTGCATAAGCTCATTAGTTAAATAGCCATTGTTTTCCTCTGTGTTCTTTGCCTTCAAGATGTCCTCGGAGCCTCAGATTCTTCAAGGCTTCATTTCCCATTTCGTACCTTGGAAATTTCAATTGACTTTTGCTGACTCTATGTAAACGTCTCCTTTCTGTTTCCATTTTAATTAAAACTTCCCCGTTACAATCATGTTCCGTCCATGGTATTCTCAGCATCCTCCTGTAGAACCACATTTCTGTCACCTCAAATCACTTTTCCATCTGTAAGGCGATTGTTTAGCACTCACTGCCATAGAGGAGGACCCATAACAGTTCAGTACACTTTTCTTTGTTTACAAAGAAGTTTTCCTGTTTCTTAATACTTCGCTTAACTTTTGTAAGGCACCTTTCGCTATACCAATACCCCTTCGACTTTCATTATCATATTTTCTATCCAATTGTCTTAATGTTAATGGTACAGTGCAGGGGTCGGCAACCTTTTGCTAAATATGTGTCGACTTAGGGTTTTAAAATCATTCAGTGTGCATACGTATTTTTTATACAAGTCAAGCTCAATATCCCTCTTCTAGAATATATTTTAAATAGTAATATATAGTATATATACTTTAGGATATATTAAAATTGAAGCAGCTAAATATCTTCTTTGCGTTGTATTACTTATTGGTTGGGACTTTGTGATGTCATTTACGGCTGTGTGCGATTGAAAATTGCTTGGCGTGCCATGTGTGACGTGCGTACCGAAGGTTGCCGAAGGTTACCGACCCATGGTATAATCTGCGTTTCCGCTCACTACGATTGTATTGAATTAATTCTTGCTAAAGCATTTGCCAGAAAAGCTGAAAAAAAACTTTATAGATGTAGAATGAAGAAAAATAAAATGGCGGGCCTTTTTAAATATGTGTGCGGAGAGACGATTTGACGAGATTCGAGATTTGCTCAGATCACTTATTACAAAGTAGGTGAGTAGATAAAAATACAGAAGGGAATGGAATGATGACTAATTGATGTTTAAAAATTATGACAGCAGTAAAATAATGGCGCATCTAATTTAAAACAAAATAGTTTCATATTTATCCCTACATCATTCAAATTAATATTCTGTTTCCTTTCTTATTTCTGTTTCCTTTCCTACTTCTATCTCATTTCTTATTTCTGTTTCCTTTCCCATGTTTACTTTCTAATTTCTGTTTCCTTTCCTACTTCTATCTCATTTCTTATTTCTGTTTCCTTTTTATTTCTGTTTCATTTCCTATGTCTGTCTCCTTTCGTTTTTCTGTTTCCTTTCCTAATTTTATTTGCTTTCTTATTTCTGTTTATTTACTAATTTCTGTTTACTTCCCTAAATCTGTTTTTTTTCTTCATATTTCCGTTTCCTTATCTATTTTTGTTTGCTTTCTTGTTTCGTTTCCTATTTCTGTCTCCTTTCTTATTTCTGTTTCCTTCCCTATTTCTGTTTCATTTCTTATTTCTGTTTCCTTTCCTATTTCTGTTTACTTCCTATTTCTGTTTCCTTTCCTATTTCTGTCTACTTTCTTATTTCTGTTTCCTTTCCTATTTCTGTTTCATTTCTTATTTCTGTTTCCTATTTCTGTCTTCTTTCTTATTTCTGTTTGCATTCTTATTTTTGTTTGCTTTTTAATTTCTGTTTCATTTCCTAATTCTATTTCATTTCTTACTTCTGTTTTATTTCCTAATTCTGTTTTTTTCCTTATTTCTGTTTCCTTTCCTATTTCTGCTTCCTTTCGTATTTCTGTTTCCTTTCCTACTTCTATCTCATTTCTTATTTCTGTTTCTTTCTTACTTATGTTTCCTTTCCCTTTTTTTAGTTTGCTGTCTCGTTTTTATTTCCTTTCCTATTTCTGTTTACTTCCTATTTCTGTTTCCTTTCCTATTTCTGCTTCCTTTTTTATTTATGTTTCCTTTCTTATTTCTATTTCATTTCCTATTTCTGTTTCCTTTCTTATTTCTGTTTACTTTGCTATTTCTATTTCCTTTCCTATTTCTATTTCCTTTCTCATTTCTGTTTCCTTTCTCATTTCTGTTTCCTTTCCTAAATGTGTTTGCTTTCTTATTTTTGTCTACTTCACTAATTTCTGTTTATATTTCTAATTCTTTTTCTTTACTTATTGCTTTTTCATTTCCTATATGTTTTCTTTCCTATTTTTGTTTGATTTCTTATTTGTTTTCTTTCCTTTTTCTGTCTCCTTTCTTATTTCTATTCTCTTTCCTATTTCTCTTTCCTTTCTTATTTCTATTTCCTTTTCCTATTTCTCTTTCCTTTCTTATTTCTGTTTCCTTTCCTATTTCTGTTTCATCTCTTATTTCTGTTTCTTTTCCTATTTCTGTTTCCTTTCTTATTTCTATTTCCTTTCCTATTTCTGTTTCCTTTCTCATTTCTATTTCCTTTCCTATTTCTGTTTCTTTTCCTATTTCTGTTACCTTTCTTATTTCTGTTTCCTTTCTTATTTCTGTTTCCTTTCCTATCTCTGTCTCTTTCTTATTTCTGTTTCCTTTCCTATTTCTGTTTCCTTTCTTATTTCTGTTTCCTTTTTCATTTCTGTTTCCTTTCCTAATTTTGTTTGCATTCTTATTTTTGTTTACTTCACTAATTTCTGTTTACTTTCCTAATATTTTTCTTTTCTTATTTCTTTTTCATTTCCTATATGTTTCCTTTCCTATTTTTGTTTGATTTCTTATTTGTTTTCTTTCCTTTTTCTGTCTCCTTTCTTATTTCTGTTTCCTTTCCTAATTCTGTTTCCTTTCTTATTTCTATTTTCTTTCCTATTTCTGTTTCCTTTCTTATTTCTGTTTCCTTTCTTATTTCTATTTTCTTTCCTATTTCTGTTTCCTTTCTTATTTCTGTTTCCATCTTTATTTCTCTTTCCTTTCTTATTTCTCTTTCCTTTCCTTTTTCTGTTTCCTTTCCTATTTCTATTTCCTTTCTTATTTCTGTTTCCTTTCCTATTTCTATTTCCTTTCCTATTTCTGTTTCCTTTCTGTTTCATCTGGTATATTTACACATTTTATTATTTTTTGTTTCAAAATTATTGATTGATTGGTTCAGTTTTTACGGCTTATCAACCCTTTGCAGGTTATTCAAAACCAAAAAGTATGTTTAGATAGTAAGAAATTCTTTTTTGGAAAATAATAATAACTTTAGCGATAAAAGTCTGACTAATTCACCCAACAACTTGTTTGAAAAGCGGTGGTTAATTCCGCTCCTATTGTTATTTTTAAGTGAATATAATGAACCTGGCTGGAATTGAAACTCGGCTCTCCGATTAACAATTCCGAGGCATTAACCATTACACTACCCATACATTCAAGTTCACATCACCAGGTGGTCTCCCATGTAGGTACATTGATCAGGATCGACGTTAACTTTGGTAAACATATGTGAACCAATGTTTCAACGTGATATGGTCCGTAAACCATTTCTAAATTGTAAACGTATATGTTCAAATAACAGTTAAATTAGACTGCTGATTCCTCTACCTCGAAAGAAGGAAAAACACATTGTTTAAGATAATAATGTTAAATGGTTCTAGGACGATGGCTCACGACAGGAGGTATTCGTTTCACGACATTTTAGACATTCAATACAATTACATTGCATTAAAATACCACACCGTTTTCGTTTACTATCTCCTACCTTGCCCTTCTCAAAGAAAATAAAAAAAAAGAGAGATATTAAATATAATGATATCTATCTATATCTCTGAGATGAGGTATTATGATTACTTACATTATTTAAATTATTCGGACTGTTGTCCTCATCTTCATTGTTATATTCATAACGTAGCTTCTACTGAGACTTTTCTAGTTGTCTCCATATTTTTTATATATAGGGTCTGTGCCGATTCTTCAATATCTATCTATATCTCTGAGATGAGGTATTATGATTACTTACATTATTTACATTATTCGGACTGTTATACTCATCTTCATTGCCATATTCACAACGTTTCTGCCGTTGTACGCTCCAGCCTTCTTCAGGTGATTGTAATTTCAAACCGAACCTATTATTACGTCCACCGGGGCTACAGCAGTGGTGAGCCCAAACTATTGAGAGTTGAGTCAAAGGGAAAAAACTGAGGCATACGGAAAGAGTGTGGACGAAATAAAGGCTTCGGCTCGAAATTCCTGAAGAAGGCCAGAGCGTACAAGGGCCGAAACGTTGTCAATATCGCAATGAAGATGCGGATAACAGCCTGAATAATGTAAATAATGTAAGTAAAGATAATGATGTTTACGCAATGGTGATCACGTTGTACAAAGCCAGGTAGCCACTCGAGGTAGGGGGTTGCAGACGAAGAGACACAGTTGGGGAATATAACGGTTAACCGTAGACTTAGACAGATGAAGACTGTAATGCTCGTGGAAGCATCTTCTTGGGAAGAAGCTGCTCGATTGGAACAATGTAACATGATGGGAATGAAGATGGTTCCCTAGAGTATGCCTAGAATGGCGGATCTCAGGACTGGTGGGAATAAGGATTGTATTTCGTCCGATCCTATGGTTATATATATTTTGGTTAAAATTTTTGTTTAATTATTTCACTCTAAGGAAGGCGCTAAAGTCACTAAGACGCAATAGGTTACTGTGTGTGTGTTTACTTATATTTACGATGGGTGTGTGTAGGTAAAAACTAAGGGATGACCATAGACGAAGTTATTTCTTATACCTCACCAATGTAACATGATGAGAATGAAGGTGATTCGCTACAATATGCCTGGAATGGCGGGTCTGAAGACTGGTGGGAGTAAGGATTGTATTTCGTCCGATTCTATTGAAATAGCGAAAGAGCAACGATAGACTTGTTAAATGATAGCACAATTATCATTCACTACAATTATGAATCATTACGGATGTGCGTTGCGATGCAACGGATCGGAATGTGTCGGGTTCGAATTCTACTCAGGTCTCATATACTCACTCACGCGCAAATACCCTTGGGAAGGTTATGAATCCATCTGTTATCTCTCCAGCTGGGGGTTTAATAGCAGGACATACTGAACCCTATAGCCTTGGTTGGCAATCAGTCAACCGCAGAAATGCCAGCCTACTGCGGGAAATCGTTTATCAGTCATGAATCGAACGAGACATGATCGCCTCAGAGTGTATCTCGTATGGTACTTAACTCACTCACTCGCAGGAGGCAATAGACTTACGTCAGAAGTCACAACCAATATATTGATCCGAATGGAAGTCGTTCGTAACCTGGGGACTCCTGGTGTGTGTGTTTGTGTTTGTATGTGTGTGTGTTCATTTATATTTATGATCGGTGTGTGTATGTCAAAAAAAATGGTGAGAGGACCATAGTCAAGGTTATTTCTTTGACGAGACAATGTTCTCAGACTGGAAGATAATTGAAATTCAGTGGCAGGTGATGCATTTCTGGGTTTGGTGTGAATCTACATTTTCAATTTATGTCCTTCCCACTTGCAATTTTCGCTGCTGACACCTGCCGTATAACACATATTGACACAGAGCAGCGACAAATCTGGCACAGGGGCAAGTTTTAGCAAATATTTTCAATCTCCAGTTTAGAAGCGGAGAATGAGTCTTTTGCGTGTCTTGTGGATAAGATAGTTGTGTTTGTTTTTAAATTGTAGCCAGTGGTTGTCGATCCCGAGGAATAAAAAAACCCCCAAAAAACACCAATGTTTTCGAATGCAAACTATCCTTGACTTTTGATTTTTGATACCTAACCGACACCTGCCATCACGTTACAAAGTTGATACAGCAATCGGTCATAGAACTGGTACGGGAAGTTCTTCTTCCTTGTATCACGCTCTGTCACCCACACGGTATTACTTTTTTTTATCATTTCACCCCAAGCAAGGCGGGAATATCACCAGTACGCGGCTTTGGGTGTGGGGTTTACAGGGATTGAGAATCGGGAGCAATTGAGAAAAAGGACAGATGACCGGAACTCAAGAAGACGGGAATCAGGAAGGCGGCTGACGTTGTAGTTATCTGGGAAGCAAGAAAACGGAAGGGAGTTCCACGGGCGGGAACTGCGAGAAAAGAAACTGTTAGAGTAGAAGTGTTATTTAGATATTTCGACATTAAAATGGTGGGACCTAAATGCCAATCTAGTAGCACGCTTAAAAAAATCTCATCAGTGCAGTTAGCATGAAAATATTTGTAATATCGGTGAGAAAGTGACTAAAGTCGAGATGCCAGGTCAGGATCGATTACATTACAGAGCTTTCTTTGGATTTCGTCAAGAGTCTCGAGATGTATAATAGGAGCACGTGACTAGTTATAGCAAAAAGAGTATTCAATGGATGGATGAATGGTAGATTTATAAATGTGCAAGATGGATTCTGACTAGAAATTTTTTCTGGCGCAACAAAGTGAACCAACTTACCTTGCAATAGACGAAGCAGTCGATATATTTGCTCCTCGTCATGTCAGCGTTCATAAACCGTAAAAAGAATCAATCAATGATAAACATTTTAAAAATAAGACTCTACCTTGAGCGACTTCCGAGCCTGGTACTGGTTGAACATTATTATGAAAATACCTACTAACAGTATAACTAAAATTGAGTCATGTGGCTAAAAAAAAATACTCTGAATTGTTTAATATAAGGTTTTGACTTATGCCGGAAAAAGAAGGAAACACTTTATTTGGATCTTAGATAACAGGTGCCAGAAAATCGGTATAAAGTAGATATCAAGCAAGATGTTTCATGAAATACTAAAACGGTAGGACCTAGATGGTGATATGGTGGCATTCTTAAATTAATGTAATCGGCGCCCCACGGGAGAAAGCTCATCAGGGCAGTTGCCATGAAAATATTTGTAAAAGAGACAGAGGGAAGCCATGTCACGTCGATGAGGCCTGGTCATGGTCGATTATATTACAGATCTTTCTTTGGATTTTGTCAAGAATCTCGAGATGTACAGCAGGAGAATCAGACCATATATGGCAACAGTATTCAGTGCACAGACGAAGAGCAGATTTGGAAATGTGCAAGATAGATTCAGACGCGAAACATTTTTTGGCACGTTCTACGAATTACATGTTGAGCAGTAGTCATAACAAGATGAAGCTTTTTAAAACAATTCCACGTTCAATTCGATGAATCAGAAGCGGAATCGTTCTTTTATGTTGGAATACGTAACTTTAACTAAAAATTGTTTTATGACAGAATAATGATGGTATTAAGTAATATGAATAGAAGGTTTTTTACCAAAAATATGCTGGAAATGTTTACATCAAATCTTATAAAGGAATATTTAATTCATTTGAAATTTGAAAAAAGATATTGGAAACAACTAGCAATAATATAATGACTGAATTACAATCCTAGCAATCTTTATCAATGAAAGATTTTGGTTAAGTTTTTGTTTAATCAATTCACTTAAGGAAGGCACTAAAGTCACTAAGACGCAATAGGTTCGTTCGATTAGCTCTATATTATTATCTATAAAAAGAATGTATAAACATAAAAATGTCTTAAAATAATTGTCGGACTTTGTCGATTTCATAATGTGTGACGTCATTTGTTTACATTTGGATACGCTTTGAGCAGATATGAATGTACGCGAGAGATTCATGGAAGATTGCAATTTAAAAACAGTAAAATCGACCTTGCTAATCGAAAGATCCTCCGTGGCTCGATCGGTTAAGGCACGTCAGGCTAAATGACGGTTCCTTATAGGATACAGGTTCGATTACTGTCGGAGGACGAATATTTTCTATGAAAATTTCTGGCCGGTAAATGTTATTAATACTGTTTATTATAAAACAGCATTTACTTAAATATTTGTATCTATAAAAAGAATGTATAAACATAAAAAATGCCTTAAATATATATATATATATATATATATATATATGTCTGTGTGTATTTATATACATATTTATGTAACGAATTTTGCCCTTATATCCATATTTTTCCGCATTGGAAGAAATACAAATTGGAAAGACAAGATATCATTTACTCTGAGAATTGCCGTCGGCTCTTGGTCTTGTTTTCAATTTAATACTGTGCCGGCGAAATATAAACATTTTCTCCTACGGGTATCAGTCATTCATTCGGGAAATATCATTTCTTATTTGGTAAAGGCAAAAAAATATAACTTTTTTTTTGTTTTTTTTTTTACCTTAGGGAACCTTTTAAGCGAATGGGGAAACGACATTATTTTAATCTCTTGCTGAAACCACCAATGGAAAGATTTGAATTAAACTAGGTTGCTATAATGAATAAAAGTCCCCATCTACCCCAAGATAATATGACTACCACAAGACAGAATATTAAAATGAACTGCAAGTATAGCTCCATCATCCTGAATAAAGAAACGCATTCAAATGAAATATTGAACACTTTCTAATCGAATAAATACATGATGAACTGCTTTGTAATATATAAACTCCTATATGATAATGATGATAAAAATAGGTTTTTAAAAAAATTATCGATTTTTTACACTAAGAACCTATCTCATACATTGTACAATGTATGTGCCAAGTGTGGTCAAAATCGGTTGGAGAGACATCTTTTATATACAGAGATAAGAGTTCAACAAATATTTTTGTATCTAAGGAGACTTTCTTTTCTTTTACTCAAAGAAATAAAGCCTTTGAAAGTTCTGTTCATCCATCCCAATGCGCATTCGGAGTTCTGCTCCTACATGGTCTGTATTTTTTCTAATAATTCTTCCAATACAAGGCACAAGAGACACTCAAGTTAGAGTATTCCTGAGTAAGATTGTAAAGGAAAAAAAGAAGTAAGGGAGTATTACGAGTATGAGTAGGATAGATATAGGTTGACACTATATTAATGAGATCAAGTTTGTAATTATGAGGAAGCATTCCCTCAGGAGTTTGTACCACAAAGTTGTCGTTCTGAGGATGAAGCAAGTCCGTGTGAATTTTGCTCAAGGCAGTAAGACTTGCCTTTTGTAAATTGCATCAAATTTCGATTTATAGTATTATTTCTGAGAGAGCTAATTGGATTTTAATACAAGAAATGTCGGAGTATACGCAATGAATGAAAATAAATTATTTTGCGTGTGTTATGAGTTTAGCAGATGTCAACGAGCCATAACTGCCAAAGAAATCAACACAAATTAATTCTGTTTTTTTCATTTTCAGTTCCATGTCTTCGATTAATCTGCCATGCTTCTTCATATTAAAATAATTTCACGGTGTTTTTAACGTTTGTTGTGTCCTTGGAGTGGTATTAAATGTTGATGTGTTTATTTACAATTTATTTTCCTGCACGTAAGAAATTGAATGGAAGAAAAGCCTAGACTTAATGAGATCAAGGTTTTAAGTATAAGGAAGCATTCCCGCGGGAGTTTGTTCCACAAGTTAGCCATCCTGAGGAAGAGGCAAGTTCGTATGAATTTTGATCAAGGCAGTAAGACTTGCATTTTGTAAATGCACCAATTTCGATTTATAGTATCGTAGAAAATACTAAATAGGTATTACGTTTAGAAAATTACTCTGTATATATGTATATATATGTTTGCGTACTTTTATGCTTTTCAGTAGGGTTTCTGTGCATTTTTAAAAACCGCTGTTTATTGCTTCAGATGGTCGTAATTTTTGTTCGTTTTCTTTTTTTTGTTTAGTTTAACGCAGGTGTTGCTTTGGTCGACAAGTCTAATTGTAATGATTTGGACTTATTTCTCTGGTTCTTAGTGCGCATTCATTTCGCTAGTTGTGTGGCTTTCTTTTATGTTTACATTGAACGTTTAGTTATTGTAAGTCTGGCTGGTTGTCTTTTAGGAAAAAAAAGGAGAAAGATTACGGAGGAGGGAGAAGAGAAGAGTAGTCAAAAAGTTAGTAGATAACAATTGAAATCGTGTATAAATTTTTAAAGATCAAAGTTGGCTGGAAAGCAAGGAACTGGGATAAAGTTCCATATGTGAAAAGTCCGAGAAAAGCAACTGTCAGCCTAGAACTTACGTTTCCATCTTGTCAATTCAATTGTAAATTGACGACGCCTTGTTGGACATTGCTTCTTTACAGATTTTGAAAGTTTTGGTGAAGGAGTTCAATATGCCATTATTAAATTCTTGAGTGCTTTGATTTTAATAAATCAGTGCTATTTGTATTATTTACATTATTCGCAGTGTTATACTCATCTTCACAGCTATATTCACAACGTTTCAGCTTTTGTACTGTCCAACCTTCTTCAGGTGATTGGAATTTCGAACCGAATCCATTATTTCATCCACCAGGGTAGATTGTTCTCGTTACACGTGTCGTGCCTTTTCCGGATGTCTCAGTTATTTCCCTTTAACGGAACTCTCCAATTTTTTCGTTCATCTCTGGTGTGGCCTGGTATTGAACTCACAACTTTTTGGGTCTAGTCTATGGATCTAATCAGCGTCTTTATCCACTGGGCTTAACAATCATAATACTTCATCTCAGAGATATAGACAGAAAGCAATTTTAGTTTGGATTTCTGAAATGTTTCTAAACAAAACTAATTTATCAAGAAGGTTAGCCTATTTCTTGGTTTGATAATGTTTTAAAGATCTTATAAATTCAAAGATAATCTTTTAACGATTTCCTAAATTCGGATAATATTTTAAAGATCTCATAACTTCAGATAATCTTTTAACGATTTCCTAAATTCGGATAATGTTTTAAAGATCTCATAAATTCAGATACTCTTTTAATGATTTTTTAAATTCGGATAATGTTTTAATGATCTCATATAGTATTCCATCTCTTAAATCCCACCATGTTGTTTTGATTATTAGGGTTCGCTTAAACTATTAATTAATTTCCTAATAAGATCTATTAAAGCTGGGGGTTTACATGACTTTTGCAGCTTTATATCCCCATCTTTGTTCTCTACAAAACAAACATTCTGACCTATAAGCATTTTCGGTTTTCCGAGTACTGAATATTGTATTGTAAATTTTTAATAATTGCCAATTTATAAGTGGGTGTTTCGCATCGCTTAAGGTCATATCACGTTGAAACATCAGTTATCGCTCGATCACGTAAACTGATCAGAACTCAGATAGGTAAGCGCCGGGGAATATTGGGTACTGTTAGCTACCCGACCGGCCTAGCAAGCCGTCGATGAATACAAACTCACTATTTGCGCTAATAGAACAACTCGATACGTGAAAGTGCTTTTGGACTGATAATTGGCATACCTTGAGTTGTGGGGGTGTTTGTCATCGAGCTTTCGACAAATGAAACAATTGTCCATGTTGAAACCCTTTCCATATTTAATTATCGTATTTGTAGCAGGAACCTTTTGATGAGGGCTGTAGTTGTGAAACAATCCACCAAAAATGGTAGTGTAAAAGTTTTCAGACATCAAATAGACATTTTCAGATCCAGTGAGTCCATGAACATTGTTAATATTTTACGTGGCTTCCCTTAAGTTGAGTAATTACTACAGCGTTTCTAGGAAAATGTCTTCTTCAACTCCTGATCAAGTTGGTTGATCCGTTCTCTTCTAGAAACTCTAATTAAGCCCCGTTTCGGCCGTTGTACGCTCCGGCCTTCTTCAGGTGGTTGGAATGTCGAACTGAACCCTTTATTTCGCTCACTGGGGTAAACGGTTCTAGTTCCACGTGCCATGTCTAATGGATGTCAGTTATCAGTTATCTCTTGTTAATTCCCCTGTCCAAGTTCTCCACCGCCTTAACCAGGTATTGAATTCACAACTCTTTGGGTCCTGTCACTGGATCTAACTAAAGCCTTTATCCACTGTGCCATGTGTTTGAATGTGGCCTGAAGAAGGCCGGAGCGTACAACCGCCGAAACGTTGTAATAAATATGGCTACAAAGATGAGGACAATAGTCAGAATAATATAAATAGTGTACATAATACCTCATCTCAGAAATATAGACAGATACTGAAGGAACGAAACGTTGTTATAAATATGGCGACAAAGATGAGGACAATAGTCCGAATAATGTAAATAATGTACATAATACCTCATCTCAGAAATATAGACAGATACTGAAGGGCCGAAACGTTGTAATAAATATGGCTACACAGATGAGGACAATAGTCAGAATAATGTAAGTAAGGCACATTTTCTGTTAATCATTCAAACCCATGTAAGGAGCTAAAATCACTAAGACACAAAGTGTTACTTGGTGTGGAAGAATAAGAAAAAATAGGATCTTTATTAAGGAAGGGGAACAAGACCATAGAAATCAAGAAGAAGGCAGATAAATGCATTTAAATTTTTGAAGATCAAAGTTGGCTTGAAATCGGAAGAGACTTCTACAAACGACAAATGCGAGAAAAGAAACTGTTAGCATAGAACTTACGGTTGTATTTAGTCAATTCATGTGTAAATTGATGAGGCCTTCTTGTCAATCTAATACTGCGCTCAAATTCATAAAGTCTAGTTACTATAACGGAGACTTCATCCGAACATTTAGCATGAAAGTATTTATAGAAAATGCATATAGAAGCTACCTCACGGCAGTGGGAAAGTGATTGGAACTGAAAATCCAGGTAAGAATTAATAAAATAAAATTAAAAAAAAACTATATAAATATATATTTAAAAATATGATTTTTCTAAATGTCATATGTCTTCATAGCAAAACAATTTGGAATTTGCCGCTTCGCGATATATCTAATGATTAGAGTAAAAAAAAAAATTAACGTATTTTTATCTAATAAATTCCAATAAGAAAGCGATAGCATAAAAAATTGAGGAAGATATCGCTGACATGTAGTAATTTTAAAATTGTGTGATCATAAATAACTCTATATGTCAAAAGAAATTCGAAGACAGATTTAAATAAAATGACAGTAAAAACGTTTTTAGCTCTTAGATAAATCCAAAATATTTCTGAATATTAATAACAAAAAAAATCAATGTTTTCGATAAAAAATAAAATGCTAGAATGAGCTGAAAATCCTCAGCTCGACCCACTTTCTAAAAACAAGTACAGTGTGTGGCCGAAATTGCTCACACATTTCAAACAATCACCCATGTGGTGCTAATGAATTTGGGCAAGTGGTATTGGTGTCTTCATCTAGCTAATTAATGCCTTAGGATTTTTAGCAGTTACCATCATTGTTTGGACCGGGGAACACCGTGTGTTTGTTTTTATAACGTTTTTTTTTTTTAACCCTTTAAGCCCTGTGTCTGGAACAATTTTAACCCTTCGGTCTGAGTTCCTGAGCTAAAATTCGCAAATAATTGGTATATAATATTTCACGGTAGATATAAAAAAAGTTGTAAGTGTTTACCCACCGTTCAACCGGTGGCTCGTCATTAAGTCATTTTTCTCTACTACCGGTCAAGCGGTGGTCAAGGGTCAAAGGTGAATCTGCCATTGCAACAGAGAGAGATTTTTGTGTTTATTTCATGATATTTCGTAATGACGCTGTTACGGATAGACAATCAATATTGCTAGGGGTGGAAAATCTGAGGGTCACAGGTTCAGCGCTTAAAAAAAGGCCACCTAGAAGACTGCGAAGCCTTCGAAATTCCAGGTGAATGAAAAATTTAGAAATCTTCTACAACAGTGTATGACTGTAAAAACGCTTTCAGCTCACAGATAAATTCCAAATATTTCCGAATAATAATAACAGAAAACAAAATCAATGTTTTCAAAAAAAAAAAAAAAAAAAAAAATGCTAGAATCAGGTGAAAAATCCTCGGCCCGGCCCATTTTCTAAAAGCAAGTACGGAGTGAGGCGGAAATAGCTCCCACCTTTCAAACAGTCAAGCATGAGGTGCTAATGAACTTAGACAAGTGGTCCTGGTGTCTACATCTAGCTAATACCTTACGATTTTTATCAAATACTATCAGTTACCATTTTGGTTTGGACCGATGCACACCGTGTGTTTGCTTATTTAAAACTTTTTTTTTTTACTCATTTGAGCCTTGCGTTCCTGAACAATTTTAATCCTTCTATCTGAGCCCCTGAGTCAAAATTAGCAAATAACTAGTATATAAAATTTCATGGTAGATCTAAAAAAAATTAAGCGTTTACCCACCGTTAAACCGGTGGCTGCTTATTACGTCATTTTTCTCTACCACCGGTAATGCGGTGGTCACAGCCCAAATGTTTAAGATTGGTGAATATATAACTGCATTAGAGAGAGATTTTCGTATTCATTTGATGATTTTTCGTAATGACTCTGTTACGGATAGACAATCACTATTGCTAGGGGGTGAAAAATTGAGGGTCACAAGTTCAGCGCTTAAAAGAAGGCCACGTGGAAGACAACGAAGCCCTCGAAATTCCACGTGATAGAAAAATTTAAAAAATCATCTACAACAGTGTATAGCAGATAGAAGCCACCATCTTGAGAAAATCATTTTTCAAAGCAGACGACTAAAAACAATAGCAGTTTGTTTAAACAAAAGTGAAATTATTTTTTTTTAATAGCAGTTTTAATAGCATTTTTAATAGCATTTTTTTAATAGCAGTTTCTTTGTCCTTTTGTGAATCTTAAAAATTTAGGAGACATTTCTGCCGCACCTTGAAGCATGGTCATTGAAACACAGATTTCAGAAATGGTTCAGACCGATAAGTTTTCAGCACCTACACTCATTATTTCTGAGAGAGCTAATTGGATTTTAATACAAGAAATGTCGGAGTATACGCAATGAATGAAAATAAATTATTTTGCGTGTGTTATGAGTTTATGATGTCAACGAGCCATAACTGCCAAAGAAATCAACACAAATTAATTCTGTTTTTTCATTTTCAGTTCCATGTCTTCGATTAATCTGCCATGCTTCTTCATATTAAAATAATTTCACGGTGTTTTTTTAACGTTTGTTGTGTCCTTGGAGTGGTATTAAATGTTGATGTGTTTTATTTACAATTTATTTTCCTGCACGTAAGAAATTGAATGGAAGAAAAGCCTAGACTTAATGAGATCAAGGTTTTAAGTATAAGGAAGCATTCCCGCGGGAGTTTGTTCCACAAGTTAGCCATCCTGAGGAAGAGGCAAGTTCGTATGAATTTTGATCAAGGCAGTAAGACTTGCATTTTGTAAATTGCACCAAATTTCGATTTATAGTATCGTAGAAAATACTAAATAGGTATTACGTTTAGAAAATTACTCTGTATATATGTATATATATGTTTGCGTACTTTATGCTTTTCAGTAGGGTTTCTGTGCATTTTTTAAAAAACCGCTGTTTATTGCTTCAGATGGTCGTAATTTTTTGTTCGTTTTCTTTTTTGTTTAGTTTAACGCAGGTGTTGCTTTGGTCGACAAGTCTAATTGTAATGATTTGGACTTATTTCTCTGGTTCTTAGTGCGCATTCATTTCGCTAGTTGTGTGGCTTTCTTTTATGTTTACATTGAACGTTTAGTTATTGTAAGTCTGGCTGGTTGTCTTTTAGGAAAAAAAAAGGAGAAAGATTACGGAGGAGGGAGAAGAGAAGAGTAGTCAAAAAGTTAGTAGATAACAATTGAAATCGTGTATAAATTTTTAAAGATCAAAGTTGGCTGGAAAGCAAGGAACTGGGATAAAGTTCCATATGTGAAAAGTCCGAGAAAAGCAACTGTCAGCCTAGAACTTACGTTTCCATCTTGTCAATTCAATTGTAAATTGACGACGCCTTGTTGGACATTGCTTCTTTATAGATTTTGAAAGTTTTGGTGAAGGAGTTCAATATGCCATTATTAAATTCTTGAGTGCTTTGATTTTAATAAATCAGTGCTATTTGTATTATTTACATTATTCGCAGTGTTATACTCATCTTCACAGCTATATTCACAACGTTTCAGCTTTTGTACTGTCCAACCTTCTTCAATACTTAATCTCAGAGATATAGACAGAAAGCAATTTTAGTTTGGATTTCTGAAATGTTTCTAAACAAAACTAATTTATCAAGAAGGTTAGCCTATTTCTTGGTCGGATAATGTTTTAAAGCAATGCTACTTGTATTATTTCCGTTCTGAGGAAGAAACAAGTCCGAGTGAATTTTGCTCAAGAATTACTGTTTGTAAATTGCATCATTCCTATTTATTATTACAAATGATATAACGGACACAGAGTGCTCACTAACACATTTATTTTCAATGTTTTATAGTAAACAAAATAAGCTAATGGTGAGTGAAATATAACGGAAGTGATTTTAAGGAAAAAGAAATACATTATGTAATGTTAATGGAAATTCATTAAATTAAGTATGCCACGTATGCAAAACAGATAATGTAACGAGGATTTTTTAATCGCTGTTGCATGATGATTCTTTCTCTTCTAATGTCATTCTCAACTTTTTCTGCATTTCGTTTTGCTTTTCTTCTTGAAATGTTTTAAACGAAAGACACCTTTTAACTCTGTGTGTCTTATTGCAATGGCCGTAGCTGAATGCTGGCTTTCTTTCCATAAAACTGACAACCTTTTCAATAGCTTTTTCAATTTCAGTCCAGTTTTCATCACAATCATGCATCTTATCGCTATCCTATTGCAGGTATGTCTCGTTGTCATCTTTTCCACTTATTTTCATCAACTTTTTCACCAATACAAGCCATTGGGGGTGAAATGAGCGTAAGCAATTGCCCAAAATAAATTTCCTGAAAAACAAAAATTTCAAATCAGTTCCACATCACTGAAATACTTCAAATATACACATCAAAATCGTGTCCGGATATGCGGGATTACGGATATGAGACACTCCGGATATGAGGGAATCTACTGTAGTTAAAATTAATCATGTCACTGCTTCATCTAAGAAATTTGTACAACTTCACTATTATGACATCTACTACAATATTTAATATAATCTATAATTTTATGGGAAAGTGGTCGTGTGGTTAGAACATTCGCATTCTAACCATGAGACTCTGGTTCGAATCTCACCATGGGCTATTTGTCAGGAAGGATACTTCCTGGTGTTATTAGGGTGGAGGAGCCAATCCCATAAAGCATATCACAGGTTGACCCAAGTCTTGTGAGTGGGTAGACGGAAGCCCTGGAGCCGTCGACAGATGTGCTAGCACGAAGTCACCAGTCATCGTGGCCGATGGATTGAGCCTTCTGGCCTTGTTCAAATTGTTGATTCCGCTAGATACCACGCTCCCCCCCCACAGAAACTGTAATTAAGATCCGCTCAGCATAATTGCAGAATAAACCCCAGGTGGGCTCTGTTGGTGTTTAATAAACACAAATGCGCCTGAGCAAGCGTTTGTAATAGGGATTGGCTAGCCGCTCTAGTAAGACGGATACCGTCGAATATGTGTGGCCAGCTATATATACTGTATTTAAAGAATTTTTTAAAAATTGGTGCCGCTTTAGGAAATTTCGTAGGTGAAGTATTTTCGTAATGAATTTTTGATTAATTTGTTTACAACTAGAGTTAGACTATTAAATTAAATTATCCGATTTTCTTAGAACAGGTTCTGCCATTATTAATTTTTGCTTTATCGTTTCTTCTCATTTTCCTTACGATCAGGGTTTTTTTTTACGTTTACAAGCGTGCGGACAACATCAAGGATTGGCAATAGCTTTGAAATCTATTTAGCATTTATAAAATCTTGAAAGCGATGACAAGGGATTATCAATTAGGACATTTCTCATTTACTCACGCCGCCATATGCTTCCATATCCGGTTTTCTCTACACCAGTGCTACTCAAAGTGATGGTCAATGGACCGGTTCCTCTAAGGGAATCTTCAGCTACCGGTACGCGGCCAGGCCATGCCAAGGAATCATTTGTATAGATTAAAAGAAGGCTCGGTGGAGTAATGGATAGCGGCTCGGATTGAGGAATCGGAGAGCAGGGTTCGAATTCCAGTCGAATCGATTACCTTGGGAAAGGTATGAATCTTGCTTCTTCTCTCTCCAGCAATGAGTAAATAGCAGGACAGATATAGCAACTGGTCTAGCGCGGAAAGAAATGGCAACCTACTGCGGAAAAAAAACTCTACCTCGTCAGTCATGTATCGAAAAATACGCCTACTCGTGTATCACGCATGGTACATAACTTTACACCTAACTGACTGTCCCTGCATGACTTTTCTCTTTTTTTATTTTTATTGTTTGTGTGTATGTTTTTTGCGTTTTGTGAAGAGTGTAATTGTCAGTTTTGTTGGTTATTGTTTGTTGATATTTGTGGTTATTCTTTTCTGGTTTGATTGTGTTTCAGATTGGCATGGATTAGATGCTAGGTATAGAGGTTTGTCTTTGTGATGGGATTGTGCTTTGTGTTGCATTTCTTTCATTTCTTTTTATGTTGGTATTTAGATAGCAAAGTAAGTATTTGTTTAGGTGCCTGCATTTCCTCATTATTTCATTCTTTTTGTTTAATGAGTTGTTCTGAATTTTTGTATCACGCATGAGGCATAACTGACTGAAGTTTATATAATTTTAGTTTTTGTGTTAATAAACTGCTTATTTTTTATTACTTTTTATATGTTCTGATATTGAATTATTTAAAAAAAAAATTTTTTTTCTAAATAAATAGAAGATAAAAAATAGTCAACTTTTATTATATTCATTATATATATCGTTTCCGGTATAAATTAACATTATCACGAAATATTACAGGTACGTGACGCATTGAGAGAAAAAAAATGCTGGTTCGACATATCAGATAGTTTGAGAAGTACTGTTTAACGCCATTTTCATTGCTAGCCCTTAGTAAAATTATAAAAGACGCTCAGAAGAGGAAAACACAATACACCCCCCCCAAAAAAAAACAAAACAAAAAAAAGAAATGGTTTTTTACCGTTCAACTTTTATTACATCAAGACATATTCGACAAAATTACATCTTTATTTTATATTCTGTATTTTCGACGTCTAGCTAAATTTGTCCATTTATAATAAGCCTATTATTCAGATATATTCTTCTTTTATTTACTTCTCGGGATTTTTGTTGTATTGTTTTTGCCCCCTTTTCCCCGCCACATTCTATTTTACTTCTCTGTCTTATTGGCCAGTTTTCCGCCCGTCTTCGTAATCAACCAGGAATATTTCCTATTTTCGTCTGGAACAATTAGATCGATAGAAATCTTTCGGTAAAGCGATGTCACCGAACAAAGGGACGTGAAGGAGATAAAGAAGAAAGAGGAAAAGAAAAGTGTCGAAGGGAGATTATTAATGCTGAATAGGTTTGGCTAAAGTCAGAGGGATGTGAAGGGGGAGGGACAGAATGGAGCTGATTGCTTAATATTGTCTGAAATTCTCAAGAGTTGTTATGATTATTGAGTCGGGAGTTGCGGGAAATCTCTAAAACTCAAATCGAGATGTGACAGTATTATAGGAACCATTTCCTATTGGATGAATGAAGCAAATATTCAGATATATTTACTTGCTTCTATAACTTGCCATCAATCAATCAATCAATCAATCAATCAATCAGTCAATCTATCTATCTATCTATCTATCTATCTATCTATCTATCTATCTATCTATCTCATAATGTTAATTACTATCTATCTATCTCTTTATCTATCTATCTATCTCAGTGTGTTCGTATCAATCTATCTCAGTCTGCTCCTATCTATCTATCTATCTATCTATCTATCTATCTATCTATCTATCTATCTTATTCTGTTTTCTAGCTATATATTTATCTCATGAGATTAACTTCTATCACAATTTCTATCTCTCTCAATCTGTTTGTATCTATCTATCTCAGTCTGTTCCTATCTATCTATCTATCTATCTATCTATCTATCTATCTATCTATCTATCTATCTATCTATCTCAGTCTGTTCCTATCTATCTATCTATCTATCTATCTATCTATCTATCTATCTATCTATCTATCTCATAAGGTTAATTACTATCTATCTATCTATCTATCTATCTATCTATCTATCTATCTATCTGGTCTCCCGCTGATGTGCTTTCAGCCATAACTGAATTTGTATACCAAGCTCTTGGTAATAACGGCGAAACTCGATCTGTAACTTTAGATATCTCTAAGGTGTTTGATAGGGTTTCGCATGTGGGCCTTCTTCGTAATCTCCAGGGATACGGTATTACAGGACGATTATTTGATTTAATCCAATCATTCCTGTCAAACCGGGAAATGGAGGTCGTCCAAACAGGTTATCCTCCAGTTCATTTCATACGAACGCTGGTGTTTCCCAAGGCTCTGCCCTGGATCCTACACTGTTTCTGATCTTCATCAAGGATCTTCCTGAAGTCTTCAGTTCCCAAGAAGGTATCTACGTAGATAACGCTACTATTTACTCCTGTCTCAATAGTAAATCCTGTATTTACTGACAAATCTAATCTGGCCGTTGGTCTCGAAAACGACCTCCGATCAGTGGTTGACCGGGGCAGTAAATGGCTTGTAAACTTTAATGCATCCAAAACGAAAATGCTCTCATATATCCACCATAGAGAATTCCCGCCACACACTGTTGCCTTCTAAACGCATGACTGGTGCCCAACTCTACGTGAGCGTCTCTGTGCGCTTTCTTGCTCTCGCGTATTCCACCGACCTGAGGTGGAACACCTACATCGAATTAATAGCTTGATCTAACGCAAGAAAAAGTGGGTCTCTGTGTCACGCCAGAAGGTTTTTCTCGCCTGAGTCTATCCTTCAATCTACAAATCTACCATTCCGCCTTGCATTCAATACTTTTGCCATATATGGTCTGGTGCCCCCGCTGTTCATCTCGAGGTCCTCGACAAAATCCAAAGACCGATATGCAATGTGATTGGTATCTCGATTCCTGACACTTTCTCAGCGACGTGACGTGGCTCGCCTCTGTCTCTTCTACAAATATTTTCATGGCAACTCCTCTGCTTTCACTGGTTCCCAAACAGCACGAATTTAAGCGTACTACTAGGTTGGCATCTCGGTCCCACCCTTCCAGTATCTTTCATTTTCTTCTCTCGCACTTCCTGACAGTGAAACTTCCTTCCTCTTACTTGCTTCCCTGATAGCTATAATCTTCAAATATTCAAATGTAATGACAATCGATATTTTCTGATGCCTTGATCTTGATCCCCGTCCTTTTCTTTATAATTTCCTCAAAAACCCCTTTTTACTCTTACTTTCACTTTCCGTGACCCCTTGTGTGCTAGTGAGACTCCAGCCTTGCGTGGGTGAAATGCTTAAAAAAAATCTATCACTTAATTTTAATTTTTCATTCTTTCTGTCTATTTATCTGTCTATCTATCACTTAATTTTATTTTTTCTTTCATTCTTATTTTATCTATCTATCTATCTATCTATCTATCTATCTATCTATCTATCTATCTATCTATCTATCAGTTTTAATTTTTTCTTTCTTTCTTTTTTCTATCTATCACTTAAATTTTTCGTTAAATCTTTTCTTTCTTCCTTCCTTTCTATCTTTTCTAGTCTTATTTCTGTCCTTTCTTTCACTCTCTATCTATCTATCTATCTATCTATCTATCTATCTATCTGTCTATCTATCTCACACGCTTAATTTCTCTCTCTCTCTATCTATCTATCTATCTATTACTTTGTTTTAATTCTTTCTTTCTTTCTTTTTTATCCACTCAATTTTAATTTGTCTCTTTCATTCTTTCTTTCTTATTTTGCTTTTTTGTGTTTTTTTTTTCTTTTTTATTTCTCTCTATCTGTTTATCTATCTATCGCTTAGTTTAATTTACTTTTCTTTCTTTCTTTCGATCGATCGATCGATCACTTAATTTCAATTTCTATCTATCTATCTATCTATCTATCTGTTTTAATTTTTCTTTCTTTCTTTTTTCTATCTATCACATAAATTTAATTTCTTTTCTTTCTTCCTTTCTCTCTTCCTTCTATCTTTTCTAGTCTTATTTCTGTCCTTCTTTCTTTCTTTCACTATCTATCTATCTATCTATCTATCTATCTATCTATCTATCTATCTATCTATCTATCTCTATATATATATATATATATATATATGTATATATATATAACTTAATTTTAATTTCTTTCTTTCTTTCCAACAGGCTCAACCCATGCCGAGGAAAATCATGGATCTACAACTGGAATTAACCATCAGCCCCAAACGTCTGTAATTGTGATTCATCGTCCCATGCCAGCCATGCTGTAAATGGAATCACACTAATAGGTTTTCTGCTCCCATATTCCAAAGAGTCCAAAGACGCAGAAATGGCCCTGATGCTGAAATACCGTGCGTCTGGTATGTCTTGCATTAGATGTGGTTGTCATTTGATCCATTGTTGCTCATTTGTTCCAGTAAATAATTTTAGCCATTAAGGACACGTTGTCAACCATTGCACTATTCAAGTTAGGCAGTAATTCCTTCCATCCTGCATTCTCGGTGCACATTGATTGAGTGATGTCAAATGTCTCCACACATCCCGCAATGATATATCTCATCTGTCTAACACGCTATCAAAAACAATTCAAAGTCCTGTAATTCATGTTTCCTCGCGATGAGGGGCCTAGCGTGAGTTGACACTGACTCGCCAGATGACAGAGTACAACTGATACAAGTCTGGGCCTTTCTATGACGTCCAGAGATAGTGACGTCCCATATCTACTACCAAGCCATGACCTCTGACATATATAAATATAAATACATACAAATATGTATGTCTTTTGGAGAAAGTTTGTTTATAGATACAGACAGTATGGACAGGAGAATCAACACTGCATAGTGACTGTCATTTGAACACTTCAATATGATTTTAAGACTAACTGTCACTAATCCTTTTCCGGGCTGTATTTATATTCTCTTGTGCAAAAGTTTTACGAGAAGAGAAAGAAAAGGAAACCGACCCTTGCCAATTTCTTTTGTTTAAAGATAGGGAGTAATTGCAGCCATGGCATCTAAGCTGGTTATTTATGCTGGTTGGGAGGTTGGAGGGTCTGTGTATAGAAATAGGTTATGTCTATTTATAACAATGTTATTGCTCTAAATCGCGTATGTACATTGTGGACAATGTTCTATAAACTCATCTCTGCAATAATAAATGACATTATAAAAATGATGTATTCCTTGGTAAGAGAGAGTGATAATGGGTTCCGAAAATTCTGTAAAGTTTACTTTTAGAGAAATACAATTCCATTGCATAATTAGGTATATGTTATTACAGCGTAATACACGCACTTGAATTTATACAGGGTGTCCATAAAGTTCGTGTTCACTTGAAAAAAATTATAACTTTATTTGTATTTGCGATAGAAATAATTTGTAAAAAGGATTAGAAAGAAGTAAATCTATATTTTTTTAAGGTTTTATTGAAATTTTATTTTAAGTTTCCACATGTCCTCCATCATTAGCAATACAAAGGGTAATATGATTTTGCAGTTCACAGAAAATATTTGCCAACTGATTTACAGTAATGCCTGAAATCACATTAGTTATTTTAGCTATACTTAAAACTAGGTACATTAAACTTTATAACATTTTTTACAGATTATTTTTATCACAAATACAAATAAAGTTATAAATTTTTTAAAGTGCACACGAACTTTATGGACACCCTGTACATCTCTTCAAATATTTCCTTTGTCTACACTATTTACATCGGACTATTTTCCTCATCTTTATTGTTTTTATCACAACGTTTCGGTCGTTGTGCCCTCCGGACTTCCTCCAGTGTATATCAACCTGCAGCATATTCAGAACTGAGCCCTTTATTTAATCTGCAGGTGTAGACTGTTCTTGTTCCACTGCTCATGACTAGGGATATTCTGATTGGTTCATATGTAGTACAGTTCAATTATTCCCCCCACCCCCACACACATTCTACGGAGAAACTACACACTTTGGATTTTGCAAGTAAGTTCTGGTTGTTGGCTATGAGTTTAGCTGGTTCAAATTTTTATAGTACAAAATTAATTTAATTTTCTATTTCTTGTCGAATGGAGTTTTATATTTCATTATAATGTTCCTAAGAGAAAATTCAACTTTCATTTAAGCCAACGTGTATTTTTATGAAGTTTCAGAATAGACGAAAGCGCTCGAATATACAGAATACTGGGACATGTTTTACACACTTTATGCAGAGAAAAGAAAACACTTATATGAACACAAGAAAAATTGTATACAAACCTTAATCGCAGTACCTTGTCAGCCGTTTTAATGAAACTTGTATAAAAAAGAAAGATTTTTAGCAAAATACACAATTAATTATATATATATGTGTGTGTGTGTGTGCGTGTTTGTGCGTGTGTGTAAGAATTTCTCAGAATTCACCTGTGAAAAAAAGAACAATATGTATAGAGGAAAAGACAATAGGAAATCTGTAGTTATAGCCGATATTGTTTTTTTAATATCACCTCTCCTAACAGAATCACAACATCAAAATATAACGTATATATATATATATATATATATATATATATATATATATATATATATATATATATAAAATTTGAGTCTTCCAACATCATAGTTTTTAGCCCAAGAGACCCTACCGATACAGTACTTATTCAGCCAGGCGATCCTGAAGCAAAAATCCGCCAAGCACACAACAAATGGACAGATTAAATGACCGCCACTACTGATCTTGGAATCACAAGCGACCAATCAGTAACGACCTACGTCACTTCCTCTTCAACCAAGACGATATAAAAGCGGTATGCTCCTCTTTTTTTCCATCTTAGGTACAACACACGGAAAGACCTACATTCTCAACGAATAGTTTGACATAACAAGTAAGTGATGACCAGAAAAGTTAAAAAAAATCAGGCATTACACACACACACACACACACACACACACACACATATATATATATATATATATATATATATATATATATATATACTATATAACTAAAACTAAAAGGCCAGCCAAACCTACCCTGATGATCCACGTAGGTAAAACCTTGGTGGGGGGTTGCGTGGCTCTTTAGGTTCATATTAGATTTGCTCTACTTAGTGTATTGAGCACTTTACTTAGTTACTATGAACATAAAGAGCCAAGCAAACCATTTGCTTTACTCGTTCTGGTGATTTTTCCTTTGAACTCTGAACTTGGATTTTGGACGATTGCTTTCGCCTCAATTACATGTTCTTAATTCTTTCTTTTTTTATCCCTGATTTTTCCTTGGGCATTGGTTTGTTCATTTTACAAGCCAAAACGCCTAACGTTTTTCCAGACGAGTATAATTACTTATACTTATACATACATACATATATATATATATATATATATATATATATATATATATATCAGAAATCAAAAGAAAACGGTTGAATCCGTCAACAAATTAATTGACGTAATTTTTCAGTTGACAATATGCATAATATACAAAAGCGTTTCTAACTTCTTCTAGTTGTTAACATCACTTTGTTGTTGATAGATACTTCGTTTCAATAAATTCATTTCGTTTTTTACCTTGAAAAAGTCCACATTGCACGAAATGCGTCGGCTAAAACTAGTTTTTCTATCATCATTATCCTTTATATCCGATTGTGCACTCTTGGAAGACAAGTGCGAATTTGTAAACAATGATTATTACTCCTAATATTACAAGGTTCTTCCTCCTCTCCGAATTGAGCTCTCTCGGGCATTGTCGTGTTTATTCACAGAACGAGTACATAAAAATTGGCTTAGGGGGAAAATCTCCGATTGTTGCCGAATCAGTCGGGTTTCGATCCCGGCTTGAAACAAACGGATGCCTTACCACACTGATAAGCAGTGATACAGCGGAACTGTCTGTCTGTGAATGACTATATATATATATATATATATATATATATATATATATATATATATATATATATATATATATATGTATATAGATAGATAGATAGAGAGAGAGAGTCATACTATGTACATATGTATATACACATACGATAAAGATATATAATTTTTTTATATAACAAGAACAGTTTTGGAGGAAAGGTGTATAACAAAGTGGAAAAAGATTCCGTGTGACGTGTTTCGTCCGATGACGTCCGAAAGGAGGCAACGCGTCGCACGAAAAAGATTTCCATTTGTCACACACCTTTTCTCCATAAATATATAGCAGGCGTAACAGCAAAATTGTCCAAGTCATATAACAGCAAAATTGTCCATTTGTCATATACAGTTTTGAACCGTTGTATCTTCGAAATGATTTAAGATAACTCACTAGAATTGCCCGAGATTTTTATAACAATATTGGACTCTACTTTGAGCAATACGAATGTATAATTACTATCCAAGCTTAACAGAAAAATCGGGATGAAATCGATCACAAACGAAAATGACATGTTCGTCATTAATTAATCATCAGAAGCACATGTCGGATTGAAATTAAGTTCATATATATATATATATATATATATATATATATATATATATATATATATTATTCCAGATTCATTTTCAACTTATTCAAGATGATCTTCGCCCTCTCTCAGCTTCTAACTTTTTGTCCTGGATTAACAAGATGCCTCACACGTTTCACGTACGGTTTCATTTTCAAGTCTTTTTTCACTGCTCTTTGGACTGCTATCGTTCAAACTCTTCTCTCACGTGCCAAACGTCTTATGGATTGAACTGGCTCTTTAGATGTAAATTAAAATGATGGTCCCTCTTCTTGTTGTGATCTCCTGATTCAGTTTTCCGCTCTAATGTTTCCTCTTTAAAACGGATTAACCGTTCTCTTGATGGTTCTTGAATGGACATTGAAGATGGAAGCCAGAGTATGAATGTTAGTATCATTACTGAAAGCCCGAAAGATCTTTTTCATCTCACCGTTGCTCAGTTGGGAAAACAGTGGGTCTGATATAAAATGAGTTTTTCAGTGATTCTTACGATAAATGGCGTCAAGATGTTTAAACGTCTTTCAAATCCTGGTAAAAAAATAAACTCAGTTTAATGTTTTCTTTTAGATATTATATATTTTGTGGGATGGAAAATTATGCTGTTAAACCTGGCACACGCACACACACACACACACACACACACATATATATATATATATTCTCGACTCTCCCGTCGAATTCGACGTGTGAGGGTCAAGCAGATCCGTTCACAGGAAACCGACAGCCCGACAACAGCACATGAGAACTGATTATAGTGGTGAAGATTTCGTGCAGAACAATCCACACTTTTAGAAGGCCGAATACAGAGAGTTGGTGCACGACGTGCCACAAGGTCCCCAAACAACCCTCTGCAGGATTTGAATTCAGAGTTGTCCTTCTCCTAGACCAGTTGCCATCCAAGGCTATAGAACCCAGTCTGTCAGCTATTTACACCAATCCTATACCTATATATATATATATATATATATATATATATATATATATATATATATATATATATATATATATATATATATATATATATATATATATATATATATATATATATATATATATATATATATATATATATATATATATATATATATATATATATATATATAAGATTGGTGTATTCCAAGAATATATATATATATATATATGTGTGTGTGTGTGTGTGTGTGTGTGTGTACGTGTGTTAATTTGAAATACAGTTTGTAAAAGCCAAAATTGCTAGATTTTCAGTGGTTTTGCTGATTGAGGCGATATTTAAAGGCAAGCAGGTTTTTTGATGAAGTGCCCAATATTGGAGATAGAGTTAGAGCGATAATAGAATTAATATGAAAATGTTTGTTTTTTTCACTTAACTCATGTTTACTTCGGAATTTCTTGGCTATATAAGAACAACAACTCTTCAGGACCGTATATATGTGTGTGTATTGTTTGTGTGTTGTTTTAAGTTTTGTTTTATATATATATATATATATATATATATATATATATATATATATATATATGGGAATAATTGGTCGTATAGATCGTGCGGACATAGAAATTAACACAGTATGGTGATTGGCAGTTTCTCGACCCGAGCGATCCTAATTCCTTTCCTACAGTAAAAGGAGAGTTAAAGAATAAACGCATCCCCAATGCAATGATTTCGATTCTCACTGAGTGTCACAGGTCTTGTGGGTCTCAGACAAAACAAAGAGAATGCTTTTGTCATTCTGTGCAAAGTAAGAAAAGGGAAAGTGAGAGAGAAACTGAAAGAAAAGACAGGCGGACTCTGATAAGAAAGACAAAATTGAGAAGGAGTAAAGTATACAAAGAGAAAGGGGGACAGAAAGAGATAGAGAAAAAGAGAGAGGGAATTACGGGTAGAGGGAAGGAGAGAGAAAGTGTGTGTGTGTGAGAGAGAGAGATAGAAAGACAGTCTGAAAAAAAAAATCCTAAAAAAGAAAAAGAAGAACAGAAGAGTAGAGAGAAAAAAGAGAAGTGTGTGTGTGTGTGTGTGAGTGAGTGAGTGAGAAAGACAGACAGACAGCTAGTTATATTAAAAGGAGCAGTTTAAAAAAGACTGAAGAGTAAGTGTGTGTGTGTGTTTTTAGAGTGTGTGTGCATGTGACTGTGTTTAGATAGTATGTGTGTGTGTGTAGAAGAGACAGATATCGAGACAGACAGACAGAAACATTAAAAGAAGCAGTGTTAGAAAGTACAGAAGATTAGAGCGACCAAAAAGAGTAAGAGAATGTGTGTGTGTGTGTGCATGTGTGTGTGTGCTCGCGCGTGTGTGTGTGTGCATGTGTGTGTGGGGATGTGTATGTGTGCATGTGTGTGTTGGGGTGTGCGGGGGTGTGTGTGCATGTGTGTGAGAGAGAGAAAGAGAGAGAGAGTGAGGGAGAGAGAGAGATTGGTGTAAGGCAAACGAGACGTTGCAAGGGACTAGGGTGCGGGTTTTGAGGAGTGCGTTCTTTAAGTCTCATGGGAGGGCTTGTGTGTTGCTGTGTGGTGGTGTGTATCGATCTGTGGCTTTGTCAGCTCCAACCCCATCGATTGAATGGCCGAGAGACCAACAAAGTCGGGTTTCTGATTGATTGGACGAGTTGACAGGTAATTTATCGTCGAAGCAACGCGATAGTCGGACAAAGTCGCTCTCACTTGAATCGGATCTCATTGCACGCAACTGACCGCCAGCCACACAGCGTCAACGCCCTTCTCATTATTTCTGCCCACAACCTTCCATTTAATCAACATCTGTTGTTTTGTTACCTATATATTCTCATATAATTTCAGTTGACTTATCTATCTATCTATCTATCTATCTATCTATCTATCTATCTATCTATCTATCTATCTATCTATCTCAGCGACTTTATCTATCTATCTATCTATCTATCTATCTATCTATCTATCTATCTGAGTTTGTTCATTTCTCTCTTTCTCTCTCTCTCTCTCTCTCTCTCTTTTATTTCCCAGTCTGTTCCTCTCTCTCTCTCAATCTCAGTTCATATTTGTGGATCTATCTATCTATCTATCTATCTATCTATCTATCTATCTATCTATCTATCTATCTGAGTTTGTTCATTTCTCTCTCTATATATTTATTCCTGTCTGTTCCTCTCTCTCTCAATCACATTTTCTATCTATCTATCTATCTATCTATCTATCTATCTATCTATCTATCTTGTTTATATTACTTTGTATCTTATCAATCGCCCATCCTCATTCTATTCATATTTACTTGTCTTTATTCTTCTCTCTCTCTCTCACTTTCTCTCACTCTCTCTCTCTCACTCTCACTCACTGTCTCTCTCTCGTTTTATTTTCTTTACCACCTCTCGGAATATATCTTGGCTTCTCCTACTTCCTTGCAATACGCTCTATTTAACATACACTCTAATATCCGTATGTAACTTTTCCTCGAAGTTTTGTCCTTTATTTAGCACCTAAGGTCCGTCTTTTATTCGCAATAAAACATAGCCGTTTCCTTTATTCAAAATTATTTCCCCTGGTCTCTCTTTTAATTCTCTGACTCCCACACCTCTTCCTTTTACCTCACCTCCAGTGTTTCTTTTCCTTTATTTTCTATCAGTCCCCCTTCTGTACATTCTCTTTCATTTATCGTCGTAAAGATGTCAATATCATGTATAAATCCACCCTTGATTTCAGGACAACGATAACTTAATTGATCACATGCCCCGTACATCAGAGACCTTCAAAATTAAGACTAAAGGAATTAAAAGTTATTGTCACAAAGCGCAATAATTTTGGGTGCCATTTTGAACTTATTCAAGTGTCGACTGCAGAGAGCGATCACCTCCCTGTTATATGTAAACTAAGAGTGAAACTACAGAAGATTAAGAATTCTAAGGCAGCACCAAAATTGCGATACAAAAGACTCCTGAGAGACCCAAACCCGTGTTGCAGTTTTTTTGTGTATATATCTACTAGTGAGCTAGCCCAAATGACTTGACTCACTTTATAGTCCACCAATAGAAGGTTAACAAATCAGAAGACGTAGAATATTCAATCCGTCGTGCATAAAAGGCGGCCATTTTGTTCACTCTACCCGAATGTCCACTCCAGCTTGTCAGGCGAAGAGAAACAGAAGGACGAACTATGCTCTGCTACTTTTACCAAAATATCCACTGCTAACCTGAATAACGCTTTCCTACTGTCTTCGAAATATTCACTGCTAACCTCTGGATTCTATACTCAAAAACGACCGTCATCGTGATCAAGAGCCCGAAGGAAAAATATATAAACAGTGTGAAAAGCAGATGCGAGGGGCAAAATGGAAATGGAAACTCGAAGTGGGACACACTAAGAGAAGCTTTAGTGGCATCAGCAAATGAGATTATCACAAAAGAAAATGGAGGAAGAAGAAGAAAAGAATGGTGGACAAATGAGTCTCTCGACATGATTCAAAAGAGGCAGAAAACAATGCCAACACACGGAACGGAATACAGAACACTACACAAGAAAATAAGGAATAAATGCAGAAAGGGTAAAGAAGAATGGTTCAATGAAAGATAAAAGAGACAGGCATAAAAAAAAACAAGAGAACCAAAGGACAAAGACATGGTCATAAACAGGATGCATAAAATCCAAAGACGGAACGCTGATATTAGAGAAAAAGAAATATTTTAGAGAGGGAACGAATATATAGGCGAACACTTGGATGTCGAAAGAAAACAACTGGCAATACACAGAAATACCGAAATATTGAAAACAGAAGTGGAAGCTGGCAAATTGAACAGAAACAAAGCGGAAGGGCCAGACGGAATTATAGTAGATGCGCTGGTAGCCTTAGACGACTTCGGCATAGAAAATATCAAAGAAATAATAAACGAAATCTACAACAGTGGGGATATAGTAGAAAACGGAAGCAAATCTATTTTCATAGAAATGCCTAAGAAACCAGACACAAACGAATGTGAATTTCACTGAACAATTAGCCTGATGAGCCACACAACAAAACGCATAATCCGAATTCTGATGAAAAGCACACAGCAGAATCAGGCCAGAGATAGGACAAGAACAGTGCCTGGTTCGTCAAAGAAGCCGGAACAAGGAATGCTATATTTATGCTCAGAATGTTACCAAAAAGAGCAATACTAATGCAGAAGAGCGTGCACCTATGTTTTATAGACTACACAAAGACGTTCGAGAAAGTACGCCACAAAGATCTGTTAGAGCTGCTCAGCAACCTGGACATATTTGAGTAGGACATTAGAATACTCAGAAACCTCTACTGGCAGCAAACCGCCTGCCTAAAGATAGAAAATAAGTTCAGCAGATAGACAAAAATGGAAAGGAGTGTAAGACAAGGATGTATCTTCTCACCAGATTTATTCAACCTATACAGCGAGGTAATTCTGAGAGAATTAGAAGCCCTACGAGGATGCGTTATTGGTGGCCAGAATCTTAACAATATAAGATATGCAGATGACACAGTGTTGATAGCAGACACGGAGAGGAAATTACAAGACCTCCTACATTAGGTAGGGATTGAAAGCGAGAATAAAGAACTAAACATAAACTAAAAGACATAATACATGGTTATCAGCAAAAGAAAAGACCCAAAATGCAAACAATACGTCGGGGATACTAAAATCAAGCAGCTTCAGAAATTTAAATATCTAGGAAATATAACAGAGAACGGAAAGTACAACACTGAGATCTGAAGACGTATTGGGATGACGAAAGATGCATTCTAAAAGCTAAGCAGAGAATTAAGAGACAGAAAAATTTCATTAGAAACAAAGAAAAGAGTACTAAACTGTTACGTGATATCTGACCTCCTGTATGGCAGCGAATGTTGGACTTGAAGCAACAGAAATGTGGTTCTACAGAAAGATGATGAGAATACCATAAATCGAACATATGCGCAACGACGAGGCTTTGGAGAAAATGGAAACAAAGAGGTAATTTATACTTAATATCAGGAAGAGGCAATTGAAATTTCTATAGGGAAGTAGGGACAAAAGAAAAGCAGTGCCTAACATACTTAATGGGTTTGAGCAAATGGACGGTGAAAAAGGTTTGGGAGAAATAAAAAAGATAAAAGTTATTAAGAACTACAAGGGAATGGAGGGAGTCGAGGTCCATGATTGCCAACGTCAGGATATAGGCGATCATGGACGGTACATAAAAGAAGAATTGTTTACTGTATTTTCTCTTGTTTAATACGATGTCGCGTCTGGCAAGAAGGGGCTCGGATAATACCCAGCTGACTGTCCACAACAAAATGACAGTTTACTGAGCTTGTGTGTTGAGTACACTGCTCTGTGGAAACGATTGCTGGACACTGTACTGTTACCAAGAATGCAGGCTAAAGGCCTTCCACTTGCGCTGTCACCGACGGATCCTGGGCATTACATAGCATGCCCACGTGCCCCCAAAAATCTATCCTGGCATAGGTGGGCATCCAAGCATGTTTGCCTTGCTCACTCAGACGCGCCTGCCCTGACTCGGCTATTTCAGCCGCATGGAAAATGGATGCATCCCAAAGGATATGCTCTACGGCGAATTGACTACTCGTTCCAGACGTGTAGGAAGGCCAACTTTCGCTGCAAGGTTGTGTGCAAACGTGACATGAAGGCAGGTGGTATCGACCCAGCTGGTTGGAAAGCTGTTACTGGAGATCGGGGCAGATTGTGGGAGGGCGTAGGGAAGAGAACGCAACTGGGGTAAAGGCTGGGAGAGGATTGAGGGGAGGTAAAGAGGGACCCGCAAACGCCAATGACAGATGAATAAACTCACGGCGTAACTCTTATTGTCCCTCGGGATAGAAGGAGTCCAATGAATACGAGAAAGTTTCAACGAAAATTAAAAGTAAAATATTACACACACGTACGTATTTTCAGAAATGTTTATGCAGCTTAAAAAACAAAACATGTGTAACCGCAAGAAAAAAGTGTTTATATTTTGATATTGTTATTTTTTATAAAGTTTTCTCCATTCATTCGTAATGAATGACATTTTTCTTACCGTTTTATAAGATACTGTGGCTTGGAAGACACGCCCTAATATTGGAAAGAAATTTCTAAGAAAAGAAGTAGTTTTCATACAAAAACACATTCACCATGCATCTCTTACATACTGCCGCCGTCACGTATTGTTTATATTAATTACTTGTCCGATTTTGTTTGTATGGCAATGACATACTAGTCAAGAGCAGAAAGGCTCCCGCCGCTGTTTGGAAATAGAACATGTTTAAGATTGTGGCTCGGCTCCAGGAAGGTTTTATTCTTGGAAATACTTGTAACAGCTAAGTACTGGGGTTACATCATATAAAAGGCTGAATTAGATAGATAACTAACATTATAGTGTAATGACTCAACATACAAATCCACGTCCCTTATAGTCAAGCCAATTAGGTGACTGTCCAAACTTACCTGAGCCTGGGCGTTGCCTTAAATTCGTCTTGGAAGACACACACGTATTTTTTTTTCAGGGTAATTTTTTAGGAAAACAACGCGTCTTGTAAGCCGGAAAATACGGTAATATATAGTAACATAATACAGTCATATCAAATAGAAAAGTAAGATAGCTTAATACCTTACCTTAAAATGTATTACCGGGTATATCTAGCTAGCACCTTGTCCCGAAAATAATTTTTGAAACGGTAATTAGGAGAAACTCGCAATAGATAAACAAAGGGTTAATTTCTATTCTTTAAAATCATGAAAAGTTAGATATTTTAGAGGTAAGAGAATGAGATTTTAATGGATAATATGTACGATATTGAGATTTTAGTGGATAATATGTACGACATTGAGATTTTAATGGATAATATGTATGACATATGTGCGACATTGAGATTTTAATGGATAATATGGTTCAAATTTAAAAAAAAAATGTCTAAATAGGGATGGCTGTACGACAGGAGCGTATTATACACTCAAGTCGTATTATACACAAAAATACGGTAGTTAAAGTTAAATGTTGGCATTTTCTGCTGCATCTTGTAATTCCCAATCAAATTTCGATTACCTGGTTCAAAACTTTTCATCAAGTTAATAGACTAGCATCTAATTCCCACCGTTTTACTCTGTCCTGGCTAAGACGTTAAACTACATCCGCGTCCTGGGTATGACGATAAACTACATCCGCGTCCTGGGTATGACGATAAACTACATCCGCGTCTTGAGTAAGACGATAAACTACGTCCAACAGTAAGGGCTCGGATCAGGAGGTTTTGAGGAGCGTGGAACCAACTCTTATTTGCTGGTGTTCCCAGGTCCACGCTGATCGAGGTTGATATGCCGTAAAACAAAATAAACCAAACCAATCTAAACCAAAGAATACATATTCAATTCATACGAATCTATCCTAAAACTGTTGTCGGCATTAAATAACCCATTGAGGTTGATATGCCGTAAAACAAAATACACCAAACCAAACTAAACCAAAGAATACATATTCTATTCATACGAATCTATCCTAAAAATGTTGTCGGCATTAAATAACCCATTGAGGTTGATATGCCGTAAAACAAAATAAACCAAACTAATCTAAACCAAAGAATACATATTCTATTCATACGAATCTATCCTAAAAATGTCGGCATTAAATAACCCATTGAGGTTTATATGCCGTAAAACAAAATAAACCAAACGAATCTAAACCAAAGAATACATATTCTATTCATACGAATCTATCCTAAAAATGTTGTCGGCATTAAATAACCCATTGAGATGATATGCCGTAAAACAAAATAAACCAAACCAATCTAAATCAAAGAATACATATTCTATTCATACGAATCTATCCTAAAAATGTTGTCGGTATTTAATAACCCATTGAGGTTGATATGCCATAAAACATAAACCAGAATCAAACCGACCGTTTTACTCTTGAAATATCTAAATGCAACAGCTACTTCTACCCCAGCAGTTTACTTTCTCACGCTTCCCAACGATGCAACTTCCTTCCTCTTACTTGCCTTATAAATACAATCTTCAAAAAATTAAATACAACGTCAATCGCCATCTTCTGTCGCCCTGATCCCTGTCCTAGTTTTATCCTTTCTTCAGTCCCCTCTATATACAGTGTTTTCTCTCACTTTCACTCTCTGTTAACTGCTGCTCACTAGTGGCACACGCGTCTTGGTTGGGGTGAAAGGCTTTAAAAATCCAGTTCTAGTTACATACACCACTCCTTTTCGTGATACAGTTTTTATCATTTGATAAAGCACTTTGCGATCTTGTAGCACCAGCCTTGTAGGGCGTGCTGATGGGTAATCTCTTTTAAAATTTAAAGGATTCATTCGCTTGAAGACATTTGAAATTATTGATCTGATAAAACGGTTATATAAAGCTGATAGTTTAGACATTTCTGAACGAGGCAGACGACATAGCTGTCACCGACATTGATTAAGAAGAAATATATTTATCTGATGCACTTTCACCGGGGATATCTTAAAAATCTCTTATTTTCAAAAGATATATTTATATCAGCGTAAATGTAGACCTTTGTGTTTCAATAATTATCTATCAATGTATTTGAAGTTATAACGATTGCGTGTCTGCCTGTACATGTGCGCGTGAGTGCGAATAATAGAGATGTAGAGAAAGCGAAAGAGGGGCTCCTGTAAAAATATTCTCATTTTCTAGAAACACTGATAGAAGAAGAAAAAAAAAGAACGGAAGGCTACAAATGACTACAAAGCAGACGATAAAAATTAGCCAATCGCGTGATAGGATTTCATAAACTTTTAATTCAACAAATCGGAACGTTTTCATTCACGGACGCCATTTTTCTTTTAACAAGCAATATCAGTTAAAACAAAAATACGTCAAAAACTATTTTAAAAAAACCCCAAAAAACACTGTAAAATCCGTTGTTATTTTCTAGTCAAGAATAATTTCCGACGTTTTGTTCGATGTTACTAATCACCTGTTCATAATTATCGATTATTGATTTGTTTCTAATCGATTGTCGGTCGCATTTAGTCACCTACTACATCAATGTTAAATGCAATTTCTGTTTGAAGGTGGATTTTCTTTTACAATGTCTTTTTACTGCGTTTACTCTAGGCAAAAAGCGTTAATTACAATCACTTTTGTAACTTTTTTTTTATGAGCGAACCAGAGAACTTAACTGTAGACATCAGTCATAATGAGATGATGAAAAACGAATGGTCGAGGAGTAATTGCTTTCATTAGCTTTTCTTGAAGATTATATAAAAAATATGCTTTCCAACATCTTCACTTTAAAATCTCTGAAACGACGTAACCAGCGTTTGATTTAAAATTTTAGGTATTTTTTATGGTGTTTAAGCCTCGGGGCCACTCGAGGTAGATGGTTATCTTAAGGGGTAGTTTATATGGATAGGAGAGGAAGATAAACGGTTGAGTCTAGACTTGAACAGTTTAAGATTGTAATGATCGGGAAACATCCTCTTAGAAGTCTGTTCCATTTGGGTCGTATTTCGCAGGAAAAAGCTGTTCGTGTGAAACGTATTTCTCTCCGTTGGAATACGGATGGAATGAGGGTCGTTTGCTACTATGTAACTGGCATGGCGGGTCCAAGACCTGGTGAAACCATGAAATGCAGTTCGTCCGAGTACTCTTCATGGTACTAGCGTTAGAAAAGTGATAGACTCATTACATCCCGACTGTCAGAGAAAGGTTGGTGTGTGGAAAATAATTCTTCTCCATCAAGGACTCGGAGACGCTTTTTAACTCTATCAAGACTGATAGTACTGCGCAGCTCTCGCCCAAATGTGGCAACAGTACCCCGTTTTCGGCCTGATCTGGCTCTTTATAAAGGTAGAGGATAGCATGAGAAGTCAGGTACTTACTGGAGTGGTACAGGGAGACGATTATTTTACCTGCATCTTTAGCGATGGACCGTATATAGGAGTCCCAGTTAAGGTCGGGTGTGAGTCTGAGGCCCAATATTCTCTCAAGGCACGGTGCTTCCTCGAGTGGACATCTGTTCATAGTGACTTGGCTGTAGTTCGGGGTTTCTTCGGTGATGATAGATTCTAACCAGTATCTGTCTATATTTCTGAGATGAGGTATTATGTACACCATTTACATTGTTCGGACTATCATCCTCATCCTTGTTGCTGGTAGGACTTTTCAATTTGTCTCCATATTTCGGTGTATTGGGCCCATACTAATCCTTCAGTATCCGCCTATATTTCTGAGATGAGGTATTATATACACTATTTACATTGTTCGCACTATCATCCGCATCTTTGTTGCTATATTTATCACAACATTTCGGCCGTTCTACGCTCCGGCCTTCTTCAGTATCTGTCTATATTTCTGAGATGAGGTATTATGTACACTATTGACATTTTTCGGATTATTGTCCTCATCTTTGTTGCCATATTTATCACAACGCACATGGCACAGTGGATAAAGGCGTTGGTTAGATCCAGTGACAGGACCCAAAATGTGTGAGTTCAATACCCGGTTAAGGCACAGAGAGCTTGGAGCGGGGAACTAACAGGAGATAACTGATATTATTATGTCTAATGGATATCAGTTATCTCCTGTTAATTCTCCTCTCCATGTCCTCCCGTCGATATTTCTGAGATGAGGCTTTATGTACATTATTTACATTATTCGGACTATTGTCCTCATATTTGTCGCCATATTTATTACAACGTTTCGGCCGTTGTACGCTCCGGTCTTCTTCAGGTGGTTGGAATGTCGAAGTGACCCCTTTATTTCGCTCTCTGGGGTAGACAGTTCCAGTTCCACGTGCCATGTCTAATGGACGTCAGTTATCTCCTGTTAATTTCCCTCTCCAAGTTCTCCGCCGCGTTAACCAGGTAGTTTTAGAGGCATTGAATGTAACAAGCCAGTTTTGCCTCCGCTGTCAACTTAGTGACAGATCGGAAAAGAGATCAACTTCCAATCTCTGACTGTCAAATGTTTTAGATTTGCACGCGTATATCGTCATATCATTGGCATAGATGTTTACAAATGATTGTAGTGTATTCTTGTTGAAACTTGACTAATGCATGGAATAATAATGCAACACAAAATGTACTTAGAACAGAATGTATTGAAACAAGAAAGTGTACACAATATTTGCATATAGTCTTTTGTATATTCCTGGTAAAACCGTTCCTGGAGAATGTGTTGACTGAGTCGCAGTCGGGCAGAGTCTGTGGATGAATCTCTTGATTCCTCTCCTCTCTTCCCGGTGAGACTCCACTATGCAAATTAGGTGGATCCTACCACAACAATTCTTAGGTAGATCATTTATGTAAATAAGAAAGAGGGTTGGTTTAAGAAGTGACCCCTGGGGACGCCTACGTTGACCACCAGGGCTTCGGAAGACTGACTGTTAATAAGTACCTTCAGGGATCTACTTGCTTTGAAGAATTTTATAATTGAGAAAACACTTCCCGTGATTCTATAGGTAGAGAGCTTGTGCTGTAAACCTTTGCGACACACCTTGTCGAGGGCCTTCTAATGCTATAGTTCTTGCGGCATGTGTCTCGTCAAGGGCCTCACTAATTCTGCGTATAATGGTAGTTAAAACGTTAGTACAGCATCGGGCTGATCGAAACCGATATTTCAGGTCTCCCCACTGAGACCGGATGTGGCATAAGGTCGGGTTTAACGTGGGGAACCCGAGCGCGTACACCCGGAACAAGGACAAAAATTACCCAGCCCTCACAAACATCGGGTTAAACAAGAGGGTTCCACATATTTGGCAATGCAGTTAAGTCACCGATTTAGAAATGGACAGGTGATTTTCAAATTTTTGTAATACCCGTTGTAGGTTTGGTTTGTTTGGTTTGTTTCGTTTTACGGCATATCAACACCTCAATGGATAATTTAATGCCGACAACATTTTTAGGATAGATTCGTATGAATAGAATATGCATTCTTTGGTTTAGATTGGTTTGGTTTATTTTGTTTTACAGCCTATCAACCTCAATGGGTTATTTAATGCCGACAACATTTTTAGGATAGATTCGTCCGAATTGAATATGTATTCTTTGGTTTAGATTGGTTGGGTTTATTTTGTCTAATGGCATATCATTTTAATACCGACAACTTTTTTTTTCCTGGTAATATTTTGTTTTGTCAAAAATCTATTTCTGGTAATATTTTTTCCTCAAAAAAGTATAGCTGTTAATATTATTTCCAAAAACGTATTACTGGTTATATTTTTTTCTTCAAAAAACTTGTTTTTTAACACTTTTATAATGTTTTTTACCTCATTTTCGGTGTTAAATATTTGCACAGACCTGGGACCCTGACAAGTGCTACAACCCCAGGTCAGTGTGGACCTGGGAATATCAGCAAGTAAAAGGTGGTACCACGCTCCTCAAAACCTCCTGATCCGAGGCCTTGCTGTTGGACGTAGTTTATCGTCTTACCCTGGACGCGGATGTAATTTATCGTCATACCCAGGACGAACGTTTCTAGGAGAGACTTTGTAAATCACAGCTACAACAATAGTAACGCTTTCGAATAATACACATTCAAACACCGCAAATTCCCATATATATATATATATATATATATATATATATATATATATATATATATATATATATATATATATTTCTTTACCGTCACATGATCTAGTTATTCAAGATGACGTCGACTGTGCTTGTTCCCTGGCGATGCGTGTTCAAAACCATTGTCGGCAGCGACACTTTATTCCTATATGACACAAAATAAAACCAACTTTTTTACATTCGAACTAATATTCTCATCTTTCTTAAAAGTTTCGGCCAATGTCCCCTTCGACCTTCAGGCAGGACTAGACTCAATAAAATAAAGAATTCAGATCAAAATGAAAACAATCTAAAGAGACGTTTGTTTTCGTTTCACTATCCATATCTAGGGACATATCAATTTATGCCTTAAACGTACCACAGTTATTGTTCCCTCTGTTTACACATAGCCTAAGTCTATACAAAACACTCAAGTGATTAAACCCGGAATTGTACTATGCCACCAAATTCGCGAATCAGAAGTTTAATTCACTAGTCTATTCTTCCTTAAGACAATCCTGAACTTAACTGCTTGCGTCTTAAATCTAATGTTTATCTTACTTGACTGTAGCTGTGTTGCTCCTGCTGTGAAGCTTGAGCGCCTTCACCGCTGCTTCTATAAAAAAATTAAAATTTAATAACCTCACGACTAATATTACCATTATATAGGCACCTACCACAAATCATTTCATAATTAATGAACCGTTTTTTGCTCTTCACCAGAATGTCTGATGCTAACCGCCAGGAAAGCAACTCATTTCGACTTCTTAATCTCATATTTTCTATTGAAGTAGAGTAATTATATAGAATCAATTGCTAAATTTACTGCTAAGAAGGTTGGGTCACTCTGTCGTGACAGACAATTTTTTTCTCATCAGAATCCATTTTTTTACATTTATAAATCTACCGTTTGTCGTTCCATTGAATATTACTGCTATACTTTGTCTGTTTTTCCTACTATATATCTAGAGATTCTCAACAAAACCCAAAAGAAGAGTCTGCAATATTATCGGCCCTCACCTGGCATATCAACTTTAGCCTCGATGTGGCTTCCCTCTGTCTTTTCTATAAATATTTTTATGGCTGTTGTTCTAATGATCTCTCCTCCTTGGTACCTCGACGGCGTGAATTTAAGGGTACTACTACATTGGCAACAAGGTCAATTATTTTTTGCTATTGAAATAGTGAGATGTAAGCTTAAGTTGTATTCTAATAGTATCTTTTCTCGCACTTCTCATCTTTCCTACCAACTACAATCTTCCAAAATTGAATAAAACGTTAGTGGCAATATTATCTCGTCCAAAAAATCTGTTCTTTTATTGTCCTTTCTCATCACTAAAGTCTTCTCATTCTCTATCAGTACCCCCTTGCGTCTTAGTGGCATTATCACCTTACTTGGGGTGAAATTAAAAAGAAAAGAAATGAAAATAAGCATAAAATTGTAATATTTAACTCCTGGTAATGAAGCTAATTTTGCTTGATATTTCGCGGAGAATAGCATTTTTGACGCAGGGAAACTAGGTAATATTAAATTTAAAAATAAAGAAATAAATCGAGGGGTCAACATAATTTAATACATCTTATTTTACTTTAAGTTCACGTTCAGAATAGACTTCATTCCGTAGACCCCACAATCTAAACTCTTCGTGTAGGTCAGTGTTTCTCAACCCGGGTCCAGATGGGACCTTGAGGGTCATTGTAACATTACTTGTTGCCCATACAAAAATAGCAAAGTGAGGGTCCATGTAATCTGTTAGTGGTCCACAGAGCAATTTCACTTCGGAGCGTTACAACTGAAAATTGAAATTTCTACAGTAATCAACGCTATATTAAACTATTAAAAATAGAAAGAAAAAAAAAACGTGACAAAGTGATGTAACTTAACGCACATACCCGATGTTCTGATTGAAAAAGGATTATATAAAGGAAGAATTATATAAAGGAAGGATTATAAAGGAAGGATTATATAAAGGAAGGAAGGATTATATAAAGATTATAATATATTAATATAAATCAATTTAATATAAACTATAAAATTAAATATTAATAATAAAATTAATATATAAATTATATAAGGATTATATGTAAAAGAAGTATATACATTTACTATTTCTATAATACAATTTCTAGACTTATCTGTTAGTAAAAAATAAAATAAGTTTTTTTTTCATTGAATAGGTGAAAAAACGGTTGAGCACCCTTGGTGTAGGTGAAAGAGAATTTTTTTCTCATATACTAAGCATTATTCACTACAAAATTACTATCACAATGGCTACTAAATTGGCAATGAAAAAGACTTTTACCATAAATCATGTTTGAATAACAACTGATGCAATAACAAAAACCTATTGCATCTTTATTTATATATATATATATATATATATATATATATATATATATATATATATATATATATATATAGAGAGAGAGAGAAAGAAGGTAACATAATGAAAACACGAAAAATAACCTTGTTTACAGCGAAGGACTGAACACTCATTATTTTCTATTAAAACGTTAATATTGTTGACTATGAGAACACACACACACACACACACACACATATATATATATATATATATATATATATATATATATATATATATATATATTTACGATGTTGACACCGAAATAGGATTACAATTGCGTATGTATGTGTGCATGCTCAAACGCATGTATCTGCGCTTAATCTCGAATTGTTTATATGGGTGTGTTTGTGTGAACTATAATGTGTACACCTGTATGTGTGTGCCTGTGTGTGTCGGAGTGTCATCCCAAAATGGACACAGAAGAGATTTCCCCTTTACACCACCAAACAAAAACAAGTATAAATAGATTTTTTTTAAAAATAAATAAATCAATTTTTCTGATGATTTACAAAGGCGTGAAACCCAGGGTCACAAGCTCATAACCATACAACTGAATATATATATATATATATATATATATATATATATATATACAGGAATCTGTTTTTCAAAAATGTTTCGTTGAATATGACAGATAGAGAAAATTTTCGTCCTGGATATAATTTATATTTCTAACAACGTTTCGGCCTTTCAGTATCTGTCTATATTTCTGAGATGAGGTATTATGTACACTATTTACATTATTCGGACTATTGTCCTCATCTTTGTCGTCTTATTTATTACAAAGTTTCGGCCGTTGTACGCTCCGTCTTTCTTCGGCTGGTTGGAATGTCGAACTGGGCCCTTTATTTCGCTTATTGGGGTAGAATGTTTTACTGGATGTCAGTTATCAGTTACCTCCTGATAATTCCCCTCTGAAAGTTCTCAACTGCCTTAACCGAGTATTGAACTCACACTCTTTGCGTCCTGACACTGAATCTAACCAACGGCCGAAACGTTGTAATAAATATGGCGACAAAGATGAGGATAATAGTCCGAATAAAATAAATAGTGTACATAATATCTCATCTCAGTAATATAGACAGATACTGAAGGGGCGAAACGTTGTAATAAATATGGCGACAAAGATGAGGACAATAGTCCGAATAATATAAATAGTGTACATAATACCTCATCTCAGAAATATAGACAGATACTGAAAGGCCGAAACGTTGTAATAAATATGGCGACAAAGATGAGGACAGTAGTCCGAATAAAGTAAATAGTGTACATAATACCTCATCTCAGAAATATAGACAGATACTGAAGGGGCGAAACGTTGTAATGAATATAGCGACAAAGATCAGGACAATAGTCCGAATAATGTAAATGGTGTACATAATACCTCATCTCAGAAATATAGACAGATATTGAAGGGACGAAACGTTGTAATGAATATGGCGACAAAGATGAGGACAATAGTCCGAATAATGTAAATGGTGTACATAATACCTCATCTCAGAAATATAGACAGATATTGAAGGTGCGAAACGTTGTAATAAATATGGCGACAAAGATGAGGACAATAGTCAGAATAATGTAAATAGTGTAAAAAATTCATGAATCATGAAATGATGGAAGGGAATGAACCCTGAAAACTAATAAAAGATTGCTACAAAACAACAACAAAAACAAAACAAAAAACACAAAAAAAAAAACACATGTTAGTTGGACCCGTCCACCCCACAAAATAATAATAGTGACCGCTGTATTCTGTTGATAGACAGAATCAAGTAGCACACTTACTAATGGAGTGGGAAGGGTAAAGTAAATGACGGAATGGAAACATCAAAGTCTGACCCAGGTGAGATTAAAAAAAAGGAACCAAAAACAAACTGGGGAGGTTGAGAATGTCGGCATCGATAACAATAAAAGAAAATGCCGGGAACAGGCCAGGAGCAACACTTAACTCGGAAAACAAATAATGTCTAGCTTAACCAGCGGAAGGGATCAAAGGAAAGCTTTAAAAAAACGAACTCAAGGATTAGCCCCTTTCACACAAACCAAGCTCGCTACGTAAATATTCATATCAATAAATAAAACATGGGAGAACACAGAATAAGACGGATGGTAAAGAATAAACATTTACTTAGATCAACAAGAAAGGTAAATAGTGAAAAGCCATGTTAGTTACGCCCTGAAAGCACATTAACCCCCGGGAAAGTTATGTATTACACCTTCTCGGTCTAACATTCTCAATTGACATGAAGTGGAAAGACTATATTGAATTCACCGGTAGGTCAGCTACTAAGAAAGTCGGTTTACTGTGTCGCACGATACAATTTTTCTCTCCAGAATCTATCTTATAAATCTATATGTCTACCATTCGTCCATGCTTAGAATATCACTGCCGCATATCGTCCGGTGATACTGCCGTTTTACCTTGAGCTCCTAGATGAAATCCAAAGAAGAATCAACAATATTATTGGTCTTGGTCTGTCAGCTCGGCTTCAGTCACTTTCTCGCTGCCGTAAGGTTGCCGCCCTGTATCTTATCTATAAATAATTTCATGGTAATTGTTTGGTTGAGGTCTTCGCTATGGTAACTAGACTTTTTGAATTTAAGCGCAGTACTAGACTGGTGTCGAGATCACATCAATTTAGAGATGAGCTGGTAAGATTTAACCGTAAGTTCTATGCTAACAGTTTCTTTTCTCGCACTTCTCGCTTGTGGAAGTTTATTCTGGCCCCATGCTTTCCATCCAACTTTAATCGACAAAAATTTTAATGCAATGTCAATTGCTATCTGCTCTCTTGATTACTCTTTTCTCTTCCTGCTCATTATTAATGTTCCTGTTCGTTGTGTCTTAGTGACTTTATTGCCTTGTATGGCGTGATACCGATTTTAATAAACAAAAAGAAAAAAAGAAATATGACTCTTAAAAGAAGAATTGTAGATAGACATCATTTAGGCTTAACGTAGCTACGTTTCTAGGTGAAAATACTTTGATGTCACATCTGCTTTGGTAGCTACACCAGGAATCTTTCTTCGGTTTGCCTCTTATGCCGTTGTTATAGAAGCGTTAAACGCGCTGCTATGCAATCAATACCTGACCTTAAACACGTGCTTCGGCATCACTCATCTGACATCATTTCTCTTGGCTATATCTGATTTGACATCTTTATTTGTTGTTAAAGTGTAGTGGCGATGGAAATGTGGCGAAACGTGTTGATTTGCCAGGTTGGAGTCACGTAGCTACCGTCATCGGACTGGCAGCTTGGGTCTAAATATAATGCAATTTCCCTATCAGAAGGAATATGATGAGATTCAGTTGAAATGTCGAGATGTCCCTACGGACCCCCAGGGATTTGGAGAGGTTCTCGAAATATCAATCTAAACATAGTCGAGCAATTTTTAACCTTTGCACCCGCAAAACAAAATGTAGTGTCAAAAGGATGGTACTTCCCTTGACACCGCTATTGTTTTAACTACCTTCACTCCTCGCTAATGTTTATTGTTTTAAAAAGCGATGCTTAGAATTTTATTAAGCCCTACACATATGAAAGTGAACTTATACGTTTTCTTTGTTCTTGGAAATTTATAACAAAATAATTAGGACTATTTATTTATGAAATTGTTTATTTTCAATATTTATTATTATTGGAATGGTTGGCAGCAGCATAAGCTTATTGGCAATCGATTTGAACATGGAAATGGTAAATAATAAGGATTTTCTTTAGTTAACTTATTTTAAGAGTTTAGTAAATGCTTACAAATCTATGAATAAAAATTAGTTTTACTATTTATTTCTCTATAGTTTGGTAAATGATAAATATTGCATTGCATTGATTTTAATAAAATTGTATTGGTTTTAGAATGTTGCGAATAGAAAATTGTTCTTGTAAGTAAGCAACCTAATAAATAAATCGTACTTCAAATTTAGTTGTAAATTCTGAAGAACAATATATATATATATATATATATATATATATATATATAATAAAAAGATTACTGTTTAAGCCTTTTTATTATATCCTTACTCTGTCCTGGACATTGACTTCAACCTGGATTCTATCCTCTTGTAATTATTTTTTTATACAAATATATATGTATGTGTATGTATGTATGTATATATATTTATATATTTTAGATATATAATTGCATATGCATGTGTATATTTACCACTAATATTATCTATCTATCTATCTATCTATCTATCTATCTATCTATCTATCTATCTCTCTATCTATCTCTACATATATATATATATATATATATATATATATATATATATATATATATATATATATATATAATTCAATTTCATCATAAGTTTGGGTTTTATTTCAATTCTAGTTATGACTTTTTAAAACAATGAACATTGCCGAAGAGTGAAGGTAGGTAAAAAGCTGTGTCATGGGGTAAAAAAACAAACAAAAAAAAACATGACGTCTTATTGCGGGCACGTTTGCCCAACTTTAAAAAAAAAACAAAAAAAAACTATATCATTGATCCACATATAAGATCAAACTATAGCAAAAAAAAAAAAACTATATCATTGATCCACATATAAGATCAAACTATAGCAAAAAAAAACAAAAACAAAAAAAAACATGATTCAGAACCTTTGTCTGGCTTTATATAACCCTATAGTGGTTGAAAGATCATTAAGTAGAAACCAAAATAAACCATTACACCAACTGCACACCCACCAAGAATTGAAGATACATGTTAACATTTAAAATAAACAACCTTTGTTAAACAGAAATTTATGTAATGAGATGGTTTTTGTCATGACACTATTTTTTTAAAACTACCTTCCCTCTTTGGCAATGTTTATTGTTTTAAAAAGTAATGATTCAAAAAAAAAAAAAACTAAATTTACACTATTAATAAAACCTAAATTTACACTATTTATTTATTATATTATTTATTGGAATGGTTAGCAAATATATTGCTGAGGAGTGAAGGTAGTTAAAGTATTAGCGGTGTTGGGGGAAAAGACCATGCTTTTGGCACAGCGTTTCTTTATTTTTTGTTGTTTGTTTTTTGTATAACAAACCTTGTTAAAGATTGCTCATTATATATATATTTATAAAATGCTAAATGTATAAGGGCTTCCTTATAGTTGGTTCTCATATTTTAATAATTTAGTAAATGTTTATAAATTTATGAATAAAAAAATTGTTTTCACATTTATTTCTTTATAAATTGGTAAATTATAAATATTGCAATGCATTAGTTTTAATTGTAATAGTTTTTAAGAATGTTGTAAATATAAAATTATTCTTGTAAATAAACAACCTAATAAATGAATAGTATTTAATATTTTTGTTGCAAATTCTCAAGAACAAAGAAAAAATGTTTAAATTCACTTTCATATGTTTAGGTTTTATTACAATTTTAATTATGACTTTTTAAAACAACAAACATTGCGGAGGAATGAAAGCAGTTCAAATAATAGTGATGTCAATGGAAAAACAGTCCTGGGACTCCATTTTTTTTTGCAGGCACAAAGTTCCAAGTTTTTCAAAAGATTATACAACAAAAATCATTGAATAATTTGGTAATATGATGAAATTGGATTTATACATTTTCTTTGTTCCTGAGAATTTACAGCAAAAATAACATTATTTATCAGGTTGTCTATTTAAATTATTTATTGATTATGTTATTTATTGGAATGGTTGGCTAATTGTCAATTGATTCAAACTTTATAAAATTGTAAATAATAAGGATTTCCTAATAGTTGGTTCACATACTTTAATAATTTAGTTAATGTTCATGAATTTAGGAATAAGAATTGTTTTCATATTTATTTTTTTATAAATTGGTAAATGATAAATACTGCTTTAATTATAATTGTATTATTTTTTAGAATAATAAACAACCTAATAAATAGTCTGTCTATATTTCTGAGATGAGGTATTATGTACATTATTTACATTATTCGGATTATTGTCCTCATCTCTGTCGCCATATTTATCACAACCACCTGAAGAAGGCTGGAGCGTACAACGGCCGAAACGTTGTGATAAATATGGCGACAAAGATGAGGACAATAGTCCGAATAATGTAAATAATGTAGCTAATAAATAGTGCTTAATATTTTGTAAATTCTCAAGAACAAGAAAAAATGTATAAATTCACTTTCATTATATGTTTAGATTTTATTCCAATTCTAATCATCGCTTTTTCAAAGAATAAATATTGACGAGGAGTGACGGTAGTTAGGATATTAACTGTGTCAAGGAAAAAAATCATTCTTTTGCTGTATTTATCTAGTTGGCCGATTTAGTGCAGTTAGCAGATGTTTAATTTGAGGTTCAAAACCGAAAAAGAGACTCTCAAGTACAGGGTAAATAAAAAGTTACCCACCCAAACCCACAACGTGGTTTCAACGCCGTACATACGTTGTAATTTGGTTGGGAGATATGTGATGTTGGAGAGTCGTTACTGTAACGTTGCAATCAATTATTTTGCTTGACTCCAAACTGACGCTCATCTCCGACATTGTCATAACGTTAGGGTAACTTTGCAAATGGCTGACGCTGAGAAAATCAGCATTGGCCAATGATAACATCGGAATACATTATTCTTTACTATAACGAACCCGAAAAACTCCCACAACAAAAACATTCTCAAATTACCATATTAGTAAAATACGTACTTTCTTAAATTAAAAAAAAAAAAAAATCAACCTTAGCGTTGCGACTGCGCGCTCCAAACGTTTTATCCGTTAACAATAACACATTTCTAAAAAAACATATTTCGTCTTTCGTCTCTAATGCTACCTGGATTTACTAAAAACAAAATAATTTCCATGTCTGAGGATGACTGTGTGTACAGTTGAAAGTACTAGTAGATTAAAAAAAAAGACCTTATACAACCTGTAGTTATTAAAAACAATCGAGTGGTTCGTAGGTTAATGCAACTTTAAAATTCTGTTTGCGAGTGTTTTCGCCATTTTATATCATTAACTTTAATAATCTACTTTTTGTATGAATGATTCATAGTTATATATATATATATATATATATATATATATATATATATATATATATATATATAGTTTATGAAAAACTAGGTAATCCCTATGGGTAAACCCAAGGAATATATATATATATATATATGAGAAGAAAAAGACCATTTAGGCCTTCAGTAATGTTTCCAACATTCATACTCAGGCTTCTATAGTCAAAGTCCGTTCAAGGATTATCAAGAGAAAGGTGAATAAGCTTATAAAAGAGGAAACAGTAGAGAGGAAAACTGGATCAGGAGGTCACGACAAGAAAATGGATAATCATTTAGAATCAGAGCTAAAGAGATCAATTAAAAAAGATCGAACTCAATCCGTAAAACGTTTGACATGTGAGAAAAGAGTTTCACCTATGATAGTCCAAACAACAATAAAAAAATGACTTGAAAATGAAATCGTATGTAAAACGTTTGATGCACTGTGTTGCTCCAGGATAGAAAGTTAGAAGGTTAGAGAGGACGAAGATCATCTTGAATAAGTTGGAAAATAATCCTGGAATAATATATATATATATATATATAGTTTTAATGTGTGTTATATTTATGGGATAAAGTGCTCAACATCAGAGATAGAGCGTATGTGAATATAAAAGTGAACATTGTAGTCAACACTCAGAAGCGACAGGCTGTTTCATGTTCGACGCAATCGTCAGGCCGTCTAGCATGAAACAGCCTGTCACCTCTGAGTGTTGACTTAAATGTTCACTATTATACATTTATACACACACACACACACACACACACACATATATATATATATATATTAACTTTATTTTAATCCTTCATTAGCTTCCGATCCTTAGCTATGATTAATTAATGATGAACATGTCATTTTCATTTATGATCGATTTCATCAAGATTCTTCTGTTAACCTTGGATGGTAATTATACATGCTTATTGCTCGAAGTAAAGTTCAATAATGTCATAAAAACCTCGGAGAATTCCAGTAAGATATCTTTAATCATTTCTAAGAAATAACGGTTCGACAATTTTGCTTTAACCCGATTTGGACAATTTTGCTGTTACACCCGATATATATATAAATTCAAACGACACAACTAATATGTTTCCAGAGTAAAAGACATGCACGGGAATTGGGTCTATATAGCATTGTTATGGCATTATCTCGGACACCTTTCGGAATAGGTCACTCCCAGGGAAGAAACAGCTTCTTCTGTAATTGAAGCAAAGGTGACCGAGGTTGCGTTCGCAGTAAAGTCAGACCTTATGCCTTGACTTGAAGTCGTTCTATCTGGAGTAGATGACAGAATTATGTCTTTCTTTTAGTTTGATGTGTGGAAGTTTTGCTATGCGATTGGTTCTGCTGAGTAATTGAAATCATTCACCGCACACCTTGGAGATATCGAATACGTGTGCCAAATATAGGATAGGCAATGATGCCAATAAAAGGATTAAATTGGAATAAGGCACCAGGGAAGGACTGCGTTCCAGCTTAAATATTTGTCTTTAGCGGTGAACGACTCACTTCTATTGTCTATCACATTTTAGATGACACGTGAAGGAGAGGAATGCCATCCAAAGTCTTCAATAATAATAGCAATCTCATGTGTTTCATTACAAAGAAGCTTTTTGCATCCATTGACCGAGCAGCCACTACTGTTTTCGGTTGAAATTTATAAAATCTTTCTCCCAAAATAATTTTTCAGGGAAAGAAGTTTGTCACATCTACTATCGCCTCTTCCCGTACTGATGGATGGTTTCCTTCCTAGACTTTTGTTTGAAGTTGTGTGGAATATCAACATCTTGATTATGTCATTACTTTTCCCTTCGAGTTACATGTGATATCGATTTTAGTTGTTGCTTGACTTGTTAGAACAATTACAACTGAGTAGTAAGTTCGATCCTCACTGGGTGCTCTATATTTTCGGCCTTGTGCCACATCTAAGCTACGCTTAAGAAAAAATTTATGGGCGCTTCGAAGTGGTGTAATGTTTAGCAAGCTTGTCCCGCTAGAAAAATTACGATTGAGTAGTGAGTTCGATCCTCACTAGGTGCCCCCACTTTCGGCCTTGTGCCACATCTAAGCTAGGCTTAGAAAATCATTCTGGGAACTTCGAAGTGGTGTAATGTTTGGCAAGATTGTCTCGCTAGAACAGTTACGATTGAGTAGCAAGTTCGATCCTCACTAGGTGCACCCACTTTCGGCCTTGTGCCATATCTAACCTAGGCTTAGAAAATCATTCTGGGATCTTCGACGTGATGTAATGGTTTTCAAGCTTGTCTCGCTAGATCAAATATTAATTAGTGATTTCGATCGTTACTGGGTTCTTGATCACTGCCTTGTGCCACAACTAAGCTAGGCTTAGAAAGTCACTATTTCGTTGTCCCCCAGTGTGATGTAGTTTCTGTTAATTCGTACAGTTCTTTATTTGTGGTTTTGTAGCGCCAATCCGTAATGTTCAAAGACAGATGAACTTGGCCAAGGACCTCAGCATTGATCTTATAAAGCAAGGAAGTCATTAATATGTCACGTGACAAAGGACATGCATCCAGATCCGACAGCAAGACCTCTGATCGGGAGATTGGAGGTTTTCAGGAGTGAGGAAGCACCTCTTAATTGCTCTGCTCGCAGCTCCACCCTGATCCGAAGTGGTAGCACCCGTTAGGGTCCCAGCTATAGGCAAATATTAAACATTTAAAAAATATAGTAAAATTTTATAGTAAAATGACCAAAAAATATATTTTATAGCAAAATGAAAATCAATGCAAAACTAAAAAAGTATAAAAATACATTTTTATAAAAATAATTACGAGTAATAAATTATATAAAAACTATTTACCAGCAATACATTTTGTAGTAAAATTACCAACAATACATTTAGAAAAATGACCAACAATACATTTTATGACCTAAAAACTATATATGTAAAAACATACATTTACTCTGAAAGTATAAAATTATAATTAATTAACCCATATAGGTGTTGATATGCCGCTAAACAAAATCAACCAACATATATGCAGAAAGTGATAAGTTATACACAGTTGGGAAAACTTTAGCTTCTATTACAATAGAATGTCTAACACTTTTCTCGAAACACTGGGTAGGTTCATGCATAAATAAGGTTCAGTGGGCAGGATCTTTATCAGGGGTCACCAGAGTTTTTTCACAGAGGCCCAGGTAAGTGAGGGTATGACGAACATAGGCCGGATAACCATTTTATTCAATACAATACACAGAATGCAGAAAAAAAGACAATATAGATGCTTATGTATCTGACTCTATTTCTGAGATGTTCTAACCACTTGGCCACGCGCCTATAGCATTACCATATTTATAAGGTGTGGTGTGAAAATTAGGCATCCCATTAGAGGGAAGTATTTAAATCTTTATCGTTTTCAATGACAATATTTTTGTATTAATCGAAGATCTTCTATATGACGGTGACAGTGTCCTGGTCGGACAGACTCAGGAGAAAATGATGTCGATGACCATGTTTTCTGCAGCTTGTGTAAGTTTTGATTTGGCAGCTTCAGTTAGTTCTTGGGAAATTATAATCGTGGCTTAAATTTTATCATGGAAGCTCTTGATAAAATTTCTGGATATTGGGATTAATTTAAACCATCATAAACTTTAGATCAGAGATGCCCAATTAAAAATATAAAAAGACCACAAATTACGTGCAGTAAAATCTGAAAGGCAACACATCATTTGCAGAAAAATGTGAGGGGGGGGGGTTACATAACTTCCAGAAAAATGCGAAAAGTCACACATTACTTGTAGAAAAAAATAAACGCTGCACATTACTTTGCAGAAAAACGTGAAAGGGCACATATTACTTGCTGAAAAATGTGAAAACCTACACATTACTTTCAGGAAAATGTGAATGGTCACACAGTACTTGTAGAACAATGTGAAAGGCTACACATTACTTCCGAAAAAGTGTAAAAAAGCCACACTTTACGTTCATAAAATTGTCAAAGGCCACACATTACTTTATGAAAAATATGAAAGGGAACACATTGATTGCAGGAAAAATGTGAAAAGCCAAACAGTACTTGCAGTAAAATGTAAACCGCCACACATTACTTGCAGAAAAATGTCAGTAACTACGCATTACGTAAAGAATAATGTGCAAAGCCACACATTAGTTGCAGAAAAATGTGAAAAGCCTCACATTGCTGGCAGAAAAAAATATGAAAGGCTACATATTATTTGCAGAAATATGTGAATGGCCAAACATTCCTTAAAATGATAAATGCCACACATTTCTTGCAGGAAAATGTGAAAGGTCACACATCACTTGCAGCAAAATGTGAAAGGCTACTCATAATCCTAAAAAATGTGAATGGCCACACATACATTAAAATGATAAATGCCACACATTTCTTGCAGGAAAATGTGAAAGGTCACACATGACTTGCAGAAAAATGTGAAAGGCTACTCATAATTCCAGAAAATGTGAACGGCCACACATGCCTTAAAATGATAAATGCCACACATTTCTTGCAGGAAACTGTGAAAGGTCACACATGACTTGCAGGAAAATGTGAAAGGCTACTCATAATTCCAGAAAAATGTGAACGGCCACACATGCCTTAAAATTATAAATGCCACACATTTCTTGCAGGAAAATGTGAAAGGCTACTCATAAGTCCAGAAAAATATGAACGGCCACACATGGCTTAAAATGATAAACGCCATAATTTCTTGCAGGAAAATGTGAAAGGTCACACATGACTTGCAGAAAAATGTGAAAGGCTACTCATAATTCCAGAAAAATTGAACGGCTACAGATTAATAATGGAGTAAAGCCACTCGAATAGCCGCCTGTTTTAATATAGAAAAGAAATATTGGTTGGATAAAGTCATGCTTCCACAAAAATGAAATTTTCTTACGCGATCGTCCGTCGAATTTATCCTGATGATCGTAAAAATATGTAGCATTTTAACCCCGCCTTGCGAGACACGTTAATTACTCTCGCGGGACTTGTTACGAGCAGTCTTATTTTAGATGTTAAAAACTCCCACGGCATTCAAGTCACTTTATATTCGTGGTTGGTCTCAACGATGCATTTCACTTAGGGCTAAATTATCCGTTTACAAAGCCTGAGTTTTTTTTATTGCTTTTGTGTACTTGATAAACGTGGGTTCCCCATCGATGACAAGGTAGCAGACGTATTCTATAAAGCCCCTCGCAGGGAAACACCAATTGCTATAGCTACATCGTCTTTGAAAAGAATTAATTCAATTCATAGATACGATTAGCAACAATATTCGAGTTCGGCGGTCAGAGAATCGACTCTATCTTGGAGATGATCGCTGGCCTAAGAAAACATTTGATGGAGAATATAAAATCACACATAACCGATGGAGACGTGAAATATTCTGTGCCCGATTCAGTTCAGAAAATTTGACCAAATTGTCCGATTATTTTCTGGAGAATTTCCATTTTATTTGGACTACTGACTCTTCAGTATCTCCACTTGTGTGAGGGTGTGTGACTTAAAATATATATATATATATATATATATATATATATATATATATATATATATATATAATTGATCTAAAATGTGTTTTTTTTTTCGCTACATATTTCTAACCATGTTTCAAAAATGGGAGCTGAAAGCTCCGAATTTAATTTTGTAATTAAATTAAAGACATTAGTTCCATCTCATCCTCAAGCGAATTTTGGAGTAACATTTAAAATTACTGGGTTTTAAAGACACAGCAAAAATCTTAATTCACGTTTCCAAGGATACAGAGAAATCCATTCACCCAGACAAGGAGTGTTTGTGTGTTCATTATCGCTGTATTTTGATGTATCAGTTATTAGTTACGTTTTGGTAGGGGTAGGGATGTATTTTTCAATGAAATCTGACATCCGTTAAATGCATGTCATCTGGATTTTTTAAAAAGTTTTTATTAACGGCAAAAATTCTTACGCCATTTTTTTCTATTTGTATATTTAAAGATTTTTGGCGGGGGTAGGTTAGAATACGTTTTATTTAACTACGATTTGAAAAATATTTTCACTTGTAATTTTTAATATACTATATTTCTTTTAAGAACAAGTAAATGTATTAGAATCCCTTACAGTATGTAGAATTATTTTCACATCAAGTATAAGTATGTATATTATTAGGTTACAATTTTTTTTTATATTTAAATATTATTTAAGTAAAATTTATGTCAATGACGGAAAAAATAGCTAATTGATTTCACTGATTTAGTAAACTTTTATTTTTTATATAAACCTAGTAATATATTGTTTTCTCATGTAAAAATAAAAATATCTATAAGAACACCGGATTATATATCTTACTGTTCTTTATATATATATATATATATATATATATATATATACTCCAGTTCAGAAATAGTGACAGAATTAATTTCAACTCGGAACTAATTTCAACTCGATTTAAAATCAAAGTTATCAATTTCTGTGAATTCCTAAACAAAATGCAAAGAGTTGGCATTAATTTCTTAATTTAGCAGATAATTCAGAATTCACCATTTCTGCAACTTTCATTCTTTTTTCTTGCCAATGAATTAAGTGGTATATTTTTTTAAATTTACTTTTATTCATTTAAATCAGATCCAATAAAAATGAGATGTTCTTTGTAGCAAGAACTGTAGATTGCTCAGATTTTTTTGGTAAAAAAAAAAAAAACCTCTCGTTCAAAAGAAGCCGTTATTGATCAAAATGTGAGAAAATCAATCAATTAACTTTAAATTTCGTTGAAATTAATTTTGAGTTGAAATTAGTTCCGAGTTGAAATTAATTTTGCACCCCTTGAAAAGTTCGAAGAGACACCTGGTGATATTCAAAATTAGCCCCCAAAGCAGTTTCTTGTACTTTAAATAACATTAGAAAAATATTTTACATGATTAAAGAGAACGTGAAACATAATTTTTATTAGATATTTTATTATGAAAAAAAAAAAAAATGTTTAAATTTTGTTCTCGTCAAAATGTCTCACTTTCGCTGTGAATACCGCAGAACAAATTCCCGGCATTCCTTGCAAAGTTTATCAAAGAATAATAATTGATTCCATTATGTTTTCAATGACTTTAAGAGCTTTTTTTCTTTTCTTTTTTCACTCTTCTGTCAAGTTCAACCCATGTTAATTATAGTGGGCTTCAAAGTTTTCAACTGAAGTTGTATATATATATATATATATATATATATATATATATATATATATATATTATTTATTTAAAAATATGATTCCATCGCTACATAAGAGTTCTCATGTTTCAAAATAATAGCCAAAAACTTCAATATGATTATTTGAATTAAATTGAATTAAAGTACCAAGCTCTGTTCAATCTTCAAGCGGAATTATTTTTGAAATAACTAATTCCTGAAATTTACGCGTTTTATAAGCATATTCCTTATTAAAATTAAAATTACTATGGTAAATGCTAGAGCAATTATTTCAGTTTTCGGCTCTTGTTTTGAAACATGAGAACTCTTATGTAGCGATGGAATCATATTTTTAAATAAATAATTATATTTAGGTTCTACTTTTGTATCGAGCACTGTTTTTTAAAAATAATAACAAAAATACTAAAGAACTTTGGATTATTTACCTAACGATTTCTTTCCTATTTTCTATATATTTTTTACACACACACACACACACACACACACACACACACACACATATATATATATATATATATATATATATATATATATATAAAATTATGAAAGCGGAGACGTTAGAAACCCATGGCAATATTTTATTTCGCAAAACCGATCCTTCGGTTTCGTTTCATCAGACCAAAAATCAGTTTCAACAATAAATGGATTTAAAATTTTACCAGTCACAAAAAGAAATACTTAAACATAAACTATGTTTTAAAATATGGATTCAAAATGGGGGGAGGGGGTAGAAAAAGAAAGAAAAAGAAAGGAGGCGAAAAAGACATAGAGGAAAAAGAGATATGTCTGTCTCGAGAAAAATATAGAAAACGAAACCGCAGTGGATCAGAGTAGAGAGGTTCACCTATTTTCACCAGATGTGAGAGGTGAAGTAGGGTAAATTCAAAGGGGGAAGTGGAAAAAAGACAAAGAAGAGAGACCAAAGGAAAAAGATAGGAAGAAAACGAGAGAGAGAAAAAAAAGAGAAAATTTGAGAGTTGATTCGGAACTGGTAATCATCGCTGTTGAAAATTGAATATATTCGAAAAATTTTGGTTCAATGCAAGTAATTATTTGCAAAACCGATATCCGTCTAAGTTTTAAAAAAATGTTGATTAAGAAAATAAAATAATAAAATAACGAATAATTTTCACTCTACACCTTTCTGACAATAGCTCAATTAGATCCCATTTAAATATGCATGCAGACCTATCGGATACTATTCGTAACATACTTGTTGACAACACTAATATAATAGCATCATCTACATGCAAAAAAAAGGCTAAAAATAATGGAAGACTTATTAATAAAAACAAAAAACAACACTTAGTAATATTAACTTCGAATATGTACATGATATCTTGGCCGTGTTTTGAAAAATTAAAACATTTTTATAAAACATACATACAACAAACTATTTCTTATTTTAACAGCTAAAATATAATCCTTGAAAATGGGTAAATGTATAGCCGAAAGCGCTTGGATAAAAAGAACATTCGGACAGTTTTTATATAATTTATCACCCGAAAAGAAAAA
>CAHIKZ030000620.1:1260000-1262500 GCA_903632075.3 Acanthosepion pharaonis | reverse complement strand
ACGGTTCAAATAGATGGACTATTTTGCTTTTAGACGATTTGAACAATTTTGCTGTTACACCCGCTATATTGCATATATTATAGTTATAAAAATACAGGTTGCGGCCAAAATATCTCCCACATTTTAAAGTTTTACAAGCAGACTAAGACAACTGGTATAAAAAGAATTATTTCACTGTTGTTTAAATAAAAGGGCTAAATTTTTTATTCTTGAAATCGTGGCCTCTATTCGCCATAAACACTTGTAGACGATTTCCAAAGTTTTTCATCACTCCATAGTTCGAGTTCTTTCGGGTCTTTATAATTTACGGAAGTCGGGGAGAAATGATTCGATTCGACATTGTTTTTTATTTATTACATTCTTATTGACCTTTAACACTGAAGACAGCCAGGATGATGTAAGTAGGTCAAATGCAACTTATGCAGGTGCTGTCAATATTTGACAGTTTTTGCAGTGACCTTTCAATATGGAGACCATCTACGGAGGCAAACAATAAACAACAGGTATCTTTAACGTTGACAAACTCGAACTTTTTAAACCCAGTGACCTTCAAAATAGCCAAATCATAGAAAAATGCTTTGTTTTCAACAAAATCCTATTTTTGATAGAATTGTGTTAGATAAAAATAAAATGAAAAGATTTTCTTCTCAATAATTTTAAAGTGCCAATTAATAATCATATCGTGTCACAGTATCGATTATCTATCTATCTGGAACAACATCATTCCGACGTAACAGGAAATAAGCACAAACAGCTCTCTGTGGTGTATCGGCTCAAGTCATGATGTTAAGTGATAGTATCACAAAATAAATAAGGTACCAACCAGATGCAGACCCCATTACTACTTGCCCGAGTTCATTAACACTGCACAGATGACGGTTTAAATGAAGGAATTATTTCTGCCACATCCTGTAGTATGATTATAGAAACTCATTTTTGCAATTTTAGGCTCATCAATATTACATGGGTCGTAAGAATTAGCTGTTCCAGGGAATGGACTCTAATGGAGGCATAGAGCAAAGTATATATGGTAGCTTATACCCAGACGCTAAGAGATTTACGAAAACGTCATGTGGCAGCAATATAGGACTAACAAAATGTTCTATGGCTCCTTTCTAAATGTGACGTTTACAATTGCTTCCGAGGAGAGTAAGATTCAGCGGACGTTGCCAGAGAAGCAAGAATTAAATTCTTCCCAAATTTATAACCTGGGATTCTACGTAAGAAAGAACCGCACTTACCATTATTGACAAATGGATTTTACATATTAACTTATTAAAGAAGCAATTGCAAACCACATGAATTTAAGTTTTGGCTACTAGGTTTTATTGTTTTGCTGTTAAAATACCTACATATAACCGCAAAGTCTATTCCAATATCTACTTTTCTCGCACCTCTCACTAGGGGAAGTGTCTTCCGATTTCTTGCTCCCCTGCCACCTACAATATTTAAAAAAATTAAATGCAATGTCAATTGCCATCTTCTGTTTTCTTGAAGCCTTGTTCTTTTATTTTCTTTTATGCTTAATTAAGTGTTCTATATTTTTCCACTCCCCGTAAAAACCCTTATGGCTTAGTGTCTGTGTGAAACTGACCAAAGTAATATCTTTCCAACTTCTGACAAAGTCTCTCCGTACAAGCAGTACCACGTTCACAAGCGAACTGTCTATTCTCTTTCGCGTGGTGTTTTTTTATGCCGAACTGTTTTAGCAAAAAAAAAAAAAAAATGCATACACCCAACCACTGTCACCAATTCTCCTAGCTCCGAGGCTGCGTCTTTCTTAAATTAAAGTGTCAGGGCGGCCATGTTCCTTTTTCTTTTCCTTTTCTTCATTCGTTTTGCTCGCCTTGCCACATTAGATCTTGAATTCTACAGTGTCATTGTCACCTTGCTTGGGGGACTGAAACGATTTAAATTTAAAAAGAAAAGAAAAGAAAAAAAAAACCACAATGGAGGAGATTACAGTCGTTTCGGTTAAAGAAATTTATAACTTGTGTAGAGAACTGAGACGTTGCACGTGATGGGAAAACAACCTTAGAAATTTGAGAACAGAGATAAAAGATCAAATAAAAAAATTAATTGAAACAAATTGCAAAACTAAAAAAAAAAGAAAAAAAAACTAGCTGTTACCACGGGTATATATGCTTATATAAAAAATAGGCACATGCACCCACCACACGCATGCATATACATACATAAATACATACATATATATATATATATATATATATATATAAGTATAACTGGTATATATGGAATGAATTCCAATAACCAACAATTACTATTCTTAAAAGAGTCATAATTAGAGGATCTATCTATTTATCTATAACTATCTATCTTCACTTTAGCCATTTTGTTTCTCTTTTTTTATCTTCAACATCATCTCTCTTTCTGAAACAAAATCTCTTTTTATTGATTTTATGACATTTATGTTATAATTCTTCTCAATCTCAATTCATATATATATATATATCTATATATATATATATATATATATATC
>CAHIKZ030000620.1:1250000-1252500 GCA_903632075.3 Acanthosepion pharaonis | reverse complement strand
ATCTATCTATCATCTATCTATCTAAAAACTATCTATGAGAATTTGTTCATTTCTCTCTTTCTCTCTCTATCTTTCTCTCTCTCTAAGATTTCTCACGCTGTTCCTCTCTCTCTCTCAATCTAAAAGCAAAGGGTCTTTTTGGATCTATCTGTTATCTATCTATATCTATTCATCTATCTTCTGCAGGTTGTTCATTTCTCTCTTTTCTCTCTCTTTCTCTCTTTCTCTTTAATTATCAGTTCCTCTCTCTCTCTCAATCTCAAACCCACTTTAGTTGTGGATTATCTGTCTATAAAAAAGTCTATCTATCTATCTATCTGAGTTTGACCATTTCTCTCTTTCTCTCTCTCATTCTTTCTCTCTCTCTATTTATTTCAGTCTGTTCCTCTCTCTCTCTCAATCTCATTCATATTTGTGGATCTATCTATTTATCTATCTATCTATCTAAATCTGAGTTTGACAGCATTTCTCTCTTTCTCTCTCTCTCTCTCTTTCTCTCTCTCTATTTATTTCAAAAGTGAAAACCTCTCTCTCTCTCAATCTCAGTTCATAATTGAAATTTTCTATCTATCTATCTATCTATCTATCTATGCATCTGAGTTTGTTCATTTCTCTCTCTTTCTCTCTCTCTCTTTCTCTCTCTATTTAAGTCTGTTCCTCTCTCTCTCTAATAAACAAAAAGGTATTTGTGCATATCTAATCTAACTATCTATCTATCTTTCTCATCTATCTATCTGAAACCATGATTTCATTTCTCTCTTTCTCTCTCATCTCTTTCTACTCTTTTTATTTCATTCCTTTTGTATCCGAAATCTTCAGTCTCAGACAACATTTCAAAGAATGTCTATTTTGTCTAACAAATTCTTTCATCTGCTTCCTGAGCACTGGAATCTTCTCTCTTCAAGTCTCTCTTTCTCTCTATCTATGTATCTTCCTTATCCTTATAATCTTCACTTCTTGCCACCTCCTTTTTTATTCATCTTATCTATCTGAATCTGACATCTCAGCTTATGTTCAGTCATTTTTCTCCTCTCTCTTTTCTCTTTTCTTATTTCATATTTTCATCTCTCTCTCTCTAATCTCATTTTCCTTTTGGATCTTTTGAATCTATCTAATTTATCTAACTATCTTGGATCTATCTGACCAGTTGTTCAAATTGCTGTTTTTCTCTCTCTCTCTTTCATATCTCTCTCTCTATTTATTTCAGTCTGTTTGCGTCTCTCTCAAAGGAGTCATTTCAACCTTCCTTAATTTATCTATCTATCTATCTATCTATCTATTAATCTTTCTTGGCTGAAGTTTGTTCATTTCTCTCTTTCTCTCTCTTCTCTAATTTTCTCTCTATTTTTTTCAGTTGTTCCTCTCTCTCTCTCAATTTCAGGAATAGTAGATTTGGTGGTGGATCTATCTATCTGGATCTATCTATCTCCTAATTCAAATTCTGACATTCTGTTATGTTCACTTTAATCTTAATGACCTTGGAAATCCATCTTGTTTCTACCCTGCTATGGGTTAAATAGCAGAATCAGCTCTCTCTCTCAATCTTGCTTGTCTAAATTTGTGATATCTCTCTATTCAAAACTATCTATCTAAAACCATCCACTATCTTTCCCATCTCTCTTTCTTTCTTTCTATAGACAAGGAATTTCTGCATAGGGCAATCTGTTCCACTATCTTTCCCAAGAAGTCGTATTTTGCAGATAATATAGTTTTCTCTAGGGCTCTCTCTAAAACCACTCTATTTATCTTTCCCAAGATTGTTGCAATTTGCATTAACTATGAAAAGGAATCTGTGGAAAATCATTTCTGCCTCTGTCCTTTCTCTGTGATATTTTGTTTAATCTGTTATAAAGTCTCTCTCAAAAGCAATTCAAATTTTTGGATCTCATCATCTATTTTTATTAGTCTGAGTTCTAAAAGGTGTCTTTCTCTCTCTCTCTCTCAAGTCTTCTTTCAATTATGTCTCCCCTTCTCTCTCAAGTCCCATCTAAATTTATTCAAGCTATCTCTCTATCTAAAATGTATTGATTAATTCAAATTTTTCTTTATTTCTCTTACTCTCTTTCTCTCTCTCTCTCTTTATTTTTGCACCTCACTTTTTTTCTCAATCTCAGTTCATATTTGTTTTTATCTATTCCATTTTATCTATCTATTTATCTTTCTATCTCTTTTCACCTTTCTCTCTTTCTCTCTTTCTCCACTCTTTCTTCTCTCTTCTCTTTCCACTTCTCTCTCTCTCTCTCTAATTTTTTTTGATCTTTTAATTTTCCTCATCTTTGCTCTATCTTTCTCTTTTCTCATTATTTTTTGTTGAGTTGTTCACTCTCTCTCTCTCTTTCCTTCTTTTTTCTCTCTTTCTCTTCCTCTCTCTCTCTCTCATTATTTGTTTGTTATTCTCTCTATCTCTATCTCTTTTTTTCTGCCTCTCTCTTAATTATTCAGTTGAAGATATTTCTCTTTTTCTCTCTTTCTCTCTCTTTTCTTTTTTTCCTGTCTGTCT
>CAHIKZ030000620.1:1235000-1240000 GCA_903632075.3 Acanthosepion pharaonis | reverse complement strand
TCGGCGTCACGTGGGCGATGTTGTGAAAACGTATTCCTAAAATGGAGTATTTTGAATGAAAAATATGTGTGTGTCTGTGTGTGTGTGTTTGTGCAGATATGTAGAAAAATAGGAAAGAACACGTTAGGTAAATAATCCAGTGTTCTTTAGTATTTTGTTTTTATTTTTAAAAAACAGTGCTCGATACAGAAGTAGAGCTTAAATTAAAATTGTTTTTAAAAAATATGATTCCTTCGCTACATAATAGTTCTCATCTTTCAAAAACGAGAGCCGAAAACCTCAATATAATTATTAAAATTAAACTGAGTGAAAGCGAACGTTTAGGAGCCTAAATTTATTTCCTAAGTTTTCGCTGTTACTATTCTTAAATATAATTATCTTTCATATATATACATATATATGTATATATATATATGTTATTTATATATATATATACATAAATATATCATTCATATATATATATATATATATATATATATATATATATATATATATATATATATATATATATATATAAATATTATTCATATATATATATATAGTGAGAGATATCATATATACAAATATATCATATTCATATATATATATATATATATATATATATATATATATATATAAATAAATATATCATATATATAAATATATCATTCATACATATATTTAAATATATCATTGATATATGTATATATATATATTTGTTGAGGGTCCACCTTTTTAATACAAATGGACTCAACCAGTGTATACTTATACTACTGCCAGTGAATACCCAAGGGCGAGTCGAGTCCAGGTGACAGAAAAGGTTGTAGGTAACCGGAAGAGTGAGGGTGAGGTAACAGTGTTGTAGGAGTCACAGTGAGCGAGCACGTAGACTCAGTAAGAAGTCATACAGTGATACTTCAATACCAAAGACTGTATATATATTTTGCTACTAACCCGTATTCCTGGAACTACTAACCTTCTTTACCAGTTTGTATTATTACGTTAATACATTATTTTCATATATTCATTCCTGGCGTTTGTTAATTATTGGTACCGGATTTCAACCCGGAATCCACAACATATATAAATATAATTATAGGTTCTGTGTTTAAGCTTTTTATAAGGGTTTTCTTTTCTGGACATAAAACTGACCGAATGTTCTGTATTTACGTGTGCTTTCGTTTATTTTCTTAGCCATGATCAAGGATTTTTTTTTATTTGTAGAATTTTTTTTACAATGCCTGAAAGCCACTCTACGTAGAAGTTTACAAAGTGATAGAATTTATATGAATTCTTGGGGAAGATAAAGGCTGACCAAAGACTTGAACAGATTGAGATTGTAGTGATCAGGAAAGCCGTTCTATTGAAACCAATAACGTGCGGTGAATGAAAAATTTAGCGAATTCAGAATATATCTCTGTTGTTGTTTAATATAACCTCGTGTGCCGCATTGTTATACCAATATTATTGCAATGATGTGTGATATTGTTATTGTATATCAGTCCGGTCTCCGGTGGACAGTAAAGAATTACAGAGAATAGTTTACTTTCAATGCATTTACTTCTCAGAAAATTATTTCCGCTTTCAATCCAACTGACATTTTAAAAATCGAAATCATGCATTTGATCAGCCTTCAGGAACAGTGTTTACTACTAAGAACTAAAACATCAACAATAAATATAAAGATCTTATCTTCCGGGCTACAGGATTTGCAAATTATATCCGTTTATCGTGAGCCAAACTGAATTGCATTTATCAAATATTATATTTAATTTAACTGTTTATTCACAGATGAGCTGATAACATCTGCGAAACTTTTCAGTCGAGAAGATAAGTTCTGAGGTTTTTACATATTTGCTCACTCGACTCTCTCTCTCCGTCGAATTCAACGTATGAGGGTCAAGCAGATCATTCTGAGGAAACTGACAGAGATTTGATTATGTAAATTTTTTTCGTAACATCTGATAAGTTTAATAACATTATCGTTGAACGAAGAAAGAAATTCACAATATTGATCCATATTTTTTAATATAATCTAAGCTTTCGGTTTACTTAAGCCATTATCAAAGATGTCAATTACAACATATTAAGCAATATACGGACAAGACAGTGATGATAGTCTGTCAATGTTTACATAGATGATTTCTAAGCAACGATAATCACGCGCGTATAAGACGCTAGAAGCGAAAATCGCACAGCATCTCATGACGTCACACATGACCACACGAAAGTGAATTGGAGAATGAAGTATGGAAAGCCGTTGGTATAAACCAATGGCTTCTGTAACCAATTATAGACATTTAAGAATATTTGTAGAGATGCCATAATTGATTTTTGTTTAGGTTGGGTTTCAACTGTTTGATGTATAATGCTTCAAGGATTTTAGTTTTGTCTATTGTTTTCATGTCGAAGTATAATTTTGTTTTTCAACAAGTATTTTACGGAATTGTGTGTGCAGGCAGGCATGTTGTTTTAAATGCCTAAAAATGTTAGAGTTTTCATTCAAATGTAGTGTCAAGCGTCGTGAAAGCGAGTTTGTGGTGTGACCAACATAAATATTATTTAATTCGTTGGAGATACACTCTCCCAAAGGGCACTTGAATTTATAAACTATGTTGGTTTTTGCAAATCGCTAACCGGGGAAAGAATCATTGCAAAGTATTAAGTTGGATATACTAGATTTAGTGTAGTATATGATTAATTTAATTTTTTTGATAGGATCTGTAGTTGATATATTAGAATTTACTAAATTTTTTAGTATATTTTCATCTTGTTTATAATTAGTATGCATTTGATTACGATATAGGAGATTAATATGTTTGAGATCAGTAGAGGCAGTATTATGTACAATTTGCTTAGTATTGAGATTTCTAAGAAAGCATCTTATTTGTTCATCAACTATATAGTTTGGAAAGCTATTATTAATAAGTGTCTGTTTTATATTCTTTAGTTCACTGTGGATGAATTAGTTTCTACGCGATGTATTAGATTCTTTATAATTGCTATTTTGTAGCAATATGGGCATTCGCTCTTGTAGTTAAGGGTACATGAATTTATGCTTGTAGGTTTTTTGTATGGCGAAATAGTAAATTTGTTATTATTTGTGTTTATCAATATGTCAAGGAAGGGGATTTTATTATTAGTATTGAGTTCATATGTGAATTTAAGGACAGAATTATTTTGGAAGCGTTTTTGAAGTTGAATTATTTCATCTGTATTTTTTACTAACATAAGAATATCATCAACGTATCTTAGGTAGATGGATGTTTTTTAAAATCTGTAAATATCTTATTTTCGAGGTTCGACATGTAGAAATTGCTAAATGTCGGACACAGTACTGAACCCATGGAACACCATCATTGTATATATATATTGTTATTATGATCGAAGAAAGGGACTTCAGTAGTACAAAATAATAGTAGTTTTCTTAATATATTAGGATTAATTTTAAGTGGGGTAAAGATGAGTTACTGTATATATTTCTTATAATTATGTCAATAGTTTCACTAACAGGGACATTGGTAAATAAGTTTTTTTACATCAAGTGAAGCCATGATTTCATTGTCGGGTTTTTTCTTTTTTAGGATTTGGATTACTTCTAATGTTGACTTAACACTATATTTACTAGGAAGATAAGGAGTAATAAGTTGGTTAATGTATTTAGTTAGATGATATACAGGAATTGGAATTTGCGATATGATAGGACGGAGAGGATAGTTAGGGTTTATGTGTTTTTATAGTGCCATATATATAGCCAGGGTCTATAATCACCAACAATTTTAGGGAGTTTTAAAGAGTTCTGTTCAGCATTATTAGCATTAATAAGTTTATTAAGCTTTGATTTTAGTTGGTTGGTCGGGTTCTTGTTAAGTTTTTAAACTTTATGTGATCATGGAGTATATGGTCTAGTTTTTGTTGTAATCCAATTTGTTTAGGATGACAAAATGTTATCTTATCAGCTTTTTTTTACAATAATGACAGGTGGTTACGTAGTTCTTGTGGGCAATTTTCAGTTGTTTATAAAGTATTTTTTGAGGAGTTTCTGCTTTTATCATATGATCCTTGAATGCCTCTAAGTCTTTAAATTCTTCTGTAGTTTCTATTAGTTGTTCATCCTGGAGTTTAACTATGTTTTGTTATAGGGTCTCAATTATATTTTTTTAAAACGTCGATTGTACTTATGGTATATATGGCAGATATACAAAGGTTAAGTAATTCATTTTTGGTGCTTAGTTAGTTCATAGTTGGAAAGGTTAATGTATTTATCAGTTTTTGTTATATAAGAGTGATATTACCTTTGTATAATGTATTCAGAGAAATATAATTTTAAATCGGTGTTGAGCTTCAGATTTATTGGTAATTTCCGTGAGTCTATATGTAATTTTTCTCCAATTAGTCCGGGGTAGTTATATCCTGTAGTTTTATCGTAAATGTCCTGTTCGTTTGCTGTTCATATGTTCAATATTTCTTTTTGCTATTTATATATTTGCCTTTTCACAATTCAACATTTGTAATTCCAAGTATTGATAGTATTGTGGGCTGCTGGATCATATATATATACATTCTTTTTCTCTTGTGTGTGTATATATATTTATATTTATATGTGTGTGTATGTGTGCATAAAATAAAACAGGGCGTCTATTTCAAATACTAGTACTCACTAACAATAACGTAGTAAAAGAGGTAGTAAAAATATCGGAATAAAAATAATTCTTTAGAAATTCCATTGTTTACGTTTCGAAAACGAAGCAGCAGTTATATATATATAAGCTTTATATATATATATATATATATATATATATATATATATGAAGAAATATAGTGTTAACGGGTGCTATATTCATGGGATAAAGTGCTCAATATCAGAGATAGATAGATAGGTGGCCTGACGATTGCGTCTAGCGAGAAACAGACCGTCGCCTCTAAATGTTGACTTCTATGTCCACTTTTACATATATATATATATATATATATATATATATATATATATATATATATGTGTGTGTGTGTGTGTGTGTGTG
>CAHIKZ030000620.1:1225000-1230000 GCA_903632075.3 Acanthosepion pharaonis | reverse complement strand
TTTTCTATACAATTCAATTGTAATTTTTCGGGTGAATTCTTCTCTATAGTAACTAGACTTTTTGAATTTAAGCGCAGTACTAGAGGAGGCACGGTGGAGTAATGGATAGCGGCTTGGATTGAGGAATCGGAGAGCCGAGTTCGAATTCCAGTCGAATCCATTACATTCACTTACGTGCCTTGGGAAAGGTGTAAATCCTCTTCTTCTCCCTCCAGCTATGGGTAAATAGCAGGTCAGACTGGGTTCTATAGCCTTGGATGGCAACTGGTCTAGGAGAAGGAAAACTCTGAATTCAAAACCTGCGGAGGGTCATTTGGGGACCTTATGGCACCAGGTCTCTGTAATTGGCCCTTCAAAAAATGTGGATGGTCCACGAAACCACTATAATCATGGGTTGGGGACCGCTTATTAGTTCTAGGTAAATCAGCATTGTCTCTCTCAAAGCAAGAACACAGGCATTTCAAACATAGGTATTTCGAATAATTATTATTTATTATAATTGTCCTTTCGATTAATTTTCATTCAATCAATTTAAAATTCGAATAAATGTTTTCGAATAAACGTTTCCAACAATTTTCTCGATACGGGATGCCTCCGTACAAAATTCGACATTAAATGACTCAACAAGAATTGACATGTAAAATCAACTAGCTTAATCAAATTTACATCAGTTATTGATTTCAATTTATCTAATTGGGAACAGTACTGATTCAAATCAATCATTTACTTCTCTGGAAAGAGCCTACAGTAGAAAATATTTTCCAATATCACCCTATACTACGAAAACCGACCTTTCATATGATCAGTGGTGGTTTATTTTGCTTGACAAACATTCTTTTGCGGTCAACATTATTATGATCTAACCACTTTTAATAACACATCACAACTGTATAAAAAAAATCGCATGTGTCAATACAGTCATAGTTTTAAAAGATAAAGATGACACTGTGTTGAAGGCAGAATCAGAAAGTAAACTGGAGGAACTCTTGAATAAGATAGTAAAAGAAAGCAAGAAGAAAGGACTAACTATGAATTGTAAGACAGAATGTCTGGACATTAGCAAAAGAGGAAGAGCCTAAAATGTGAGCGCGACGACTTAAAGACGTCAAAATGTAGCAAGTAGAGAAACTTAACTGTCTGCGAAGTATTTTAACAGAAGATAGAAAATGTGATTCAGAAACCTGAAAGTCCATTGGAATAGTAAAAGGTGAATTCCAAAAGCTAAACAAAGTATTAAAAATTTCCGTATAGTGTGATGATGGGATGACACGTGCTTCAAAAAACCCTATGCCATCCTTAAAGAGCATTATTAGTTCTCGGTAAATCAGCATTGACACTCTCAAAGAACACATACGCATTTTAGACATAGGTATTTCGAATAATTATTATAATTGTCCTTTCGATTCATTTTCATTCAAAATATTTACAGTTGGAATAAATGTTTTTTTCGAACAAGTATTTTCGAACAATTTTCTCGATATGAATCCGGTATATGACTAGAGACGTGTGAATATATTCTCAAATAGGCAAACAGGCTGTCTGTGAAAGGTGACAAGAATGATTTTCAAAATTCAGTATCGCTTTCGCCTTCATGTCGCGTCGCCGAGTTCATACGTACTTTTATCAGCTCGTGCAAAAAAAAAAAAAACGGGAAATTATCAAGTTGATTCCGAAATCTTCACCATCGTCAAATATAAATATTTTAGTTATCACATCATACCACTCGTCATTTAGTTTTCAGTCTAGACACATCACACCACCTTTATTCTTCTTTCGATCGGTTGTCTTTCAATTCAGTTATTTTTTAAATTTTTTTTGTTAAATAAAATATAAGAGAGAGTGAGGGAGAGAGAGAGAGTGAGGTAGAGAGAGACAGTGTGTATGTGGTGGAAAAGGAAAGACAAGTGAGAAAGGGTAAAACAATAATAAATGCACAGGAAATATTAAAAATGAAAGAGAGGGAACAAAGAAGAAGAGAGAAAAACAAAAAATAAATTGAGTGAATATGCAATCAAAGAGAAACAAAATTGAGTGGAAAGAAAATAGTTGATGATAAACAAACAAACAATAAACACTTTCCGCAGAATCTGCTGCTATAACTCACTTTAACTCTCCATTCTCGTTGCACCGGCTTTAGAAGTGATCAACAAAACATTGTCCGTGGTTATATTACATAACATATTTTTTTCCTCGGAAGTATAACTTAAGCATTTATTTCATTAGAGCAATAAAAATCGTGTCGTATATAATGGACACGGCTCTCCAGAATATGACTTGCACTCGCCCAAATAGCATATACACTGCCGCCGAGAATGGTCAGAAGAGAGCTGGCCGTGCGCTAAGCTCTTATAGCTTGTAGAACTCTCTGCCTTCGGGCAGGGAAGAAAACTGACGAGGCTTCGCCGCAGCCTCTACTCGGGAGGTAGACAAACCCAACCCCGTGTATACGGGATCTACGGGGAATTTTTGCTTGAGCCTACGGGATCGGATTTGCCCCATATAAAAATTGTCCTTGTGTCACATCCTGACTCGTGGGGAGGTTGGTAAATACCGAGCTGGCCACGCGATAAGCTCTTATAGCTTGTCGGACTCTCGGCCTTCGGGCTATTCCTGCTGGCAGAGTCTCCTCTGGGGAGGTAGAAAGGTGCCCGACCCCCGTGTATACAGGGTCTAAGGACAATTTTGCCTGAGCCTGTGGTTCCGAACGCTCTACGTAAAAACCGGCCTTGTGTCACACCCCGTCTTGTGCGGATGTCTCGGGTAAATACAGAGTTAGCTGCACGCTAAACTCTTATAGATTGTCGGCATCTCTGCCTTCGGGCGAAGAGGAACTCAGACGAGGCTATGCCTACGGACAGAGTCTCGTCTGGGGAGATCGACAGCACGCGACCCCGTGTATGCGGGGTCTACGGGGAATTTTTGCCCGATCGTACGCACTCGGCAAGCCCCACATTAAAAACTGGCCTTGTGCTGCATTGCGCCTTATTTCGGGTAAATGTCGAGCTATATACTTAATACAGAATTCAGTAAGATTACGTTGACTCCAAGCGGCATTATATATCATGAATCTGTTATCTTCATTCGATGAAATGAAGACATAACAAAATGTAAATTTTAAAACGAGAAGAAAAAATAACAAAATAAAAAAGAGGTAACAAATTCAAAACAATAATATTACCGTAAAATGGTAATATCAAAACACGATTAAAAAAACTAACGGTTAAACTGGTTGATCGATCCTCTCTCATCTTAGCTCAGTCGAAGACAAGAAATGTACACAAAGACAACAGTAAATAACAAGGCCAAAAATATAACAACCACAGAATAATTACATGCAATACCAATAATTGGAGTGCTTACAGAGAGATGGCTGATAAGACTTAATATATATTGATCCCAAAACTTTCAAATGGAATTCAGAATTAGCCTTTCTCAATTACTGAGAACATGTTTAAGGTGTAAGATTTTGCACTTGGCTGTTTTTTTCTAACAATTTTTCAGCTATGAATCAGTTGTATTCCCTCACTTATGCCAGTTGATCACCGTATCTTTGTCAATATTGATTAGTAGATCTATTATATATTTTCATCGATTAGGCTCTGACGAGAGAGTAAAGATAAACCAGTTTATGTACTTTTTTTATTAATTGTATTTTGATGTTACCATTTCATAGTTTTATCGTCTTTTTGTATCAGCTGTTTCTTTTTTTTCTTCATGACCGTTTTATCGTTTTAATTAAATATTGAATCTCTGCAAAAAAACATTTGTCTTTTGAATGAATTGCATTCCTGGTGTCATCTGGAGTTCAAACCTCTACAATAATCAGGCTCCCTCTCCCAGGTTGATACAACCAGGAGCGATCACCTTCCGGTCAGTTTCCGGCTTCTTTTATTGGGATCAGCGAAATTTGGCCTGGTTTGATTCGTTTGGTAATTCAACCAATCAAAATTGGTTTCATAGTGATGCAATGTCTTTAAGTGCTTTCAGTTATGCAAAGTTTCTTCCTTAATTTATATCCAGTTGAATCTTGCCATTAATCTAACGCTAGCTTTAAGCTAACCTTAAGCTGATGTTAACCTCCAGGAGAGGAACCCATTGCGCATTCTCGGACTAGCACTTTCCGCTGACATGAAGTGGAAATATTAAATTGAATCAATTGCTAGATCTGTTGCTAGGAAAGTCCGTTCCCTGTGTCGTGCTAGATAATATTTTTGATAGAATCTATCTGACATACTAATCGACTATGTTTTGAATAGTGATGTCAAATCTGGCCTGGTGCTATTGCTATTGTTATATACCCTACCTAGAAACACTAATGGATATGTCCCAATCATAAATACGTTGGACACTAATGTAAGTGTGGGTAATATGGTGTCTATGTAGTCCACCACTAGCAGTGGTTTACCTACTTCACGCCGCTGGCGAGTATTGTATTTTGTTGATGTTATAAAGATTACCATTTCATTTCCAACCTCCGTTTTGGTTATTCCTCATTCAGTAACCTTTTCTAGTTTACAACATTTTAGCGACGAGTATGAGATATTGAACTCAGTGCAAAGTAAATCTAAAAAGTGTGGGCCTTTTATACCGTACCTATGAACACTAATGGGTATGTTCCATTCCCCATAAATACGTCGGACACTATTGGAAGTGGGGGTAATATGCTGTCTATGTAGTCCACTGCTAGCGGTGGTTTACCTATTTACGGCGCTGGCGAGTAATGTATTTTGTTGATGTTATAAAGATTAACATTCCATTTCCAACCTCTGTTTTTGGTTATTCCTCATTCAGTAACCTTTTCTAGGTTACAACATTTTGGCGATGTGTATGAGATATCGACTCAGTGCAAAGTAAATCTAAAAAGGTTGGGGGCTTATATACCGTATCTATGAACACTAATGGCTATGGTATATTGTGAAATTCTTGATAAAATCATAAGAAGATTCGACAATATTATTGGTCTTAGTCTTGCATCCCGGCTTTAGTCACTTTCCTAACGC
>CAHIKZ030000620.1:1170000-1220000 GCA_903632075.3 Acanthosepion pharaonis | reverse complement strand
GTTGGTTTGCGGTTGGAGATTCATTGTGGAATTCCCTTGACTCACTTCTAGCAGTTGACTACTATTTCTACGCGCCACTGGTGAATCTTTTATGTGTTGTTCTTGTCCTAATTATTTGTACTTGTCTTTCGTGTGAATTTTCTATTTAGTAGCCTTCCCGAGAGGTTACAGCATATATATATATATATATATATATATATATATATATATATATGTGTGTGTGTGTGTGTGTGTGTGTGTATATATATATATATATATATATATATATATATATATATATATGTATATATTTGCGTGTATGTGTGTTTGCATGCGTGAATTTAACTGTATCAGTGCATTTGTCTATGAGTGCGCGTGTTTCTGTGTCTGTGTGCAAACTTTGTAATCAATGTATTAAAAGTTGAGACTGCTAAGATTTCTCTAATATTATGCGATATCAACGCTGGTAACTGTTGCATACAGCAAGTACACCCAGAAATACACACCACACGCACACACACTTCTTTAACGAATGATATGCATATTTCACATCTGCAGTCAACCTTCTCCACGTCAATTTGAAACAATCTCAAGTTGAGCAGAGAATTTCTCAACACAAAGAAAGAAAAATCAATCCAAGCTTTCTCATTAATAATAAAAAAAATGCCTTCGTTTTTGTCAATTAGATATTAATAATTCTTCTCTGTGTTTGTTGGACTATCATCTTCTTTCCCGTAACCTAACGTCACAGCGTTTGGCAAATTCATCTAATTCCGTTCTCGAATTCTTCACAATTAAACAATTAATTCTTCATAATTAAAGGATTAAGTTATTTTAGAAATGTCAATCGTTAATAACATGATTAATTCCAAATTAAAAATTCGTTAAAAATCAAATTTAGTTAATTCTTAATTTTATTTTTTTTGATGCAATGACATTGTGGCTTCATTTGATTTTACGGCTGTCTTCGTGTTATTTACGATTGTTGCTTTGAAAATCAGGATTTAAAACAATCAGCTTAAAGACCGACCTCTGGCAATAGTGGAAATCGTACAGTTATGCTAATATTAAATTTCCGGATTGGTATTTAGCAAAAGAATTTTCGGGGTTTTCTTTTAAACCATAATCGTTCTATAATTTTGTTAAATTTATATTACTAGAATCGTTTTGCAACATGCTGACACGTGTTAAATTCCTCACAGTATTTAGTATTGGTGAAGTTATCGTTAACATTTTTTATCAAGATTTACAAACAAGGATTCTGATAATCTGCACTTATCCCGCTTCCCATTTTACGTTCATGCAACAACCTAAGTTAGTAAATTTCTGCCTTGAGTGGCGCTTTGGTATAATGATCATTTATTAAAAAACATGTAAAATCGAGGGTTCCGCTTCTTCTTGGTATTCGTTTGGTGTGGTTAAAACTGCTCGAGCCGAACACCGGGAATTTTGTCAAATATATTTTCTACTTTGGAATCACTCATTAATTTCGCATATATCTAAAATAGGCAGCATGTCTATAATTTAAATATATCGGAAAAGTTTAACAAATGTACCCACAAAAAAAACACAATGTGTTAAAAGGACGGTTTTTCTCTTCAAACATCTACTACTGCATACATTTTTTTTATTGTTTCTAAAAGCTATTTCAGAGTATTAATAAAACTCAAATATTTATTCAAGTAGAATTTGCTTGCAAGACTTTGACACGTGTTAAAATATCCACAGTATTTAGTATTGTTCAAGTTATCGCTAATATTTTTTGTTGAGATTTACAAACTCTACGTTGCGTTCAATTTCAATAAACCAATCGATGAATTTTGAATAAAAGCTGATTTAACTGGAAAAATACTTTGACGTAAACCTTACTTCGCGGTTTAATACTTGCTTTAATTTAATGTATAGGATTTATTGGTAAATAATATTTGTTAAGAAAATTTCCTTTTTTTTCCTTTTGAACAGTGCAGAATTAAATTTTGCAGTGTTTGGCCTTGTGATTTATTTATAAATCTTATAGAACTGGAAACTGGATTCGTGTATATAATCTGCATTTACCCCCTTCTCCTTCTATGTCTACTTAACCTAATTTAGTAACCCTCTACCTTGAGTGGCTGTTTGGCATTGTATTCGGTGATCATTTAGTAAAAATAAATAAATAAATAAATTAGAGAATTCTGTTCCTTCCTGGTATCCGAACATTGGAAATTTTGCCAAATACATTTTCTCCTCTGAAAGTACTCATTACTTTCGCATACTTCTAAAATATGAAGCATGTCTATGGTATGATTATATCCGAAAAGTTTAACAAATGTATCTGCAACTCGAATTTGCTTGCAACATGTTGACTTGGGTTGAAATCCTCACAGTATTTAGTATTCTTCAAGTTATCGCTAAAATTTTTGTCGAGATTTACAAACTCTATGTTTCGTTCAATTTCGCAAACCATTCGATGAAATTTGAATAAACTGATTTGCTTGGAAAAATACTTTAAAAATCCCTACTTCGTGGTTTAATAGTTTATTTAATTTTATAGGACTTCATAGTAAACAACATGTTTTAAGAATATTTTTCCTTTTTAAAGGTGAACAATAAATTCTTAGGATTTCTTACTCTTGAGCATGCAACATAATACTGGACATGTGTAAATATTTCTTTCTAGAGTCAGATGCCAACTTTTAGAAGAGTTTAGCCCTGTGGATTTGTTTATAGCTCTTGCATACGCCGTGCAAACTGGAAACTGGATTCTTGTATATATAAAACTTAAGAAAAGATATGCAAAATAAATATTGCAATTTTATTAAATAAGTATTTGTTATTTTAATCATTAAATTGTTTTTAAAATAGTGGGAGTATTTTGTATATTAAATAATAAGAATTAATTTTCCCCCAAAATTTGCTGTACTAAGTTACGACCTCTAGTGAAACCAAGAGTACATTGGACCCTCTTACCTGTTTGCACTTCTCCCTTATATTTGATTTCGGTCGGTCAGTGTATGGCTATTTTAGAGGGTGTGACGGGCGGACTAAAGCAAGTCATATAATTTTATATGTAAACGCTCTCAATTTGCTACTTTTTCATGACCCCAGCCCTACTGAAATTTTATGAATGCAGTTGTTTGGGATCTGATCTATGTTACGTTTTAAAGTAGTGATTCTCAACGTGAGACCTTACGCCCACAAGTGGGTCTGAGAAAATTTAAAAATTGGTCTGGAGTTGGCCTTTCTGAACTGAACGAGAACAAATTTTTTACCCAGAGAATTGATAAAGAAGGATTGATTGGATGGCTTCAAGTAAAATCCTACCATCCCTTACTCTTTGAAAATGGTTGTTCCATTCATGGTCTTCGATGACACCTGGTTAGTTGATGAGGAATTTACACCTGGAAATTGAAAAGAGAAGAGACTGAGGCTGAACCCAGGCTTGGAAGTTCAACTTGACAAGCTGGTAGATAGAGACCAGGATCGGTGTAGTCATTAGTCAGGATTTATATTTTCTACTACTTTTTTCTTTTGTAAATAAAATATATTTCCTGTCACATGCAATTTCTATATGTTCTCAACGAAGCCCGCTCTGGGTATGACAATAGACTAAATCCGCCAACAAAGCCTCTGATCGAAAGGTTCTGAAGAGCGTGGAAGCACACTTCTTAATATCTGTTCTTTCCACGTCCACCCTAACGGGAGGTGGTAAAACATGTTAGGGCCCCAGATATAGGCAAATTGTTAACAATACAAACCGGGGACAGAATACTATAAAAGTGTAAAAAAATTAAAAGTAAAAATACTTGCAATACATTTTCATAGCAAAAATATTCCCAGCAATACGTTTGTCAAAGAAACTACTAATTCTCCTAAGAAAAATTCAATTTCGGCATTCAATGATGCATAAGGACTTTATATACTGTTAAACACACAAACTTAGGTGGGCCTGATTTTTTACACCAAAAAATGGGTCACATATAAGAGAAGATTGAGAAAAAATGCCCTAAAGTACAACAATTACCAACTGATCGTCGTCCATTTCTGGGGGTTTATTTTAGAGGACATGTCACCGATCTCAAAATGCTTGAAATATTTTTTGCACAAAATAAAAAAGATCCTGTTTCGTTAATTTTCATTTTTGGAATTCTGTTAATAGTTTCCGCGGTTTTGAGGACCTGTTAATATTGTTGCCAGAAACACAATATTTATATCTGACATTATAGGTTTGGTTTGTTTTACGATATTTCAACTTTTTCCAGTTTATTTAATGCCGAATTCTGTCATTACGACAAACAGAAACATGTGGTTTTTACGAGAGTACACTGAGATTACGAGCCAAATTGCTCTATACGGAAATGCAATCAGCGTATTCATAACACCGGTCTACAGGGCAATCATTCATTATATCACCTGAAACAAATAGTAGAAGGTGTTGTATTGAGTATGTATATATATATATATATATAAATAAATAAAGACATTTTTTATGTTTATACATTCTTTTTAGAGATACAAATATTTAAGTAAATGCTCTATTCATAATAAACAGTATTAACAACATTTACCGGTCTGAATGCCCGAGAAATTTTCACAGAAAATATGCGTCCTCCGACAGGAATCGAACCTGTATCCTATACGGAATCGTCATATAGACTGACGTGCTTTTACCGATTGAGCCATTTCTCGGACATTCAGGCCGGTAAATGTTGTTAATACTGTTTATTATAAACAGAGCATTTACTTAAATATTTGTATCTATGAAAAGAACGTATAACTTCATAATATATATATGTATGTATATAGCGGTTTTTAATGTGTCTTCTAAGTGTGTTTCTTCTTTGTGTAGTTATTGAGTGCTGCTCTTAAGTAGAAACCTATAATTATGCAATGAAATCCTTGCTTTCGTATATAAACATGTTACACACACACACACACTCTCTCTCTCTTTCTCTCACACACACACACACACACACACACATATATATGTGTGTGTGTGTGTGTGTATTTAGGCAGAAATCCTTATTTCATGCACATTTCATTGAATACGACAGACAAGGTGCTTTTATTTAGTTTTTATACAATTTTTCATGCGATCTAATTTTTTATTCTTTTCGGGTGATAAATTATATAAAAACCGTCCAAATGTTCTTTTTATCCGAGCGTTTTCGGCTATACATTTAGCCATTTTCAAGGATTAAATATTTTAAATGTTAAATAACAAATAGTTTGTTGTATGTATGCTTTATAAAATGTTTTCATTTTTCAAAACACGGTCACAATATTGTGTCCATGTTCAAAGTTAATATTATTAAGTGTTGTTTTTTTTGTTTTTATTAATAAGGCTTCCATTAATTTAGTCTTTTTTTGCTTGTAGATGATGCTATTATATTATGTTACGAATAGTGTCCAGTAGGTCTCCATGATTATTTCAATGAGATCTAATTGATCTGTGGTCAGAAAGGTGTAGAGTGAGTCTGTGTGTTAAACATGTTGCAGTGCGGCTTTTATAATTATGTACGAATTTTGATTGATCAGGAATACAATTCCTTATTGGGCATTTAAATTCGTAAATAATAATTGCCCTATTTAATTTTGTTCTAAGAGGCGAATTATTATTTTTAACTATAAAATTAGAGATTTTAATTTTTTTATAATACATAATTTATCTATTTTTTTTTGCTATTGTCAACTGGTGTTAGGCATTTTTTTCAAATGATCTTAATTCTGCATTCATCTTGTTTATAATTTTCGTTCATCTGATTTTTCTAAAAATTATTAATGTTATTGTTTATGTTTCTATTCTCATAATTTGCTATTACTATCCGCTATTTAATATATATATATATATATATATATATATATATATATATATATATATATATAAAAAAGCTAACAAGTCCGTTGGTATATAATCAAAAGTGGATCCTAGTAGTATAAAATATTAAAACTGATTCACAAAAAGAGCTCAATGTATTTATTATTACAGAGCAAATAAGTAATAAACAATAAAATCCAAAATCACCTCATATGGGGAATAGTCTATTTCGGCAGTCGAAGATATCGGTCGTATATATTATCAACCCCAGTGTGGACCAAGTTCTTCTCAGAAATATAAATTTAACTGTGAAAGTTAAAAGAAAAATCAACCCGTCGAAAAACAAATACAGAATTTATCCATTTCAATGTTTCAGTCAGACGAAAGGCACGAGACAGAGATCTGGGGGAGAGTGGAAGTTGCTTGTTTTAAAATGAAGAATTTTAATAAAATTAAACCCGAATATTAACCTTATGACATTAATTTGGGGTTATATGAAGAATGAAATAATAATTTAAAATTAAAAGAGGAGTAAAAAGGGGTTTAAAAATAACTTTAAAATATAAAGATAAAAGGATGTAAGGGATTAATGGAAAGAGATTTGCGGAGAGATTATAGAGTAGGGGAAAGTTTATACATTATAAATAATATAGGTAAAGAAATTATAAAGGGAGGAAATATAGATATTAGTATTAGTTATACATTCGACATTTGAAGAGTTAGAGGGGAATGAATATTATGGAAATATAGCAACTTATTAAGTTAAGCTTATATTATGGAAATTTGAATTTGTTTTTATGTTGACATTTTAACACTAATTCATTCAGAAGAATGAATTACTGTTATAATTAGCTACTACAAGACAACGAAAAATGCCTTTCAAAAGATAAGCAAAGTATTAAGAAATGGGAAAATATCGTTAGAAACGAAGGATAGATTACTGAAGTGTAAAGCAATATCAGTCTTCCTATATGGCAGTGAAGACTGAACGCTCAACTCACAGATGAAGAAGAGACTAGAAGTAGCAGAAATGTAGTTCTACAGAAGGATACTGAGAATACCAGGAATCGAACTTGTGAGCAACAGTAAAGTCTCAGAGAAAATGGAAACAAAAAGCTCTCTTATACTTAACACTTGCAAGAGATAAAATTTCTAGGACACATAATGAACAATGAGGGCTTGGAAAATTTGATACTTACAAGACAGATTGAAAGGAAAACGAGACAGAGGAAAATGAGACAGAGGAAAACGAAAACTACCTAGCAAGCTTGAGTAAATTGATGGCGAAACAGGATTTAGAGAGTCATCAAAAACACAAAATTTATTAAGAGCTACAAAGGACAGGATATTGTGGAGAGCCACGATTACCTACGTCCTGGAGGGACACGGCAAACAGAAGAAGCAAATAATAACAATATGAATATAGTGGAAACATATTTTTAGATGTGTACATTAAATGAGGCTTAAATTAAAAGTTCGTAGAATCAAAAATACCTTAGATGGATCTCAATGGATAAAAATAATGTTAACAATATAGAAAAACCATAGCTAGTCTTTAAATGGGCCCGCGAAATAAGTTGACTAAAAGTCACTGTTGTGGTAAGAGCCAGTTACCTTCTTTTCTATCCTGAATGGACTGATCCATTCAGGATAAATAGTCCTGGGGTAATTTTCTAGGAAAGAAGAAAGATAATACTATTGAAATGAGTTTTCTAACTGAGCAATGAGTACGACTATCACGACTGACCCCATCATGAACTGCAAAAATGTTGACATCGGGATGATGCGTCTGCGATGTATCAAGAGATTATTGGCAAGATTATCGGTCCTGATCTGGCATCTCAGCTTCAATTACTTTCCCTTTGACGTAACGTAGCTTCCCTGTGGCCTTTCTATAAAAATATTTTCATTTGTTCTGGTAATCTTTTCTATTTGGTACCTCAACCCCATTAATTTAAGCGTAGTATTAATTTGGCAGCTAGGTCTTATCATTTTACTGTTGAAATGGCTAGATGCAACCAGAATTCAATTTCCTCTCTCGTACTTGTCGCCTATAGAATTCTCTTCCAGCTTCTTGCTTTCCCGTCGACTACAGTCTTCATAAAAATTAAATGCAACATAAATCGTAAGCTTATGTTTCCTTGAATCCTATCTTTTTTTATTTTATTGTCCTCTCTACATCATCTGCGATTCTCTTCTTATGTTCCTCTAGGCTTGTAGGAAGAGGGGGATATAGATCTGTCCTTTCATATAGCCCCATAACCCCCCCCAAAAAAGCAAAGGTATCTAGTCAGGTGAACGTGGTGGCACATTGTCATTATCACTGGCACATCGGGTCCCTCTTCTTTGTAGATTCTCATAGAGATAAGGCCTCACTGAGAATGTTACGCAAGACATGCTACAGCGTGTTTAGCAGGAGCTAACCTGTCATTCGTGCTGTGCATATTGAACATTTGTGAAGCCTTTTGAAATCGGCTCTCTACATCATCTGCGATTCCCTGCTTATGTTCCTCTAGGCTTGTAGGAAGAGGGAGATATAGACCTGTCCGTTCATATAGCCCCATAAAAAACAAAAAAAAAAAACAAAAGAAAAACAAAGGTGCCTAGTCAGGTGAACGTGGTGGCATTTCAACAGCACATTGTCATTATCACTGGCACACCGGTTCCATCTTTGTAGATTCTCATAGAGAATAAGCCACACTGAGAATGTTACGCAAGACATGCTACAGCGTGTTTGGCAGGAGCTGACCTGTCATTGCTGGTGCGTATATTGAATATTTGTGAAACATTTTGAAATCGGTTATAAAATCTACATCCCTTTGTATATCTTGTTCGTATTTTGATAATGAAGTTCAACATTATTATAAGTACATTTCATCAACGTGCTAAAAACAGACATTAAAAAAAAAGGAATTCTGTTTTTTCCACTAGCCATGTCCCTATTTTTAGTAGTTCTGAGTAATAAAAGATGTTCCAATAATATGGACCGATTTTAAATCTGAATTAAGTTCAAGTGTCTAATGATTTTTTTTTCTTTTTCTTTCAGATTTGGAGGATATTTGGGCGATATTATTTTTCCCACATAATTCCCATGAATTGAATAACATGATCCAAGAGAGAAATAAATAAATTTTCACCAATAACACTGATTTATTTACCGCTGACTTTGATCCGTCTTAATGAAACACCCTTATACATAATCCGTCTTAATGAAGCACCCTTTATTTGTCCCTTCACCATTCTTCCCATTTTCTGTTCTGATGCCTTTTTACTAAAGCTTATTGGACAGATTATTCGCCGCTTTTCTCTTTCCGTCTCGCCTTCAATGAGTCCTGTGAGTATTTATCCAAACCCTCTTTCATTATTATGTGTCATATAAATTTTAACCAATGCTCAGTGGCACATGCTGCTCAATTCTCTTCTCTCGTGTGGTCTTATGTAGTCAGCCTCGCACTGGCATTTAAATTGATAAATTACGGAACGTTTTTATGAATTGATTTTAACGTTGATGAAAAGATGGTCGGTGGATTGGGCACAAAATACATTACTTCAACTGGTTGAGCTTCTGTGGCTTCTATAATAGGTATTTGTTTAAAGGATGTGCGTCGTGGTGTAATGGATATCGACTCGGAGTGAGAACTCGGAGAACGGAGTTCGAATTCCAGTCGATTTCTTTAGATTCACTTACGCATATATACCCTTGGGAAATGTATGACTCCATCTCTTCTCCACCCAGCTATGGATAGAATAGAAGGCTGGGTTCTTTAGCCTTGATTAGCAACCAGTCTACCGCAAAAAGAAATGGCAACCTACTGCGGAAAAAACTCGTCCTTCATGTAGTGAAAGATACTTGATCACCCAAGCGTGTATCATCTTTGGCACTTAACTGATTGATAGTTTAAAGAGCGGAAGTTCTAGCCCCACGCCTAAGCAGTTTTAGATTCAATTTTGTTTATTTTCAGCTGGTTGCCAGACAAAACAAGGGATTCGGCGTTGCTGATCTATCGATGGGAAGGAAGAAACGAGATAGATTCATTTAGATGGATATTCGTGCGAATGCAAAAGCCTCGACAGAAATTCGAAATCGACACGCCAATCTGCCTTTCGGCGCCGATAACAGCTACGCTACATCCACACCCTCTTTAGCAATATAGCCACGCATAGCTAGAAACCAAACAGATGAGACGGTCATATGGAAATTAAATCGAGTTTTCCATGACTGAATGACCGCGCTTAACCCTAAAAGCTTCTCTGGTCGACTAAACATCAGTTAATGTTGAATTCACTCATAGTTGCCGTCATATAAGACAGTAGGCTTGCACAATACAGCAAAGAGGATATTTGTGGTTTTTCCACCGACTGAATAGTTTGTTTTTTTATCTCAATTATGTAATTGTATTAATGTTGTTTGTTTTGTACTTAAGAGGTACATTAAAATAAAACTTTCACATTTCTAATCGGGTTTTAAATCAAGAAACCTTTGTCTGCAATCATGAGATAAATTTCATGAAAAGACGTTAAATATTTGCATTTATCTTATAAAGAATTCATTTGGTTTGTTTTTCAGGGTAAAACTGGTTTCCAGACACTAAAACACACGTGAAAAAAGATCTAGATCATAATTTTTTGATCAATTCAAGGGGAGTTCTGTCGAAAACTAATATTTAGTCTCCCGCATACGTCCCAAAAAGGAGCATTCCCTTGGGGATTTTTCAGTGGCCAACATCGATTCCGACCACCAAAACATCATGATCTAGATCATGATTTTCTGATAAATTCTAGGGAAGTTATATCGAATGCTGATATTTGGTGTCTGGCATATGTTAAATAAATCGCTTAATGAACAATTTAACGAATGAAAAGAACTGATTTTCTTATATTTTGTAGATTTGGATTGTTTTGAATTGTTTCAATATCTGAAAACTTACACTAAAAATAAGAAAATATTATCCCGCGTATTTTTCTTCTGACTGTTATTCGAAGATGGGTTTCCGAGATAAAAGAAGCAGGCAAAATGTGACAGAAAATGCGTCAATTTGAATCTGTTTTATCAGGAAGTGCAGCAGAATCCATTTGATATTGATCATTATGAAGAAGAGTGACACGTTAAACAAACTGTCACTCATAACATTAATTTCAACACGAGTCCGATGACTCTCCTAGCAAAAAAGGTAGAAAAAGGAACAATACAAAACCGACCATCTAAAGATAAATTGGTGCGAGGTTTAATTAACTTCAAACGAACTTATATTGACAAGTACTTGTAGTTAGAACATTTTTAGACTAGTTGTCCAATCCTGTGACTGTCGTATATCAGACTAGATATGGCATATATTACTTAGGACAATGTGACAAAATGCCAAATGTCCGCTTGCGAGCCCAACAGAATCTTTTGTGCCAAATTCCAATTCGGACCCAGACTGCTTGTATTGAGGTTGCACTTCCCACGAAAAACACCACAATCTCTGATGCTTTCCTGCGTCACCAGATATCTTGGAAAATTTATTTTCACTAGCGTGACAGGTTTGGAGAACAAACAATGAATTTGTGAACTGTTGGAAAACAGACGCTTGCTCAGGTGCATTTGTATTTATTCAACGCCCACAGAGCCTATGCTGAGCTAGTTACAGTTTCTGGCTTGATCAACAATTTGAACAAGGCCAGCACAGCTATCGACGTCACCTAAGGGTGGTATGGTTTTCAGGGACAAAACAGCCGCACGCTGGGATCGATCCCTCCAATCCGATAACATCAGGAAGTCTCCTTCCTGACTAATCGACCATAGTGAGATTCGAAACCGGGTCTCATGGTTAGAATGCGAAACGTTCTAACGATAATACAAAGGTAAAAGCTGAAAATCGAAGGTTAAATAAATTATTATGCAAAATTCCGTTCGGGTTGCACAGGATTAATGCTTGCTAATTAGAAATTACCAAACATACATACTGAAAAATTGTGTTAACCCCAAATCCAGATTCTGTGATAAATATCCAGAAACAATTGACCATATATCATCAACTTCCACAGGAAAATATGTAACTTTTAGAGAAAGGAAACTGCAAGAAACTAGAATGAATATCCTCCAAACTCGGCTACAGAGATAGGGCCAGTAACAATTTTTATAGGACTTTACAATTCACACAGACAGAACAATGAAAGCTAATCGCCCAGACATCGTGATCAAAGACCGCAAAAATAGAATGTGCTTTCTTATTGACATGTTTGCTCCTACACACTGTAATGTATCTTTGAAGTTCTACAAAAAGAAAAATTCTATTAAAATCCAAGGATCTTAAAATCCAAGGATCTTGAAATCCAAGGATCTTGAAATCCAAGGATCTTGAAATGGAAATCTCAGGAATGTAGCACATGAAGACATCAAAAAGACGATTTGTAATTGGTTCCCGCGGATTGATTGGAAAAGGTACCAATATTTTCATTGAAGAGATTCCTGCTAACACATGTCTTAAAGAAATGCAAGGAAGTGTACAGTTCATACCTTACGACGGGCTTGATCTATGTAAAATGTGTATGAACCTGGCTTGTCAATTTAAAAAACAAATTACGAAAAAACTCAATGGAAAATGCCAGGATCCCCATTCGGACCTTAGGTCTCTGGTTGGGGACCGGAAGGCAACGAGTATACAACATAAGTAAAAGGAAATAAAGTAGTAATAATATTAATAATGCCTTTTATGGATGGAATACTTGGTCTTTCTAGGAATATTTTGCTGGACGTCTTGGGGATACCTGACATCAATTAGAATGCGTGGATAGCATCACTGCTTGGAACAGAACTAAAGAAAAAGTTGTGTCACTAAAATGCGGGCCTAAGCAGAGATATGACGTTCATCTCCCGGTTGAAACATTTAAGAGTTGGAGTGGATGCCATAGTAATAAAGTAGAACCTCAGTTCACGAATTTAATTCGTTTTTGAAGCTCGTTCGTAACCTGAAATGTTCCAATAGGAATCAATGTAAAATGGATTAATCCGTTTCTGGCCCCAAGATGATTGCTTATTTAAACTTTTACAACAGTACTTTGTGCACAAGTTTATACACAAAACTAAGGAATCTCATTTAATCTAAGCAAAAAAATAAATAAACCTAATACTAAACATAAAATATAGGCGAACATTTTAATTTTACCGTATCTGCATGTAGGAGAGTTGATGGCGGAAGTGAGAGGGGAAGGAAAGAGATATTGTTTGGAAAACAGAAGGAAGGACATGATCGTCTCTTTATTTATAAGAATAGTATAGATTGTTGATTTTGTCACATGAAACTGAGTAGGAAGAGACAATATCATCATCATAGAGACAATATAATTAACAATTGTTTTTCTCTTAACTTTTCTTTTTCCTTTACTAGTATCACTGCTAGCTATATTTGGAGCCATGACTAATGAAGAGAAAAAAATGGCACAGTACAATAAAATTGGAAAAGAAAAGCACAGCACAACACACGAACGGATACAACATGGCGGTCGACTAAGAAATGATTCCGTTCGGATTAACTCGGTTCGGCTCCGTTCGGCAATGTTGTTCGAGAACTGAAATTTTGTTTGATAATCGAAGCGTTTTCATCTTGAATATTCTGTTCGAAAACCAATTTGTTCGACAGGTGATATTTTCGAGAACCGACGTTTCATTGTACCACTTATTTTGATATTTCTTTTGAGTGAAAAAAAAAAAAAACATTTTTACTTCCTGGCATTGTTTGGGTCAATGAAAAAAAAATGGATAGCTGATTTTGGTTGGCAGGTAGGCATAGCCACCTTACTGGAAAGAGTTTTGCTTTTCTTTTTCGAACGAAAAAAAGGGTTTGGTAAATACGAATAAACTATTAATATTCTGGTGAGCGGAGAAGAAGAGAAAAGAGTGAAGACCCGGGGGGGAATGCCATTAAAAATAAGTCTTCGACTTAGAGAAATGGAAGCCAATCCAATATTTATACACAATTTCGAAATGAGAAATCTTTACACTTTTAGTGATAAAGCGTTCAGGCGTGTAGATTTAAGTCGTTCAACTAATTCTCGCGAGAGTATTTTCTTTTTCTCAAACGGTATTTGGTGAAGAGTTCGTTGCTTGACGTTGAATAGAAATGGCGGACTACTTACCATGATATTCAATATTACAAACTTAGCTTATAACCGCAATCGAGCAGCGACTTGTACCGCCTTCGGCAAATTCACTAGCGGCATTTCAAGAATATCATAAAAAGAGACACGCACGCAAGATATATATGGAATCTATTTCTATATGCCGGTGTGCAAAATAAGCTAGACATTATTGTACATGGGCATCTACACATACACTCATCGTTATATGAAATGAGCAAATGTATATGCGATCAAAACTAATTTTATGAAAGGGAATTGCATAAATTGACATTTGTTACCAAGTACAAATCATATAATATCTATCTATCTATCTATCTATCTATCTATCTATCTATCTATCTATCTACAACTATTTATAATTGTTGATTATCTATCTATCTCTCTCTATTCATAACTATTTATAACTGTTGCCATCTATCTATCTATCACTGTTGATATCTATCTATCTATCTATCTAACAATCTTTCTATTCAGAACTATTTATAATGTTTGATAGCTATCTAACAATCTATCTATCTACGCCTGTTCATTTTCTTTCTGTCCGCCTATCTATTTAAAACTACATATTTATAATTTTGACATCTATCTATCTATCTATCTATCTATCTATAGTTGAGCACCTCGACGGCGTAATAGGAGCTTGGCTTGCTAGAACAATTACGAGTGAGTAGTGAGTTCGATGCACACTGGTTGCCCCATACTTTTGGACCTTGTATCACATCTAACCTATGCTTGCAAAATCACCATAATTATTTATAATTGTTGACAACTATTTATCATAACAATGCATATCTTTTGATATCTATCTATCTATCTATCTATCTATAATATTTGATATCTATCTATTCAAAATTATTTATAATTGTGGACATCTATCTATCTATCTATCTATGGATTCATAACAATTTAAAAAGGTTGCTATCTATCTATCTATCTATCTATCTATCTATCTATCTATCTATGTATTTGATACAGTCATTACCTACATGAAAAAACTTCGAAAACGTCTCCTTGCTCTATCACTATTTCCACATCAAATCTTCTGACGTGATACATTAATTAGTTCTACTACGTCTAACTTTCACGGCTACGGCTAGTCGAGCCGCGTCTACGGAAAAGAGCCATCCCCATTCCCTTTGTATTCCATTTATAATAAATAAAGAAAAGTTCTACACGGAAAGCTTCTTTCCAATAACTGCTACTATGTGGAACAGACTCCCGAGAGGATGCTTTCCTGATCACTAAAATCTTAATTTCTTCATGTTGTGACGTCCCTGAACACAGCCTTCGCTCGCTCCTCGCTGCTTCGTTCGGGTGTCGCCGCTCCAAACGTGACGTCCGCCTGTTTGCGTCAGTCGTGTTGTCCCGTCCTGTGATGACCAACTGGCTTGGTATCGGTCGCGGCACCCAAATGTGACTAACCTTTTGGTGATTCAGATGGGAATCTGGTTAGATTCGACATCAGCCTCGTCGTTCCCAACTCATTTCCAACGTCTGGTTACCAAAGTAACTGCGTTGATCTCCAGTCTGCCTACCCACGTTGTGAATTGATCTTAGGCAGACGAAATCAACCAGTCGTTGGGGCCGTAATGCAGATTGAGTTCAAACGGGGGTGATATCACACAAATATGCATAAAAGAGAATAAAATGATAACTCAAAAGTTCAAGGTATCAAAAAAAAAAAAGGATAACAAACTTTATGTCTAGTTGTTGGATACATAGGACTGCGTCTAACTCCCGACCCGTTCTATGGATTGTGACACGTTGTTTTCCGTTAGGCGAGTTTTAACACTTCAAGTTGTTTGCTCTTTAAGAAATTGGTTTTTGGTGTGTCTTCAGACGAAAGTCGAAAAATTTATTTTGGTGGTATGGATCTAAGTCGCTCTTCAAAATAACTTGTTCTTGGATTGAAGAAGAGTTCGGAAATTGCGCGAATCTTAGTCAGCTGATGCGAGCACACTTCAACTCTCCGGGAAAACTTCCGCAACAACTATCTGCTGGAACTCTCTGCTGGAATTCTCTGCTGGAACTGATCTCTGCTCGCTGCGACCCTGCTTATATGGAAGCCGACCAAAACCGGGGTGGGTTTGTCGGCGTCGGAGGTTCCTCGATAATTCTAAATACATATCCACTTCTTTTATTTTTGGTTAGGAATTTTCCACTTTTTTCCATTTTTTTGGGAGCCTTCTCTTACTCCCACCTTCTCACCATACTTCAGAGGGCGTGAACTGCCTCCCCACTTCTTCGTAGCAACCTCTCATACCCATCCTCTAAATGGGCGGTGACAGCTTCCTCCTTGCGTCACGTGATCACCACTCGGCCTATGTTATCCAGGCGTGTGCGATTCCGCGGGCTTTGTTTCAGGGAAAAAATATCTTGCTTAAAAAAAAATTATCTTTTTCTTTTCCTTTTCTTTCTTTTAATCGCAGTTCTCATTTTCTCTGGCCGCAAATAGAACAATGCGATCGGTGGTGGTCATAACTCTTGTTTTCACCTGGACTTCATCAGTCAGATTATCGCTAATTATCAGAATGGGTGGTCTATTTGACACAACACAATCGTCCGTCGCCTGGAAAAAAAAACATTTCTGATAACATAGTTTTATTATCGCAGCTAAAGATGTCTTGTCAAAGAAAACGGTCAGCCGTTACTTCGTGTGCAGCTTTGACACAATTAATTTTTCATATCTATCCAAAGCCCTGTAGTTCACCTGTTTTTGTCAATTATCAAAATAACATTTTCAATTGGATTTTTTCTTTGGCTAGTCGGTCTGTGGTTTGCTTAATCAGATGTTTTTTTCCCGCATTAGCGGTTTATTTATGTATCCCCGATAACACAGCTCGTCGCCAGAACACAACGATTCCCTTTATCCACTTAGAATTTTTCTGCCATTGTAATGACAGTTTTTGCCATTTGCTACTTATCAAAATATCCTTATCCATTGTTCCCTAGTCGTGGGTGTCCTACTTATCATCCACGTTTGGGTCTCGCCTCTCTTTTCCTTTCTTTCCTTCCTCTCTTTCCTTTCTTTTCTTTTTGCCTTGGTAAATGGTGCCACAATGTTTAGGATCAAGTGTATTCTTTTAGATGAATCATCATAATATATACTTCTTATCTTCTCTTTCATTATATGCCTGCGTGTTTATATTTTTTTTTAAGCGTTTCACCCCAAGTACAGCGTGAAGCCACTAGCACGCAAAGGGCTACAGAGAGTTGAAGCGAGAGCAAATAGGAGTGATAGAGGAAAGGATGAAGAGAAGGTTAGGGGATAGATCAAGGCATCTGGAGACGTCGATTGACGTTACATTTGAATAGTTGGAGATTTTAGCTATCAAGAAAAACAAGAAATGGGGAGGAAGTTCCATAGGCGAGAAGTGCGAGACATGAAGCTATTGGAGTAAAAGAGATGGCTACAAGAGTGAAAGGGTGAGAGCAAAATGTCAGCCTAGTTGAACGCCTAAATTCATGAAGTCTGGGAACCAGCGAAAGCAGCTCATCGGAGCAGTTACCTTGAAAGTATTTGTTAAAAAGACAGAGGGAGGCAACCGCACGTCTGTGAGAGAGTGCCTGCAGACGAGATGCCAGATCAGGGCCAATTACATTGCATATCCGTCTTTGGATTTTATTAAGGACCTTGAGACAAAGAGAAGGGTCTCCAGATCATATATGGCAGCAATACTCCATGCAAGGGCGAATGGTTCATTTGTAGATCTGAAGGATTGACTCTGGCGAGTAAAATTTCCTGGCGCGGCACAGGAAGCCAACTTTCCTAGTGGTGGACGAAGCTATTGACTCAATGTATTCGTTCCATCTCAGGTCAGTGGACAATGTGAGACCGAGCAGTCGCAAAGAGATGCTCTCGTGGAGTGAAGTTGAGCGTCAGACATTCTAATAGGAGGCAGGGATCGTTCTCTGTGGTGAGTAATAGAGAGCAGTTTTGTTTTTGAGGTATTAAAGTTAACCAGCCAATTTCTGCCCCAGTCAACAACTGATTTGAGGTCCTTTTCTAGATAAACGGCCATGTTAGTTTTTTTGGTGACACAAGATTTGTTTTTGAGGCAAGATTAAATAGTAGTGTCGTCCGCATAGATGCCTACTTGGGAAGATCGTTGATGAAGATAAGGAACAGAATAGGGCCTAGGATAGAGCCTTGGGGAACACCTGCGTTCATGGGATAGGAGCTGGAGGAGAATCTGTTGAGAACGACCTTCAATTTACGGTTCGACAGGAATGATTGTATTAAGTCAAACAATCGACCTGTAATTCCATAACCCTGGAGCTTGCGAAGAAGGCCGGCATGCCAAACCCTATCAAACGGTGTGGAGATATCTAGAGCCACGGCATGAGCTTCTCCTTTATTATGAAGTGCTTGGTAAACAATTTCAGTTATGGCCGTAAGCACATCAGTTGTAGAACAGGCAAAGCAGAAACCATATTACTTGTCGGAGAGCAGATTATGGGACGTAATGTGCATAACCACTTCAGCGTTGATTAAAGCGTCAAAGACTTTGCTGAGGAGTGGTAGGAGACTGATAAGACGGTAATTAGAAGGGTCGGAAGGGTCTCCAGAGTTCTTAAAGACAGGAACAACAGATGACTTCCAAAAGGGTGGAAAACAAGATTGATTGTGGCAGTAGTTATATAATTTGGAGAGAGCAGGGGCCAGTTCAAGCGCACATTTCTTCAGGTCAATGGCTGGTATCCCATCTCCACCACTAGCCTTGTGGGGGTCTAATTTTGAGATGATGCCCCGAACCGATGTCGGGGTTATGTGCAAGCCGCTCAATTGAGCCTCAGTTCTAAGGGGGAAATCGGGTGTGGGTACACCGGAAGTGTCGAGCGTTGAATTCAATGAGAATTTCCGAGCAAAGCATTCAGCGTTGTCGGCAGAAGAGGTCAGAACCTCAAACTGGTTGAACAAAGGAGGTGTAGAGGGTTTGCTATTAAGTACGCTCTTGCAGAGACGCCAATAATCCTTGGAGCCGAATTTGCGAGATGCAATACGTTCTTTCATTCGAGCTGCATACAGAGACTTTGCTTCATTGAGGACACGCTTACACTCGTTACGGGCAGAGAGAAAGAGACGTCTATTGCAATCAGACATGTCGTTACGGTATAGGTGGAAGAAGTGATTCCTATGGGCAATGGCAGTTGAGCAAGCAGCGGAGAACCAGGGTGAGGAGCGATTTGACCTTATATTTCCTTGAGGGGATGAAAGCCTCGATTCCAGCATTAACCCAGGACGAGACCTCGGAAGCACATTCTTGAACGGGGAGCGTGAAGACAACGTTCCAGTGTACGTCGTGAATGAAATCCCGGAATGAGTCCCAGTCTGCTCGTTGATAGAACGATGTTCTAATGGAAAGAGGTTCTTTGCAGGGGGTGGAGTTGAAGGACACTACATAATGATCGGAGTTGCCAAGAGGGCAGAGCTGCGTGGCGCTACAGGACTCGGGGATGGAGGTAAAACATAGATCAAGAAGAGAAGCCTTACTGTCCAGGTTGTAGAAAAAACGTGTGGGGAATTCAACTATTTGGGTTAGGGATTGAGAAATTGAAAAAAATTAAGGCTTTGTATAACTGCAAGGTCAGTAGTAGCGTTTTTAAGCCGCTTGGTATGATTGAGCTAATGTCGAAAATACTCGGAATAAAATGAATATGAATCAATATGGTAATTATTTTTCTTCCTTTAATAAGGATACTAAGAAACTTGTTCGTAATTACGAGAGGATCGTATTAAAAATAAGTAGACACAACTCGTCTAAATTATTTAATGAGACATATCTTCATATATATATATATATATATTATATATATATATATATATATATATATGTGTGTAAATTTTATGTTGATACATTCTTTTATAGATACAAATATTTATGTTTGTTTATAATAAACAGTATTAACAACATTTACCGACCTGAATATCTGCGACATTGTCATAGAAAATATGCGTCCTCCGACAGGAATCGAACCTGTATCCTATAAGGAACCGTCATATAGCCTGACGTGCTGTTACCGATTACGCCACAGAGGAGCGTTTCGGTTAGCAAGGTCGATTTTACTGTTTGTAATCCACAATTCTTCATGATTTTCTCACGTATGTTCATATCTGCTCGATGCGTATCCAAATGTAAACAAATGTCGTCACACATTATGAAATGGACAAAGTCCGACAATTATTTTAAGACATCTTTACTTTTATACATTCTTTTTTTATAGGCCGGTAAATGTTGTTTAATACTGTTTATTATAAACAGAGAATTTCCTTAAATATTTTCATCTATAAAAAGAATGTATGAACATAAAATGTCTTAAAATAATTGTCGGACTTTATCCATATATATATATATATATATATATATATATATATATATATATATATATATTATGTGTGTATACACGGAAACTTTTGCTTAATCTTACCAGCCTCAGTACGTATCACTAGGTTCACGCGATCAAGAAATTTATATCATTAGACATTTCTGCCGATAAAAAATGTTCCACAAACGTTGGTGATCTTTACTACCTGACATTTTCGGGAAATATATCTTGACATCTTTAAACCGAACAAAATCCAAGCTAATCCCCTGAAATGAGATAACAGTACGGCTATATATATCTGACTGCTCCAACCAGCGACAACTTGAGAAATATCGCAGCAGGTGAATTAGGTTAGAACAATGAAAAGCGAAAAAAAAAAATAAAAAATAAATAAAAAAAATAAATAAAATAAATAAACAAAGAATTCTCTTAGCCGACAATTCTGCGGTTTCAGTTAAAAGTTTCTCGTTTGATAACTTTTAGAAAAAAATCAAAAAGCAACTACCTTCCAAACGTAAGAGAAAAGGAATAGAGGAAGATTGGAAAACTAACACTTTTGCTTGATCATCATTCAAATTATCATTAGTCTGATGACAAAGTGTGGTCGTAGGGACGCAGCGCAGATGAGAACTTGATCACTTTCTACAACAGATATGGGTTGTAAATCGGGCTGATGTTAATTCATGCGTAGCGTGTCTTTCGCGGTAGATCTCACCGAGCCTATTCCTGTCGAGGTCAAACCACAACCGGTGTGCTCCAAACTGAATGCTCACATTGGTCACGGATGTGTGGTCGTTGATTCCATTGGGAGAACCCTTCGTCCCGATCATTGACTCACGGGTGGTGTGTCTTTATACTTGTCAGATTCAGGGTTGCCAGATTATGCAAGGATAAATATATATATTGACATATTATAATAGCCATTATCGTTGCTTTCATGGTTCAAAGGGTAACTCTTATTATATATAGTATTAAAAATTGCAACTAGCATAAAATTTTAAGCTAGGTTAAAAGCCGCTCTATGGGGCGGCATTTAAGCTAGCTCCTGTGGAGAACTTTTGGTTTGGCCATCCTGACAATAGGTAGCGAGGAGTAAATGCGATAGTCATCAATAAACTACAGAAAAACTCAAAATTGATCACTGCATTTAAGTATTGAATTATTTAAGTTTAAACTTACCTTTTAAAAGTTCAACGACAATTCTGATGCCACTTAATTTAAAGAAGATTTGATGTACGTAGATCCTTATTTTCCGTACAAACAATTATTTTTATTTCAAGGGTGACAGAACAGGACGTAATTTATAAGAAAAAATTCAAATAGTGTAAAGATAGGAAAATAGAAATTAGAATTAGTTACACATTCAACATTTCAAAAGTTACAGAAACATAATAGCTAATTAAGTAAACCTATATTATGGAATCCATATGAATAAATGCTAAATTGCAGCATAATTATCCAGCGAATTATGGGCTTAAAAAGTCCCAAATCTACTTCATAGAAATTTTGGTATTTATTCTATTCCCCACAAAGTCGCGTTGTGACACAAGATCGGTTTAATGTGGTGAGCCTGAGCGGGTGCCCTTGGGCTAGGAACAAAAATTCTCCTAGTCCCCTCAACTGCTGGTCAGGCTGGTCTCGCTGCGATACGCTAAAAGCTCAATATCTGTATTATATATTATGTACTTCTAGGTAATATCAGTCTTAAGGTTTAATAATTTGTATATTGATTTAAAAAAAAAGGATATTTCATTAATTAACTCTACTTCATTAGTGTTCTTTTATTCAAGGATTTTATTGATTTTCATATAAAAAAATAATTCTGTTTAGGAATATCTTCATGTATAGTGCAGAAAAGTGTTTGAAATTTGAATTTTACTTGGCCTTCAACAAGTTGGCATCTATTTGTAAAACTTTCCCTTATTATACCAACCCAAATTATGAGTGAAATTATTGTTTCAAATATTTCAAGTAGTGAATATATCTTATTTTGCGAAGCGATGGCGAGCGGGCGAAGCCTGCTAGTAGGTATTATATATGAGTTTCTATTGGGGTTTTGTAGTTAACTTGAAACCCAATAGATGTTCGAAGAATGGAGCCTCATTGAGAATAAAGCCTTTCATTATAAGTAGACTCATTAATATTCTTGCTGATTTTAAGAATTCCAAAGGTTACAGGGATTTTATTATTTCTCAGTTTTCCGGTTCTTATAATTTTTTTTCACGAGTATTTATAATTCTTTGAATAGTTATTATGTTCGTTGTGGTTATTGCTTTCTGGCGTTGCTTCTAACGTTGTTTGGTGAGTGGAAATAAACAAAAAAAGTATGCTTTGTTCTAGCGTTCGGAGTTGTAATAATCTGTCAGGTTTATTTTCCGACTGGCTTTTCACTTTTCTCCTATTGATGTATTGAAAGACAGAAACACGTCCACAGACACACGCAGACACACAATACTCGTATGAAACTAAACGAAAATATCTGTGTTAAAAAAGAGAGAGCAAGCGTCAAAAATAATGTAAACAGCGAGAAATACATTGAATCTAAGATAATAATCCCCAAAGAAAGTCCTAGACAATTCTCAGTTTTTCCCGCCGAATGATAAACAAGCAATGGTGACTGGCCAAGCGAACTGGGACATAAAAAGTCGTTTCCGCCATTTTGTCATCTTAGGTAAGACAACCGCTGGCCGGTCGCATTAAAATATGATATAAATAAATAAGTAAATGTCTCCAGCAATGAAAGCAACCAGGAAGGAGTCTTTTATTCACGCTTGACTGTCCAACTATGTCTTGGAGGAATTCTAATGAAATTCCCTTCAGCCGTGACAGTCTTAGTATATTGAACAAAAAGGATGGCGAGAAGAAGAAAAGAAAGTAACAAAGAAGAATAAAGAGTTGAAGAGAAAGAAAGGAGAAAATGCAATACGTTAGAAAAGGAAGAAAGAGGAAGAGGACTTTTCAAACAGGGAAACGATGAGTGAGAAAAGAAAGAAATGAAAGAGAAAGACGTGAGGAAGTCAGGAAAGAAAGAGAGAAAGAAAGAACAGAGAAAGACGATAGGGAGTTAGGAAAAAAGAGAAAGACAAAAGGGAGTGAGGGAAGAAGGAAATGAAAGAGAAAGACGAGAGGGTGTCAGAAAAGAAAGAAATTGAAAGAGAGGGACGTGAGTAAGTCAGGAAAGAAAGAAAGGAAAGAGAAAGACGTGAGGAAGTCAGGAAAGCAAGAAAGAAAGAAAGAAAGAAAGAAAAGAGAAAGACGAGAGGGATTTAGGAAAAAAGAAATCAAAGAGAAAGACAAAAGGGAGTGAGGGAAGAAAGAAATGAAAGAGAAAGACGAGAGGGTGTCAGAAAAGAAAGAAAGAAAGAAAAAAGAAAAGGAAAAGACGAGAGGGAGATAGGAAAAAAGAGAAAGACAAAAGGGAGTGAGGGAAGAAAGAAAAAAAGAGAAAGACGAGAGGGTGTCAGGAAAGAAAGAAAAAAAAGAGAAAGACGAGAGGAAGTCAGGAAAGAAGAAAGAAAGAAAGGAAAGAGAAAGACGAGAGGGTGTCAGGAAAGAAAGAAAGGAAAGAGAAAGACGAGAAAAAGTTAGAAAAGAAAGAAAGAAAGAAAAGAGAAAGACAAGAGGGAGTTAGGAAAAAAGAAAGACAAAAGGGAGTGAGGGAAGAAAGAAATGAAAGAGAAAGACGAGAGGGTGCCAGAAAAGAAAGAAAGGAAAGAGAAAGATGAGAGGGTGTCAGGAAAGAAAGAAAGGAAAGAGAAAGACGAGAAAGAAAGAGTCAGAATAAAAAGAAAGGAAATGAATAATAAAATATATCGCCGGTGACCAAAAATGAAGAAAAGAAAGAAAAGAGAGAGAGAGAGAGAGAGAGAGAGAGAGAGAAAAAAGAAAAAAGAAATAATAAAATATGTTATCGATGATGTAAAAATGGAGAAAAGGGAGAAAAATGGGAAAGGGAGAGTAAGAAAAGAAAGAAGACATTTGAAAGAAATAATAAAAACGCAGCCGACTAAAAAGGTAAAAGAAAAACAAGAGAGAGAAAGAGAGAGAGAGAGAGAGAGAGAGAAAAAAAAAGGTAAAAGAAAAACAAGAGAGAGAGAGAGAGAGAGAGGAAAGAAATAATAAAAATATAATCGACGAGCGAAAAATTAAGAAAAGGTAGAAGAAAAACGTCGGGGAGTGAGAAAGAGAGAAAAAGGTAAAAAAAAAAAAAAAAAAATCTTTAAAAAGAAAAAGGTGCAAATTAACGCTTGGACGATACATACATTCTACTTTTCGATGTTAGAACTAACCGTATCAATTTTTCTGACAGAACATAACACCAATCTCCTGCCTTGTCTGTGGGAATTCTAATTGTGAAGCAACACCTCTCCATTGCACTAAAATAGAATATTCTGATTCTATTGAACGCTTTTATAGCATTAGACGGAAGTACTTAATGCTCCGAACACCAAGTACAATTGCTAAGCCCCACAATACACTTAAACATGTATAATTTTTTACTTCGTTTTAGTAGAGTCATAAAATACAACTGCTATCCGTTTAGTGCTCGTATTTAATGACATTTCACTCAGACATTTAAATGAAACAATATTGTAAACTTGAGGCCCCAAACTATCAAGTTCTGTTCTCTTACGTCTAAGCTCAACCTGCTTGTAAATATTCACGTTTCTACACAAAACATATATACATGCTAAAAGTAATGCTAGTTATTGCTTTCAGTCTTTAAGTAAAAAAAAAAAAAAAAAAAAAAAAAAAAGAAACATATCAAGTGACAGCCATTTTTTTAAAAAGTCACGCGGAACAGCCTCGTTTTGACTTGAGGTTCATTGTTTTGGATTTATTCAACCATTGCGAATCGACATTGTTTGGCGTGTGATTTTTTTTTTTAGCCTTACGTGCGAAAAGTATGGGGCAGATAGTCAGGAAATGCCCATATGAAGTTTACGCTTTGCTGTATTTCCTCTACAGACGTATTATTTGTAGAATTTAACTTTGTGTGAGTGTATTTTTGAGTGTGTGTAACCTAGTGAAACGTATCGCAAAGCTGATCAAATTCTTTGGTGCAGAATAGCAGAAACCTCACCTCTACGCCCAGTAACATCGCATTATTTCTATTTCATTTATGAAAATGTAAAAAAAAAAAATTCTTATACTTACTCATCATTTTTCTACCTGTTCGATGACTCGGATAAAAGTGAAAAAGAAGACATTATGTTTTTAGCATCTGTCAATATTTCTGAGATGAGGTATTGTAACTACACTACTTACATTGTTCGGACAGTTGTCATCACCTTTATTCTCCCCACCAAATGAATGGCTGAACACATTTTTACTTATACAAAATTAAATAACGTCTAGACTTGAATAAAATAATATAATGCGGATTAGTAGGTAATCAGGGTTTAAATACACGACTTGATTGGCACAAGTACAGTCATCGGATATTTCATATCAATTTGTAAACTGTGTTGTAAATGTGTATTTTTATGTTAAACCCAATTTTATACGCGGAATTTTTTTTTTTATTACTATTTACCTTTTAGCGGTTTCGGTGCGACACATCTCGTAAGGCTTTTTGTCTTCTATTCTCTTCATTTTTTGAACTAATTTACACGAATATTACGCATTTTGTATATTTTAATCGGCATCATAACATGTACATAATGTATTTAAAGAGTTTTTTTTTCTCTCAATCATCGCTATATATCGTTTGTATATTGTTTTTCTTTATTTTATTTTATCAGTTTATTTATGTCATCGGTTTTAAGATATATATATATATATATATATATATATATATATATATAAAGAAGCTTCGCTTTTTACTTTCTAATATTATTCTATTTTAAAGAATATAGGAATCTATTGTAAGGCAGATCGCCCTTCTCTCGTAGTTTAATTTATTTCAAGAGTATTACGTAGGTTATTGTATGTTAACCGACCACAAATTTGTAAATAAAGTTTTAAATCAATTTGAAGGAATATTATGCTGTTTTATTTATTTATTTATTTTTTGTGTACAGGCAAAACATACGGCATATTTATGGACAAGTATTTTCATTTTGTGAATAGATCTATTTAAAAGTTAACTGACCTATAATAATAATGTTAAGAATCAGGCTAAACGATAAAAATGTGATAGTAGGTCTGAGTTAAAGCCCCCACACCCTAAGTATAAATAAAATCAAAATGGCAGATATTTAGAGTAAGACATCAAACCATACTTCTGGAAAAAAGGGTCAAATTGTTATTTATTGTATATAAAATACAATTACGGCACAAGGCCGAAAAAGGGGAGTGGTTGAGGCTGGTCAATCTTATACTTAGCTAATCCGATTCACGACCCATTCACTCATTACAATTTGCCCATTCACTACAAAAACTCGTCCGTCACCAATCAATCCTCCATACACCATAATACTGCATGCTCTCAAGGGGAACATACAAAACGCGCCCCATGTCATAAAAATTTAATGATAATAATTATATATAAAAATCTAACGATGAAGAATGAGGGGGGAGGGAATGAACCCCCAAACAAACTAAATATGAACACAAAGTAAAACTAAACATAACTGGTGTTAGTAGGGTCCGTCCAACCCTCAAAAAAGGGTTAAATTTAGGAATGTTAGATTACATTCTCGGTTATCGATTGAAACTAATATCCAACTAAAAAGAAAGAAAAGAAGCTAGTCCCCCCCTATAGACCATTAAAAGGATAGTCCACGCAGCGGATTGGTTGTTACAAACCTCCAATCGGGTGCGCGGAAAACGTGGTCTTTCTTCGTCTAATTCTTTTAAAAGGCCACAGTAGCTGTTAGCGTTTGAATGTGAGGGGGAATCAGGGATTGATCTCCGCTGATTGGGTCGACTTGGTGATGGGGTGTATGATGCTGAAAGACCCGTAACTCCCTGTTGAGGCAAGTCAAATTACATCACTGACATCACTTACTTAAAGCGTATTTTTGAATTATTCTTTGAATATAATTATACAAAATTAAATAACGTCCATACTTGAATAAAATAATATAATGCGGATTAATAGGTAACCAGGGCATTTTTTGGAAACGATATTAGAATATTTGTGTATATCTCTGAGATGAGGTATCATGATTAAATTATTTCCATTATTCGGACTGTTATCCTCATCTTAACTGCCATATTCCCAACTTTTCGGTTGTTGTACGCTCCGGCTTTCTTCAAGTGATTGGACGTATGGGAGTGGCTAAAAGCTTGGTATAGATCCAGTGACTAAACCCAAAGTCTTGTGAGTTCAATACCAGTCTACATCAGTAGTGAATCAAAACTTGGAGAGTTGAATTAAAGTGTAATAACTGAGACACCCGGGGGAGGCATGGCACGTAGAACTGGAAAATTCTACGCCGGTGGACGAAATAAATGGCTCGGTTAAAAATTCAAGTTACCTGAAGAAGACCCGAGCATACAACGGCCGAAACGTTGTGAATATGACAATGAAAATGAGGATAACAGCCCGAATAATGTAAATAACGGTATGTAATGATATTAGAATAATCCAGAACATATACTGTCTGCATACGGATAGAAAAAAAATAAATTCAGTAAATATACAAAAATAGAAAGGGGCGTAAGACAAGGAGGTGTCTTCTCACCGGATGTATTCAACTTATATAGTAAGGCGATTCTGAGCGAATTAAAAAGGTACTACCAGGATTTATTACTGGCCATCACAATCTTAACAGCATAAGATATGTAGATAACACAGTGCTAATAACAGACACAGGAAGGAAACTATACGAAGTTCTATAGAAGGTAGTGAAGGAAAGCGAGAAGAAAGGACTAAACGTGAATTGGAAAAGACAATGCATAGGTGTTAGCAAAAGGGACAGCCCAAAATGCAAGTTACAAATTGGGGAAACTAAAATCAAATAAGTAAGACAATTTAAATATCTGGGAAGTCCTTTATACAGAGGACGAAAAGTGAGAAAGCGCACTCGAAGATAATGAGGATGATGACGAAGATGGTGGATGGAAAAAGATGTTTATCGAAATGGCAAACAATATTCAGCAAAAAATGAACTTCGTGAAGCTATCTTCAGAAGCTGCAGCAATATTCCTCGCAGCTTAATGGAAACACTAATTTCTAGCATGCTCCAAAGAATTTTTGAAGTCATCAAAACCAGTGGAGGTAGAACTCATTTTGGTTGTTGAATGTTTTCGTAGAATTTTCGTAGAATTTTGTAGAATTTTTGTCTCTGGTCTTATAATTTTGATCAAGTATAAAACGCCTCATTTTATAAAAATGTCAATTTCTCAATAAAATGTTCGGATTATAACTTTTTGTCTACATAACGTTTTACATTATAAAATTAGTAACCTGAAGTAAGAAATATTTAAAATTTTTCGATGAGAAACAGTCTTTTCAAAAAAAATTTCAAGTGGTGTTAAATTTTTGATCAGGAGTGTATATATATCTTCAAAATGTATTGTTCGTAATGATGTATTGTTGGTAATAATTTATTCCTTCAAAAATATATTGCTGGTATTTTTTTTCCAAAACGTATTGCTATTTAACAATTTTTTTCCAAAAATACATTGCTGATATTAAAAGCTTTCTTTACACATTGATAGTTGATTTTTACTATTTGCCCGTAGCTGGGACACTAACGGGAGCTACCACCCCGGGTCAGGATAGACCTAGGAACACCAGCAATTAAGAGGTGGTTCCATGCTTCTTAAAACCTCCTGATCAGAAGCCTTGCTGTCGGATGTAGTTCAACGTCTTATCCGAGACCCGGATGTAATTTATCGTCATACCCAAAACTGAAAGAAAATTTGATAGCCAACACTTAGGCTATAGGGAAAAAGCAGAAAAGTTGTTTACTGAGTTTACTATTGTAACACTATGGCTTAAATTTAAACTAGATTATATTCAATTTTGCAATGTTTGTCCTAAAACATGTTTGAACAAATCGTATATATATATATATATATATATATATATATATATATATATATATATATATATATAGATACACCTAGTTAGTGAGAAACCAACAAACCTACCTAGGTTTCACCTAAACGGATCGTCAGGTAGGTTTGTCTGGCTCACTAGGTGTATCTAGGTCTGCTCTACGGTTGTATTGAGCTCTTTTGTTAGTTAGTTGTTACTCGTATCGGGGTTTTTTCTTTGGGCTTCAGACCTGCATCTGTGCGATTTTTTTGTCGGGAGAAGTTCATGTTTGTAGCTCTTTCTTTTTTTTAAAAACTTTTTTTTTCCCTCGAGATTGATTTGATTAGCAAATCAAAAATTCGAGGGTTTTTCGAAATGAGTCTAGTTATCTATCTATCTATCTATCTATCTATATATATATATATATATATATATATATATATATATATATATATATAGAGAGAGAGAGAGAGATAATAGATAGATAGATAGATAGATAGATAGATAGATAGATAGATAGATAGATAGATAATATTAGTGGTAAATATACACATACATATGCAATCATATATCTAAAATATATATATAAATATATATACATACATACACACACACACACATATATATATTTGTATAAAAAATAAATCCAAGAGGATAGAATCCAGATAGATTTCAATGTCCAGGACAGAGTAAGGATATAATAAAAGGCTTAAACACTAATATGAATATTAGTGTTTAAGCCTTTATGATTATTATTATTATTATTATTATTATTATATATATATATATATATATATATATATATATATATATATATATATATATATATATATATATATATATATATATATATACTGTGCATAGAAAAGAAGATTTCTGTTTGTTTTGTTTTGCTTTACGGCATATCAACCTCAATGGATTATTTAATGCCGATAACTTTTATTTCCTGGTAATATTTTGTTTTGTCAAAAATCTATTTCTGGTAATATTTTTTCCCTCCAAAATGTTTAGCTGATAATATTTTTAAAAATGTATTGCTGGTAATATTTTTTCTTTAATAATTTATTACTAGTAATAATTGTTTACAAAGTATGTCTAGTATTAAAACCTATTTTAACACTTTCATAATGCTTTTTTCCTCAGTTTTGGGATTAACTATTTGCCCATAGCTGGGACCCTAACAGGTGCTACCCCCAGCCCGGGTGAAGGTGGACCTGGGAACACAAGCAATTAAGAGGTGGTTCCACGTTCCCCAAAGCCTCCTGATCAGAGGCCTTGCTGTTGTACGTAGTTTATCGTCTTGCCCTGGACGTGGATGTAGTTTATCGTCAGAACCAGGATGGGAAAATTAGGAAGAAAAGAATTCTCTGTGATTTGGAATTAAAACAATGCTTTCTGACAGAATGAGATCCTTGGCAAAATTCAAAGAAGGATCTGTAATGTAATCAACCTTGAATTGACATCTTTATGTCAATCACTTTCTCAACGACATGACGTCGTTTCTCCTCTGTCATTTCTACAAATATTTCCATGGCAACTGCTCTGACCTGCTTTTTCCCTGGTGCTCCGACTACATCAATATAAGCGTGCTACTAGATTGGCATTTAGGTCTCATTCTTTTACTGTTTGAATAGTTAAAGGCAACGACCGTTTCTACTCCAATAGTTTATTTTCTCGCACTTGCCCCTTGTGGAATTCCCTTTCGTTTAATTGCTTCTCTGATAACTACAAGCTTCAAAAATTTAAATGCAACATCAATCGCCATTTTCTGTCTTCTTGAATCCCGTTCATCTTTTATCCTTTCCTCAATCCTCATTATACCAGGTCTTTTCTCTCACTTTCACTTTCTGTCACCCTTTGCGTACTATCGGCATTCCCGCCTTGGTTGGGGTGAAATGATTAAAAAAATAATAGATAATTTAAAGACACTGCTAAAGTTTTAATGCAGAAATTAATTGCAAATCATTTTCTTGTAGAAATGCATCAAAAATCATGAAGAGTGAAATCGTTAACTGACAATAGTAAAAGCAAAAATAGGGCTGTAAACTTAATGTTTGCTAACGTTTTTTTTTATTCTAGAAATGCATTAGAAATTATTTTACAATAGAATTTTACCGAAGCTCATGTACACAGAATCGCTATTTAACTTTATCTATCTCGAAAGACATTGTTGATGACTTACGAACAATTAGTTCTACCCGTCCCTGTTTCTTGTAACTGGTTTAAATTCGATGGTGCTGAGATCTGTCCGCTCTGTGATGTTTTGTCCATCCACATCTTTGTCCGCCACTCCTCCTCCTCTTCCCACCTCTGTTATGGTTCGTGATCATCTTTGCACGTTCGTTTGGTGGTGTGCCAGTCATATTTCAGTCTCGCCGCTTCCTGACGATGTCCAGAAGGTCATGGTTTAGCCCGATAGCATGTTTGATCTGAGGAACCTCTCGATCGGTCAAATGTTCAATGTTATAGATACACAAGATCTGACGGCAGCATCTAATTTCCATGGCAGGGATTCTTCTGTGAAACGCAGCTGTGCGTATTAATCTTTCACACGCATGTAGAATTATTGACGAGACCAGTCAGCGCATACATTTAATTAGGGATCCAAGAACAATGCTTCTGTCATTCGAGATTCTTTTCCAGTTGAGTAGCCTCTGCCGTTTGCGCCATTCTCGACAGGATTTCGACTTTGGGACGTTTAAGACATTGTCGTGTAAGTATTTCAACATACTGCTTCCACTGACTTTTAATCCTTACTACTCACACTGATGATGCCACTGATTTTAGTTTCATTTCTCTGTGCTTACAGCATAAACCCTGGAAATTTTGGATATTATAAGTATAGTGGAAATACATGAAATAAAACGCTATAAACAATTTTACTGTACCAATATACTAAAATTTGCACTAGACGCTACGAAAGTAAAGCATTTTATGACGCGTTTGGCGGTGGAGAAGCATTGTAATGACTAAAGTACGAAGGTGTAGGCTTTAAGAAATCTTTATTCAACTGAAAATACAATGTTCGAATATAGTGTCCTTTTATAATCCCAATAAACAGAAATAGCTCTCTCAAAGAGGAGAGTAACAAAACAAAGGGAAACCACTCTTGATTATTCATAACAGGCATATTCTACAATTGATAATTCTGCGGCAATACGCGCTTAATGGTTTTATGCAGTTTTAATCAACATTTCTTTTCGTGGTTAGCTGTAAGGAATTGTAAATGTAGGACTACCTTACGCTTAAGTAAAATAATAACTAATAATATTTATTAAGAAGTTATTACAGGAAATATCAAGTTTTATGGAAAACTTGTTGACAATAATCTATTTAGTTACATAACTAATAAATAAAAATAATATGAATTTTGATGCTATATTTGATTTGTTGTTAGGTACTTCTCATTTTCTTCTTTCTTTATTGGCAGCATTTTAGAATACTTTGGCTGGAATGCTGAGTTGAACAAACTGGAGTTGTTTCGCTTACGCATTGTTACTCTTTTTTCCATTGTTGTTTTTTAGATCGCGTTCTTCCAGTCATTTTGATAGGCAATAGCAAAATTCTGAAATTTCAAATGATCTTATTTCATTTAAAAAATAAAGCATGTAAAAACGAATATTTTAAATTAATATACGACAAAAAATAAAATGGTGTTCCCACAAAACCTTAATGATTTCACTATAATTATGTAATAATAAGGTAATGATATTCCGCAGACAGTTTATGTTACCTTATCTCATTGCATGGTTACAAACTATAAACCTAAATTGAACTTGGAATATTGTGTAACTGCCTCTATATTTTTTGGATATAATATAGTGAATAATTTGCAGTGAAAAAAAAGCAATTTTCGAGTTTTTGTTGAATACGCTCCTCCCCCGCCGAATGCATTAATATTCTCCACAGACTTCGGCAGCTATGGCGAACTAATTGACACTTTTGTATTGAGCAGGTTTTCAGCATCTTGCTATAAGTGTAAGATTTCAATTTTTTTGCTATTAGTATTTTTTTTTAAAGAAAATATATTTTAATGTATAAGGATAGATAGATATTTCCTCGAAGGAGTCTTTTATTTTATTTTATTTACCTGTTTCTGTAAAATTCAATTTTAACATAAGCATCTCGGAAGCCTATCATACGACGAACTGGAGACAGCCAGAAATGGTTTCATCTTCTATGTGCCGTGTCCCTTCAGATCGTGGGTAATGATGTCTCCCCACACTTTTCATCCCTTTATTGTGGCATACTTACGGACGATAATTTCTATGTCCCCATTCGCATAAATACAGTAGTATATACTGTATGTTAGTCGACAGTCAGAGATTCGTCTCCAGCTGTGCTGTACAAACACTCTGCCACCGGGCAGAGAGGAACCCCAGACGAAGCTATGTCGAAGGGCAGAGTCATGTCTCGGGAAAGAGCTACCCGACCGCGTTTTTTTACGGGGTCTACGGGGAATTTTTGGCCGCGCTTCCGGGATCGGGAACCTCACATTTAATTCGGCCTTGGGCCTCATCTGACTGCGTGGGACAGTTGGTAGATATTGTCTGCATTTGGAGATTTATTGTAGAATTCACTTGACTCAAATATACAATTATATATATATATATATATATATATATATATATATATATATATATATATAATTATTTATTTATTTAAAAATATGATTCCAAATCGCGACATAAGAAGTCTCATGTTCCAAAAACAAGAGCGGAAAACTTCAATATAATTATTTAAATTAAATTGAGTTAAAGTAAGCTCTGTTTCATCTTCAAGCGAATTTTTTTGGGAATCCAAAAATTTCGCATAATTATATTTATGCTCTACTTTTGTATCGTGCACTTTAAAAAAAAAAAATAATAACTAAAATACTAAGGGACTTTGGATTATTTACCTAACCAGTTCCTTCCTATTTTCTATATATTTTCATATGTATATATATATATATATATATATATATATATATATATATATATATATATATATATAATTAGGTTTGGAAGTAAAGTCTGATGATCCGCAGTCCTTTTAAAAGGGCTGTGGTTAAATAATTTATTTCATGGAACCTTAAAGCGGTCTGTTTTTATTTAATATATATATATATATATATATATATATATTGTTGTAGCATACCTACAGACGATAATGGGTATGTCCCCATTCACATAAATACTGTATGTTGGTTTGCAGTTAGAGATTCATTGTGGAATTCTCCTGACTTACTTCTAACAACTGACGACTTCTTCTACGCGCCGCTGGCGAATCTTATATGTGTTGTTCTTGTCCTAAGTATTATCGTTCATTACCAACTTTCGTGTGATTATTCTATTCAGTAACCTTCCCTAGGTTACAACACTGTCCTATACAGTAACCTCACTGAATGTTGAAGAGAATTTATTTGACTTCTTCTATGCGCCGCTGGAGAATCTTATATGTGTTGTTCTTGTTCTAAGTATTATCATTCATTACAAAACTTCGTTTGATTATTTTATTCAGTAACTTTTCTTAGGTTATAACACCCCTGTAATTCTTAGCAAAGTTTCTCAATTTGCTATTCCAGGTAGGGGTTCGCCAGGTAGGGGTTCTGCTGCTTTCCTCTGTCTCTTTCTTTCAATATGTTCTGTGAATGTCAAATTTTATAATCTCTCACTTGCACATCATGTGTCCCAGAAATGTTATCTCTTTCTGATTCGGAATATGGGTTTCTTTTTATTGTTTTCATTTTTCCTTAAAACTTCTTCCTTGCTTATATGCTCCGTCCATGGTATTCTCAGCATCCTTCTGTAGAACCACATTTCTGTTGTCTTCGGTTTTCTCCTTATCAATGCATTTGTTCTTAATACATTGCTTAGCTTTTGGAATCTATCAGTCTTGGGTACTATTATGAATTACATCGGACAGCAAGGGCTCTGATTAAAAGACTGGAGGTTTTGAGGAGGTTTTTGTAGTTGTTCCCAGGTCCACCATGACCAGAGATGGTAGCCCTTGTTAAGGTCCTAGCTATGGGCAAATAGTGACCCCCCCAAAAAAAAATCAAACATTAGGAAAGCATAAGAAAGCATACTATTTTTATAGTAAAATTATCAGTAATACATTTTTACCAAAATACCTATTTATATTAAAATTACCAATACAGTTTTTACAGTTTACCAGCAGTGCAATTTTTAATAGAATTACCAGTAATACATTTTATAACGAAATGACCAAAAATACATTTTATCTGTAGTTGAAGGCATACAATTACATTCAAAATATATTGAGTTGAAGTCATGAAATTGTGTTCAAAATATTTAGATTTCGGCATTAAATGACCCATAGAGTTGTTGATATGCCGCTAAACAAAACCAACTAATCAATCAACGAACTCCCATTCGTTTTTAACTTCTGTAGTTGTTTGATTTTGACATCTCCAATTGTTAGTTCTTTTTCTAAGTGGAACTAAAACAAAATAGTCAAGAGTGAAAATGATTCCTCTTTCACTCAGTTTGCTGTGATATGTACCTCGATGAGATCGCTAAAAGGCATACAATTACATTCAAAATATATTTAATTGAAGTCATATAATTGTGTTCAAAATATCTCGATTTCGGCATTAATTAACCCATGGAGAATATGATATATCATATTTTTACTCCTTCAACGTTCCCAAAAAATATAAATTTCCACATTAACTGACCCATAAAGAGTTTTGCCTTACTCATAAGTCTAGGAAGTGCTGTAGTATCCTTTGTGTGTTTGCCATCAAAATCCAAAAAAGATCAATTCCTAATGATCTGTTTTAGACATCGTTTATTATGAAGACATTACATTCATACATGCTTTTGTTTTTCAGCAGCCCTCTCTGATGCATGTGTGTGTAACATAACTTGATAATGCACACACACATGCACTCTCCTACTCTCTCTCTGACACACACACACACACACACATATATATATATGCGTAAAATAGTTTAGCTAATAAAACGAGGACAAACGAAACGATACCGATATATGATAGAAATTTATTAAATATTAATTATTAACAATATGACAGAAATGAAGCACGGAGAGAAGGGGTTTAATTTCGAAATTTTCGGACACGCCTGTGTCCTTCATCAACGGACCGATAAATAAACAAAGAAATGGGAATTACTCACCGACAGATGTTTTTGTAGACGGTGTATTTCTGGTGGAAATTATATAGTTAACAAAAAACCTGATCACTGTCTGATTCCTCGCTGTGCGAAACTTTTTTTACTATATATATATATATATATATATATATATATATATATATATATATATATATATATTGGGGGATAAAGATAAAAGGAAAATCTATCTTATCGGACGACGCGTTTCGTTCTCTGAGGGTGATTATCAAGGCAAATGCAAAAATTTTCTTCTGTAAGAAGTATTTATATTCAAGACTAAAAATGTTATTCGTTTTTCAATACTTTTAAGTTTAGGAACGCTCTTTAATCTTCATCATACGAGCTGAATAGTCGGACTAACTATGGAGGACACGAAGTGACACAATTCAATTTCTAATAAACGAAACTAAGTAAGTGATATTTATGAATTTTTGTATGTAAATTAGTATTCTGTGGACGAAACGCGTCGGCTAAAATATGTTTTTTTCCTGTTGTTTTTAATTATATTGTCCGTGTACAGATATACTCTATCTGAAATTTGTATACACACGCATATGTATATATGTGTATATTTTTACAGCTTTTTTTATTGTGTAAGACGAGCTAGAATTCTTTTTCTTAAAGTGCTGAATTTTTTGTTCAGTTTTTCTTAAACTACCGCAATTTATTTTTTGTTCAATAAAAGTTAAATAAAAAAGCGCGTTACTTTTCTAGTAATCTGTCTATTAGAAAAAAAAAACAGGCTTATATGAGAAAGAGAAGAAAATTATAAACAAAAGAAAGAAAGAAAGAAAGAAAAGAAAGAAAGAAAGAAAGAAAGAAAGAAAGAACAAATACAAAAAGGAGCAAAGAGGTATAGAAAGAAGAAAAGGGAAAAATCAAAGAATGGCCGAAAGAAAGAAATAGAACAAAGGTGGATGAAGTTGAAAAAAGAAAGAAAGAAAGAAAGAAAGAAAAAAGAAAACGACAGAAATATGAGACTGAAAAGAGAAAGAAAGAAAGAAAGAAAGAAAGAAAGAAAGAAAGAAAGAAAGAAAGAAAGAAAAAAAGCAAGCAAGCAAAAGTCACGTGCCTGTTAATTTCAATACTGATAGCCGTTCCTAGCTCGTCGGTCGAAAGCAAGAAGCTGCAGTTTATTTATTGTGTAAGATGAGCTAGAGTTCTTTTTTCTTCACGAGCTGAAAGGAAGTCCCATGTGGCGCTTTATAGATCAAATTATGGCGGGAAATATATTTTTGTTGAATTTTTCTTTACTTCTGTTTTTTTTTTTTTTTTTTTACTACCTTCCTCTGCGTAAAATCGGGACATTCATTAACTCGTCTTTCGCAGGGCAAACGAAACCCAGATAACTTCTCAAGAATTGAATGATAGAAAGTAAGTAAAATAATTATATGAAGCCTGGTATATCTTTTATAAGTTTCTTTTCGTTATATACCCTACCTATGAACACTAATGGGTATGTCCCAATTCTCATAAATACGTTAGACACTATTGTAAGTGAGGATAATATGATATATAAGTGTTGAGGGTTGGACGGTCCCTACTAACATCAATTATATTTAGTTTACTTTGTGTTCATGTTTAGTTTGTTTTGGGGTTCATTCTCTCCCCTCTCATTTTTCTTCATATATTTTTAAATATAATTATTTATTATCATTAAATTTTTATGGCATGGGGCGCGTTTTGTAGGTCCCCCTTGAGAGGATGCGGTATTAGGGTCTATGGAGGATTGATTGGTGACGGGCGAGTTTTTATGGTGAATGCGAAAATTGCAATGCGTGAATGGGTCGTGAATCGTATTAGCTAGGTATAAGATAGTTAGTGACGAACAGCCTTAACCCCTCCCCTTTTTTTGGCCTTGTGCCGTAATTGTGTATTTTGTCAATAAATCTCAATATGATGTCTAAGTAGTTCACCACTAGTAGTGGTTTACCTACTTCACGCCGCTGGCGAGTATTGTATTTTGTTAATGTTATAAAGATTACAATTTTCATTTCCAGCCTCCGTTTTGGTTATTTCTCATTCAGTAACCCTTCCTAGGTTACAACACTTTTTAATCGAGTTCACCCCATGCAAGGAACTAAAGCAATTAAGACACAAGAGGTTACTGGGTTTGGAAGAATTAGAAAATAGAAACGTTACTAAGGTACGAGTACAAAAAAAGAGAGTAATCAGGAGGGGAGCGACTGGCATTGCATTTATATTTGAAGATTAAAGTTGGCTGGAAAATATGGAGCCGGAAGAGAGTTCCACAAACGAGAAATGCGGGAAAAGAACCTGCTAGCATAGAACTTACGGTTACATCTAGCCAGCTCAACTTTAATCTGATGAGATCTTAACGCCAGTTTAGTACTGCACTTAAATTAAAAGAGTATAGATATCACAGCGAAAACCTTATCGGAACAATTACCATGAAAATATTTATAAAAAGGGCACAGAAAGGCGCTCTTACGGTGGTGGGAAACGTACTTAAGACGAGATGCCAGATCAGAACCCAAAATATTGCTGATTCTTCCTTGGATTTTATCAATGAGCTCTAGATAAACAGCAGGCGGACGAGACCATGTGTACCAGCAATATTCTAAGCATGGACGAATGGTAGACTTATAGATATGTAAGATAAATTCTGGAGAGAAAAAATGTCTTGAACGACACAGTGAACCAACTTTCTTAGCAGCTGATCTAGCAATGGATTCAGTATAGTCTATCCACTTCATGTCAGTTGAGGATGTTAGCCCGAGAAGGCGCAACTAGTCAATTTCCTGGTGGTTAGCATCAGCCATTCTGATGGAAGGCAGGAAGGGGTCTTTCAGATTATTAACAGAGGGCAGTTTTGTTTTGGATAACTTGAACTTAACTCTGCCACAGGTAACAACAGACTGAAGGTCCTTTTTAGATATCAGCTGCTAATTTGAGCTTATGAAACGAATCAGATTTACTGTTGATGCAGGGGTAAATGATTGTGTCATCATATTCGATACCAAGTTGAGAGCTGATATTATTGAGAAGGTCATTAATGAAAACTAAAAAGAAATTAGGACTAAGGAAACCTGTATTAGTAGACGGGTGACCGTTCAGGACGACTTTCATTTCACGATTTCATAGGGAACACTGGATGAGTTTTAAGATTTGTCAGGGGAAGCCGTAACTTTTCAGCGGGGGGAAAAGACTTGTATGCCAAGTGCTGTCGAAAAATTTCGAGAAATATAAACTTTAAAAAATTTCGATTCTAATAAAAATTAAAAAAAAAAAACGCTGAGTAAATACTAGAAATATTAATGAAGATATAGCAGTACTTTTGGATCGGAAAACTCTCATAGATGAGTTCTAAAATTTGTCAGGAGACACCGTAACATTTCAGCTTGTGGAAAAGAGCTGTATACCAAACGCTGTCGAAAACGTTCGAGAAATATAGACTTTAAAAGGCTTTTCGATTCCTATGATCTTACTTGTACACTTTGACCTCGTACTTTATTTGGTAGTCTATGGACTGGTAATTTCCCTGCTACGACACATTTTGGATCTACTTACGAACAGGGTAGATTATGGTATTTCTTTTTGGTTTGCAACCATCATAGAAGGACTATTAAAAATCATGAAGACTGCTCAGTAACCCACAATAATATTTTCCAATGAACTGTTATAGAAAACCTAGTTTATGGATATTCAACAAATAAAAATAAACTACAGAGTGTTATGATCCCTTATGTCCTGATAAAATCAAGAGAAGTAGCCAATAATTTGTGGATCTACCATTGTTTTCGAGTTCGTTTTGTCGTAGAGGACGTAAACGAATGGAATCGTCCGTCTATGTCAATAAGCGGAGTTGAGCAGAGTTAGAATTAGGTAACTCTGTACATCAACTCCCCGAGCAGAGAGGAACCTAGATAAAGCCATGCCGAAGGTCAGAGTCTCTTCAGGGGCTGTAGACAGAACCGACACCGTTACTACAGAGTCTACGGGGAATTTTTACCTGGCCTTACAGGTTCGGAAAAACCCACGTAAAACCGGTCTTGTGCCAAATTCCGTTCTGTGTGAAGTTCGGGTATATACCAAGTTAGTATCATGTCAATTGCTAAGTGTACATTCGTGTAGTAAATCTTCTATTTCATTACTTACCTCCGGGTTTGTCTTTCTTATTTATTTTCTTTTATTATCTCGAAAACACGAGAAAAAACAGGTTTCTAAACGTGCTTTGAACTGTAAGTGACTTGCTAATGAAAGTAAAAGATTAAACTGAATCTCAGCAGATATTTTCGCGGCTTGAAACCGAATGGAAAATTCAGCAATTTTTGATTCTTTAATCTAGAACAAAATCAGACAAATACCTCAGAACTGGAATCAAATGTAGATTAAATTTCGACAGAATTATAGAATAAAGAACAAATAGCAAACTATTATAAATTTAACATGTTTCGCTATTATTTAAGCTTCATTTTTTGGAAATGACTTGCGGGTGATTGGTTTGGTTTGTTTCTCTTTTGTTTTACGGTTTATCAACCTCAATGGGATATTTAATGCCAACAAGATTTTTATTGCTAGTAATAATTTTTTTCAATGATGTATAGCAGGTAATAATTTTTCTCTTCAAAAATTCATTACTTGTAATAATCTTTTACAGAAATGTATTGCTGGTATTAAAACCTATTTTTAAACTTTCATAGTGTTTTGACACCAGTTTGGGGTTAACTATTTACCAATACCTGGGACCATAACAGCTGCTATCATCCCGGGTCAGGGTTGACCTGGGAACACTTCAATTAAGAGGTGGTTCCACGCTCCTCAAAACCTCATAATGAGGGGCTTTGTTTCTGGATGTAGTTTATTGTCTTACCCAGGACGCGAATGTAGTATATCGTCATACCCAGGACGGAGTTGCGGAAGAGATTAGAAAATATATGCATCATGCAGCAAAAGTAACGTACCTTTTTTTCGAGGTGGTGTTGTAAGCTAAGTATGTTTACTGAATAGAATAATCACACGAAGGCTAGTAATGAACGATAATACTTAGAACAAGAACAACACATATAAGATTCGCCAACGGGCGCGTAGAAGTAGTCAACTGTTAGAAGTGAGTCAAGTATATTTCACAATGAATCTCCAACTGCAGGATATCTACCAATCGTCGCACGCGGTCATATGTAGCACAAGGCCGAATTTAATGTGGGGTATCCAAGTCTGTAGGCTCGACCAAAAATTCCCCGTAGACACCGTATAAAACGGGTCCCAAGACGAGACTCTGCCCTTCGACATCACCTCGTCTGGGTATCTTCTGTGTTCGGAGGCAGAGAATTTGACCAGCACAGCTGGAGATGAATCTTCAACTGTAGGATAGCTACGAACCGCCCCACGTGGTCAGATGTGTCACAAAGTAGAATGTAATGTGGGTTATCCGAGCCCGTAAGCTTGGCCAAAATTTCTCCGTAGACCCGTAAAAAACGAGGTCGGGTAGCTGTTTCCCGAGACGAGACTGTGCCATTCGACATCGCCTCGTCTGAAGATCCTCTCTGCTCGGAGGCAGAGAGTCTGACCAGAACAGCTGGAGACAAATCTCCAATTGCAGACTAACATACAGTATCTACTACTGCATTTATGTGAATAGAGATACACCCATTAACGGTCGTAGGTATACTACAACAGGTGGATAGTTCGATATGGAGCATTTGAGTGACCATTACGATCACTAGAAATAACACCACCATAACTTTTCTTGTGGGTGTCCTGAAGGGATTTTTTTATAAGCTCAAACAAAAAACAATTTCTGAATTAAAACAAGTCATTTTTGATAAATTTACTGAAATTACTATAGAAGTATTGCGAATAGGGTTCAGAATTTTTTTTTATTGAACATGAAGGGGGGAATTTTGAACATCTTAAACAGTTTGTTAATCATAACAAATTGTTTTGATGTGATAATAATTATCAATTTTCTTAGACTACGGTCATTTATTTTTGTTCAATAACAGTTAAAAAATTAAAAAGGATCTTTGTTGAGATGTTGTGAGTTTCCCGCGTATCGGTGTATGAATCAAGACAAACACAGTTGTAGAGGAAAATACTGGTATATTCATAAAAGCAATTAACAATAGAGTGATTAGTAGAACGAAGGTTGGTTTGTACGAAACAATATCCAAAGTCTATAGTCCAACGGTATGTACCGGGTAAGCTTATCTGGACTGCTAACCCTGACGCTCTCTCAGACGTTCTGTCACTCTCTCTCCAGAGCTGACTTATATAAGAGGGACCAGTCCATTACTAGTTAGAAGGTGGGTGCGCCCCAACAATCTTACTTTTAATATTAGAAAAATGTCAGAAATATCTGAGAATGAAAAGAAAAAGACAAACAAAAAAAAAAAAAAAAAACAGAAAGAAAAAAATCCAAGAAGTAAATAAGAAAATAAAGAAAAAAAGAAAAGACGAGAGGCGGGGGTGGGGTGGAAATTGAAATTATAAATACGGATAAAGTTAAAAAGAGAAAGAAAGAAAAATGACGGAATAGAAAGAGCAAGAAAGAAAGAATGAAAGAAAGCAAAGAAAGAGAGAGAGAGAGAAAGGAAGGAAGGAAGATAGCAAAGAAAGAAAGAGAGAAGAGAAGACAGCAAAGAAAGAAAGCAAACAATCAAAGAAAGAAAGCGAGACAGAAAGATAGTAAAGGAAGAAAAAGTGGAAGAAAGAAAGAAAGAAATATAGCAAAGGATTAGAAAGAAATATAGCAAAGAAAGAAAGAAAAAGGAAAGAAAGAAATATAACAAAAAAGAAAGAGAAAAAGAAAGAACGACAGAAAAGAAAGCAAACAAGTATAAAAAGAAAGAGAGAAAGAAAGATAACAATGAAAGAAAGATAAAAATAACGATAGAAAAGAAAGAGAGAAAGAAAGCAAGGAAAGAAAGAAAAAGAAAGAATGATAGCTAAGAAAAAAAGAGAGAAAGAAAGAATGATAGAAAAGAAAGAAAGCAAGGACGTATAGAAAGAAAGAGAGAAAGAAAGATAGCAAAGAAAAAAGGGAGAAAAAAAGAGATAGCAAAGAAAGAGCGAAAGAGAGAAAGAAAAGAAAGATACCAAACAAGTATAGAAAGGAAAGAAAAAAAAGAGAGAAACAAAGATAGAAAAGAAAGAAAGCAAGCAAGTATCGAATGAAAGAGATAAAGAAAGAAAGACAGCAAAGAAAGAAAGCAAATAAACACAGAAAGAGAGAGAGACAGAGAAAAAGAAAGACAGAAAAGAAAGAAAGGTAGAAAGAAAGACAGCAAAGAAAGAAAGCAAGTAAACACAGAAAGAGAGACCCAGACAGACAGAAAAAAAGAAGGATTGCAAAGAAAGAAAGGGAGAAAGAAAGATAGAAAAGAAAGAAATCAATCAAAGAAAGTAAGAGAGAAAGAAAGATAGAAAAAAGAAAGAGAGAAAGAAAGAATGACTGCAAAGAAAGAAAGCAAGCAAGCAAAGAAATAAAGAGAGAAAGAAAGAATGACAGAAAAGAAAGAAAGAAAGAATGGCAGCAAAGAAAGAAAGAAAGAAAGAAAGAAAGAATGGCAGCAATGAAAGAAAGAAAGAAAGAAAGAAAGAATGACAGCAAAGAAAGAAAGCAAGAAAGAAAGAAAGAAAGAATGACAGCAAAAAAAGAAAGCAAGAAAGAAAGAAAGAAAGAAAGAAAGAAAGAAAGAAAGAATGACAGCAAAGAAAGAAAAAAAGAAAGAATGGCAGCAAAGAAAGAAAGAAAGAAAGAAAGAAAGAATGGCAGCAAAGAAAGAAAGAAAGAAAGAAAGAAAGAAAGAAAGAAAGAAAGAATGACAGCAAAGAAAGAAAGAAAGAAAGAAAGAAAGAAAGAAAGAAAGAATGGCAGCAAAGAAAGAAAGAAAGAAAGAAAGAATGACAGCAAAGAAAGAAAGAAAGAATCGCAGCAAAGAAAAAGGAAAGAAAGCAAGAAAGAATGACAGGAAAGAAAGAAAGCAAGCAAGAAAGAAAGAAAGAATGACAGCAAAGAAAGAAAGAAAGAATGGCTGAAAGAAAGAAAGAAAGAAAGAAAGAAAGAAAGAAAGAAAGAAAGAATGACAGGAAAGAAAGAAAGCAAGCAAGCAAGCAAGAAAGAATGACAGCAAAGAAAGAAAGAAAGAAAAAAGAAAGAAAGAGAGAAAGAATGAATGACAGCAAAGAAAGAAAGAAAGCAAGAAAGTATGAAAGAAAGAAAGAATGACAGCAAAGAAAGCAAGAAAGAAAGAAAGAAAGAAAGAAAAAGGAAGAAAGAAATAGAACAACAAAAAAAAGAAATAAAAAATAAAGCAAGAAAGCAAACAGGATTTGGGCGCTGATAGTTAACGTCCACAGCGCCGGACACGATAGAGTGGATTCGTATACGATTTCCTCTTTTCTGTCCATGCAAACAGAGCCTGCAAGTTTAGTCTACTAGCATCTACTTTGTCAATTTCAAGCCAGCCACCAATTTCTCACGCACACCATTGCACCCAAATCTCTTCTTCCTTTCATCTCACCCCACCCACCTCAAGCAACGAACTCCTCCACGCGTACTCTGACATACTTGGCACATTGACTCACGTTCGTGTCGGACAATATCACATCGCTTCGTAATTAAGAGGTTTTGGCGCATGCGCCCAGCCTCGGTATCTCCACGTCCTCTGCTGCCTGCCCTACCTCACCATGACAACGATCGATTGGTCCGTTTGTTCTCTCTAAGATATTACTTTCTTGGACCTCGGAGATTCCCTTCTTCCCCTGCAACACTCTAACGCTGGGCCAGAACGGATATAGAGGCTGTAAGCTCGACAGTAAGTATTTCGCCGGCTTTGATTTATGCTGTCGCGAGGACCTCGCCTGTCCTCTCGGCCCAGCGGTTCCTCGATCTGTGTTCGTTTTCGTTCAACGGAAATAGAAAAACTAAACGTAGGACAAAACTTTTGATTTATTTACTCAGATCATAACCGCCATCTTTCTTTTTTTTTTTTTAAATTTATTTTTTTCTATTCCTGTCTTTCTCTTTTACTTTCCTTACATTTTTTTTCTATTTATTTCCGTTTTCTTTCTCTTCATATTCTTTGCAGCATTTTCTTTTTAAACTCGTCTGGTGTATCTTGTACGCGTTCTTTTCCTCTTTCATCGTTAATATGGCTTCTCTTCGTATTTCTTCTTCATTTAATTGTTTATTTATTTACGGTCTATTATTTATTTAAACTGTCATTCACTGACTTTTATTTATTCATCTCCTGCTTTTCTTTTTATTTTATTTGTAACCACTTTCTTTTCATTCTATTTATTTCTATGTTGATTCCTTATTTTGACATCTGACCTCTTTTCTTTCTTTCTCTAAGTCTCCTTTCTTAAATATCACCCTCTCTCTTTTATTTCCCCTTTCCTCGTGTCTGGCCTTGTTTACTACGCTTAAGAGGGTTCAGCACAAGGCCACGTGTATAAGTGAGAGTAGAACTCAATATAACGTAGTGTCGTGAGAAAACAAATGCTGGTACAACTTAACTGAAGCTATATTCAATTTAGAATGGAGTGTATTCTACTGGTCTTATTTAAATATAGAATACGTATAAGCAGTAATAGCTAGATCAACACGCTAACGATTACGCTATACTGAAATGCCACTTTTGCTATTTCTGTTTGCTGTCGGCCTATTGGTCTGACCTTTCTTCTTGTCTGCTTTCCTTACATTCATTTGACATCCGAATGACTGTTTCATATCTTCATACATTTTTTTCTGTTCACTTTCTCTTCGTTGTAGCTTTCTATATGTATCTTATTTTTTTTTACTTTTCTTAATTCTCCATATGTATTTTTTTTCTTTGTTTAAGTTAATTTGCAGATTGGGACCCGCGTTCAATTTGCAATAAATTCTTTCTGAATATTTACATTTATGTGTAAATGTACATGCTTCATCCGAAAATGACTTGATAAATTTGATTAAATCTACCGTTTTGGAATTATCGACAGTAAAAGGTTCGGATTCATTCTCGTCGCGGCAGCCATTACTGACGATGTTTGCATACCTTTGCTGCGGAACAGGTATGAGTGGCATATTCACTTGTCTTGATTACTACGCACGCAATGTAGTTATCTTGCGCAGTAATTGAGACGTGTAAGATTAATAAAAAATAAGGCCGTTAACTACGTTCTTCCGCGCGTAGCTTTCCGCAGCGAATGTATGCAAACAACGCCAGTAATGGCTGCCGCCAACGACGCAAATCAATCCGAACTTTTACTGTCGATAACTCCAAAACGGTAGATTTTATCAAACTTATCAAGTCATTTTCGAATGAAGCATGTAAATTTACACCTAAATGTAAATATTCTTTATTTTTTTTTAATGCAAACTGAGCGCGGGTGTTAATCTGCAAATTAATCTTTGTTTATTAATTTTTTGGTTTTACCTGTATTTTGTTTTTACTTTGTAGGTTTATTTTTTTGTTTTGTTTTTGTGTTTTCTATTTTGTCTCCGAATATTTTTTTACCTTCTTTTTATTCATTGCTTTTTTTCTTCACTCTTTTTCTCTTCCTTTTCCTATATTTCTTCTTTTTTTTTTTTTTCGTTTCGTCCTCCTGCGTTAGTCTTAATTCTCCCTTTTTTATTATAGACTTTTTTTGTCTACAGGTGTTCTCTTTATTTAATTTTCCATTTCTCTTGATTACTTCGTATTTCGTTCAAAGAGAAATAAGACTTGAAATGAGTTGTTTTTATCCACATCCCTATAATAGTAGGCAACCGGTTATCTAGCGTGATAAAGGTTTGGTCAACATTCTGTCTTTTGATGGTGATACTGGAGTGACCTCTCTTGGGTGGAGGCCTGGTCGATGGTATATATATTGTCCATGCGCTGCCCAGACTACATACCACGCTCTCTTGACCGTACCGACAAAATCCGACGGAATACAAGGCGTGGCATTTGGGGTCGGTTTAACTACAAGTGTGTGCCAGAAAGTTGTCAGTGTTGACAGCCATCCGTATTCGGGGATCAACATTTCTGTCTGGGTATTTCCATAGACTTTTCCGTGTTTGGTTGGATATAACCGTAAGGCAGTGGAGGTTTAAAATCAATGTTTTCAAGATGGACTATCATCCTGGGCTGTGGAACGCCATCTACCCGAAACAGCTGGTTATGAGGCGCCAGTTGTCCGCCTTTGACTATTCTCCGGCTTGGGGCTGGATTTAGTTGTCAGAAGTTATTTGAGACGCATGCCACGGAATCCTCGTATTGTTTCTATTTTAATTTATTCTTTTTACTTTAATTCAGTCCTTCATCCTCATCATCCTCATCCTTTTCTTCTAATCTAGTATTTCTTTCTTTCTTTCTTTTCTTTTACTTTTCTTTCCCACCATCTCTTCTTTTTTATTTCTTATTCTTTTATTTCTTATTCTTTATTTCTTTTTTTTATTTCTTATTCCAATGCTGCTTGTCTATATTTTTTTTTTTACTTTTCATCTTTCTCCTTTATTCTCCTTTTTCTTTTTTTGATTTACTTAATTTTCTTCATTTTCTTTCCCTGCTTTCTTCACTTTCCTCTTCTTTTTTTTTCTTTTTTCTTCTTTCTCTGGTCATTTTTAATTGACTTTTTTTCTTTTTCATTCCTTGTCGTCATTTTTCATTCATTCAGTTACTCGAGTTTTTCTCAAGTGCTTCTTTTTCTTCTTTATTCGTTCTTTGTCATCTTGTTTTTCTTTTTCTTTCTTCTTTTTCTTTTTCCTTCTTCTTCTTTGATCTTTCTGTCTTCTTTTTTCTTTTGATTTTTTCTTCTTCCTCTTTTCTTCTTTCCTCTTCTTTTTTCTTTCTTCTTTTTCTTTTCTTCTTCCTTATCCTTTTTCTTTCTTTTACTTTCTTCTTCTTCTTCTTCTTCCATTTTTTCTTTCTTCTTCCTTCTTCTTTTTTATTTCTTCTTTTTCCTTTCTTCTTCACTATTTTTCTTTTTCTTTTTTCATCTTTCTTTTTTACTTTTCCTTCACTTTTCCTTTCCTTTTTCCTCCTATTTTGAGTTCTTCCTCTTCTTCATTTGCCTCATATTTCATTCACTCCATTTTGAACCATTTCCGTCTTCTTCGTTGCTAATCGTCTAACATCGGTCTTCCTCGTCCAGTTTCGTAGTCTCTTTCTCAATAAACATTGTCTACCCTAATTGGCTACTTCGTAAAATTGGTTTCTGGCAAAGGTCAACTTGAACTGCAAAGAAATGGCCAAAGGTTCTTCACATATGTCCAGTCCTTATTTCCTTGCTGTTTTTCTCGCGGAAGAAAACTCCTGAAAACTGGTCATCCTTATCCGGCCCACGTTCAAAGCTTTCTCAAAATAACTAGATCCCTCATTTGAATGTTGCTTGCTAGATCAAGCGCGAAATTATTTGTCTTCTGACATTCGTTTAGGTTGCTGTTTTTTTTTTGTTTTTTTTTCCCTGTTGGTTTTATCGTCTTCGTATTATAGACTAGCAGCATAGCTCGGCGTTGCCCGTGCTTGATTAAAAAATTGTACGACTCATATAGCAATCGCTATCACTTGACTTAAAATATTTTTGCCCTTCCTTGCCTTTAAAGGAGTGCGCTTTGCCGTGCTCATATTGCTACATGCCTTACTTCTTGCCTATCTCACACTGCGAATTTTTTCTAAGCTCCATACTAAACATTAAATCTGTTAAGAACTAAACAAAATGAACACAAAACGATCAGCTTTAAAAAAGGACTCGTAACTGGAAAAAACCGAATGAAAAAAGAATGTTAACAACAAATACTTTTTCACACCCAACCCAGTTCTGCGGAATCAGAATCAACGTTGAGTTTAAGCAAGCGAATGAACCAATTGGTGTAAAGTCCCATGCAGATTTAAATTTTTCCCACTTGTGACGAATGCAGCTATCGATTTTTTTTGCATGCTAGCATGCTAGTTAACATTCGTGTCAGACAGCTGTTGGCTCTCATGCTGGCCAATAGAATCTTCATGCCTATTCGTGACAGCCAGCTATTGGTTCTCACTTTGGCTAGTACAAAATGGCCGCAAACTACATGAAAACTGCCGTAGAAGCATGTAAAAAATCGATTATTTCTACTATCGATGGGAGTTGGGAAATGCAACGTCTGTCGTGGCCTTGCCATTAACTTGGCGCGTGTGCATGTAAATTTTGGTGCAAATCCGTCGAAAATTGCGACCGTGCATTCGTTACACACACACACACACACACACACACACATCCTGCCTTTTATAGATAGAGATAGAGACGATGTACTGAAATTTTTCTTCATTTGTTTTACGAAATAAATAAAAAGAAGGATGCCAATCTAGAATTATGTATTATTTTTGCGCCAGAAAGAAGACGTTCTTACGTCGTCAGAGGGAAACAGAAAAAACTTTGGGTGTTATTGTTGGAATTGACGCAGGAAATTTAATTTGAAATGATGAAGGTTTCATTGAACTAAAATTTGAATTTTTATTTTTAGACATTGTGGTTTGGTGAAGTGGGTGAAAGATCCGAAAAATAATTATGTCCGTCAATAATAAATCCCGACAGGACCTATGGGTCACTCTCATGATCATCTCAACGTAAGATTGAATAAGTCTTGTGGGAAGATATAGCCATACGAATTAACCCTTTGAGGCCTGACCGCCGCTTTACCGGTGGTGTAGAAAAATGACGTAATGCGCAGCTACCGGTTGAACGGAGAGTAAACACTTGTAAGTATTTTTATATCTATCGTGAAACATTACTTA
>CAHIKZ030000620.1:1162500-1165000 GCA_903632075.3 Acanthosepion pharaonis | reverse complement strand
AACGTCTTTACATGCATTCGTTGCAATCGTGACTGATACTCCCAATGTTGACCTGCACAGCAATAACAGACGCTGCGACACCATCGGCAGCTGAGGCAAAATATTTGGGGCGCATGATGCATGGTCTCTGGAGTCCGAAGGATGCCACACTGCAAGATCAAGACAATTGTTTTATTGCCATCGAACTTTTGTCGATTATACGATGTAGAAACGGTAAGATGCTGCAATATTATTACTGTAATTTCACCCTTTCATTTTAGGTACCCCTATTACCTTTCCTATAGTTGGGTCATCGCAAACCCGCCCTGGTGAGGTGGAAAATCAGATATCCAGCAGGATAAAAACCAAGACATCAAAGGGTGGATTGGTCTTCTTGTCAGGTCAACAGGCATCTCTCACATGATCGGAGGATTCTCTCGATGGAATCACCGACCATTTACCCGTGACCAAATCGAGATTTCAGATTGTAGGACACCATCTGCGTTTTGAACTGGAGAGGGATAGGCTCCGCCGGGTTTACTTGCCCGATATACGCTACGCAGAAATGAATACGTCTCCGGCTTTCAACGCAAATATGGCGTGAGCTGGTCAGTTGTTCTGAAGCTCAGTTTTCCCGCAACCACGTTTAATGATGAGACTGATTATGATGGTGACGATGATGATGGATTTAAACTTAAATTCCCTTGAAGCTAACGCTTATTAAATACCAGCTTACTAAACCAGTTCCCAATAGGCTTTGTATGCTTCGTTTACAGTTACAAGCGGTGTTGCAAAGTGATTTTAGAACGCCCCTGCGATCGTTATGATGGCTGACAAATTCGAGCAATATGGCCGTATCAAATTGTCCGTTAAAATCTCTAGGGGTATCTCGACTCGATTAATTGTCCTTTTCGTGATGCTCAGCTTAAGCGAGTCTTGTTACCAGTGAAACTGAATAATATCAACGGTGTATTACTGAAAGGACAATTAAGCAAAACGAGATATTCCTAGACATGGACAGCAAAATAAAAAAAAACAAAAAAAACCTAACCCTATAGATTGACACACAAACACTATATATATTCGTACTGATGCTTCCGGCGTGAATGACGTGCAGTCCAGCCTAGCCTTTTCAAATTTTTGGCGCAGTGAATTGCTTCATGGTGCTCATTTTATCACAGACGGTGCCCAACTGACCCTACTATACTGTGAAATCGGCAAAATTAAAAACAAACAACACGAAAGTGCGAAATTAAGAATATAATATATTTAGGCAGCAATCCTTCATTTATATATGTTTCATTCAATACGACAGACAAGGTAATAGGATTCAGCTTTTTATTTAATATTTCTTGTGTTTAAACAAAGTGTTTTCTTTTTTTGGACACAGAGTGTGTAGAAACTATTCAAATGTTCTATAATTCCGAGCGCTTTCGGCTATACGTTTAGCCGTTATCAAGGATGATTTTATTTGTGCTTTTTAATAGGGTGTATGGGTTCTGTCTATGTTTCTAGATTTAAAGGGATGTTTTATTTACCGAACACAACATCGAAATCAAAATTACAACGACCAAGGACATTATCTATGAGTTCAAATGTCTTTTATGGAACTGTCCCTCATCAAACTGAATTCATAAGTAATTACATTGGTCACACAACTACATGTCTATCCAGACACACTACGTTAGTTCTATCTGAGCTTAGCACTATTACAATCGATTTAAACACACAAACTTACCAGACTACATTCGAAACATACAAGTAGAAAACACAAACATAATAACCTCATCCACATGGAAAAAAATATATTAATGATGGAAATTTAAATAATAAGAAAAATCCAACACTTAATAATATTAACTACGAACACGGACACACTGTGCTGTGTTCGGAAAATAAAACATCCCTATAACTTTAGAAACATGCACACAACCAATGCACCGAATTAAAAATCATCCTTAATAATGGATAAAAGTATAGTCGAAAGTGCTAGGAATTATAGAAAATTTGGACAGTTTCTACACACTCTGTGTCCAAAAAAGGAAACACTTGTTCGAACACAAGAAAAATTAAATAAAAAACTTAATCGTATTACCTTGTCTATCATCTTTAATGAAACACACACACACACACACACACACACATATATATATATATATATAGATAGATAGATAGATAGATAGATAGATAGATAGATAGATATCGATATAGATATATTTATCAAATCATATCTGTAGCTATGTGGCTGTTCATTTCTTAAACAATAATATATAAAATGTTACTCTCTAAAGCATCCAAAATTGACGAGAGAATTTTCCCTATTTTCATTACGATATACTTTCGTTTCGGATAACTTTGACGAGTTAATAAATTAGTATCCGTTCATATGTTTCGTGTTTCATTGATTTTAAAGTATCGTGTTTTCACGCGTTAGTTCGTCCTCGCGTCGAATCTCCTCGAACTGATGAAAAAATACAAAAACGAAAACAAAGATGAAAAGCAACACTCCAACTTGGAATGC
>CAHIKZ030000620.1:1140000-1160000 GCA_903632075.3 Acanthosepion pharaonis | reverse complement strand
ATGTTCACTTTTTATATTTTACATACGTCCTATCTCTGATATTGAGCACATCCCATATTTATAGCACGCCTTAAAACATTATTTTTTCATATATATGTATATATATATATATATATATATATATATATATATATATATATTAATGCATGTTTCATTAAATAATATAGACAAGTTTTGTCTATTTATTTTAAGTAAGTTAATTTCCTATTGTCTGATAAGCTTAATAACCTTATCATTGAAAGGCGAAAGGAAACCACCATACTTCTCGTTTTCACTCTCGCGTGGTCATGTGTGACGTCACGAGCTGCGACGCGATTTTCGCTTCCGCGTCTCGTATACACGAGTCAGTCGTTGCTTTGAAATTTTTCATGCAGCAAAAACAGACTATCATTATTGTTTCGTCTGTGTATTGGTTGATATATTGAAAAGTAATTGTCATCTTTGATAATGGCTTATGTAAGCTGAAAGCTTAGATTGGATTTAAACATGTATCAATATGGTGATTTCCTTTCGTCTTTCAATGATAATGTTATTAAGCTTATCAGACAATATGAAAGGAACTTAAAATAAACAGACACAACTTGTCTATATTATTTAATGAAACAGGCATTAATGAAAAATTGCTGCCTATATATATATATATATATATATATATATATATATATATATATATATATATATAAATTTAAATAAAAACAGACCACTTTAAAGTTCCATGTAATAAATTATTTCCCCACAGCCCTTTTAAAAGGACTGCGGATCCTCAGACTTTACTTCCAAACAAAGAATGAAAAGAAAATTTACACAATTTTGACGGGCCGTATTAAACATATGTAAATTAACGAAGTGAGAAAGTGAGGGGGGAGAGAGAAGACATGAGTGAGTTAGCAGACATTGACACATTTAAACAGTTAACTTAACGGAAGTTATATATTGATATCGAAGGGGTAGAGAAGAAAAAAACCACAGAGAGAAAAAGAGGGAAGGAAGTTAAGAGAAAAGATGTCACTAATTTCTTTGTAAAAAAAGGTTAGAAACAGCGTCTGTTTTTTTTTTACAAAGAAAATTAGTCCTTTTAAAAGGGCTGTGGTGAAATAATTTATTACATGGAACCTTAAAGTGTTCTGTTTTTATTTAAATTATTTGCTCTGGATTTACATTGTGCTCTCTGGATTTTATCCTCCTTAAGTTTACTCATACGGATTACCTAGTTTTTCATAAACTAACTAACTATATATATATATATATATATATATATATATATATATATATATATATATATATATATTTGTCCCTCTGTCTGCCTGTCTATCTCCCTATCTATCTACCTAGAGTTAAAATCTCTTAGATTTAAATAAGCAGTTTAGTCATGACTAAAAATAATGGAAAAAAATGATTGTGTGTAGAGAAGAAGTTCAAGTGGACTCTGTTTGAATGAAATATGACCATCAACTCTTATCAGCATGCTGTCTGAATCGAAGTGTTACTTCACTGCTGCTAGACATAAAAGAAGCTATTTTTTGTTTTGCTTTTTTTTAAATGAAAAGAAAAACATCACGGCCACATGATTTGCCATACAAGGTATCATATTTCTTTGCTGATTGATAAGATAGCTTGTCTACCACTCTTTGTAATATTCACACTCGCGTAAAACGCTTAAAGTAGATCGATATTTAGAAATAGCGTCTCGCACATAAACCCCTATTTGCAGGCAGAGCGATAAAAATCCTAATAAATGGTTATGGTAATATTAGCCGTTTCCCAATAAGGAAACATTTAGCAGCTCTTAACCGAGCTGCCAGTATCGTTTTCTTTTGAAATTTATAAAATCTGTTATATAGGAATAAAGTGTCGCTGCCGACACTTGAGTTTGAACATAGATCGCCAGTGCGCAAACACAGGTGATCCCATTATTGAATTATACAGACCTCGTGACCATAGAGGAAACGCATAAGTAGGAATTACCTTGATGTCTAATTGTTGTGGACCCAGAATAGGTCCGAAAGAAAAGTCGAACTCAGCAATTTAGTGAAAACGTATTATTAACAAAAAGAACGAATACAAAAGTGTTGCACGTCCGTCTGACGGCAAAGTACAGTAGTCAACTCGTCAACAATATTTAACGATCCCCCACGAGGACTGAATGTGGCACAAGGTCGAGTTTAATGTGGGTTTCTCCGAGCCCGTAGGCTCGGCCAAAAAAGACGGGTTCAGGGCCTGTCTACCTCTCCGGACGAAACTTTGCTCTTTGGCAAAGCTTCGTCCGGGTTCCTCTCTGCCAAAGCAGAGAGTTCAACAGCCATGACCTGGTGCTCGTTACACCATTCATTCGGTATCTAGCCCCACGAGGGTTGCATGTGGCACAAGTCCGGGTTTAACGTGATTTTCCCGAGCCCGTAGGCTCGGACAAAAATATAACCTTTGAATCCGCCTAGTCGTGTAATACTCTTCTGTTCAATATACGATTTATCTGCAAACTCTTTTTCTGTTATTTCTTAACCATATACTTTGTTACAACATCTTGGCGACGAGAATGAGATAAGACTTGGGAATGTGTGTCGGTTGACCAGCGTTCAATCTATAGTGATATTCACCGGAGGATCACCTTCCTAGCAATTTTATAGCAAGTGGAAGAGTCCACAACAGAGTCATTAGAGGGAGGACACCACAACAACAATTTTCAAAGAAGAATGGTCATTGCCCGAACACAAGCGTTTTACACGCTCAAAGTTAATTTTCGCCATTTGTCTTTCTAGCGGTTTTGTTAAGTGGATAATTTAGATTTTTCTGAATGCGTCTAGTACCATAGATGACAAGAAAATCCCGACCTAACGAGCCTATTTAAGAATAGTTTTTAGGTTCATGCTTTTAATGTTTTTCAGATTTTATTTTATTTTATATATAGCAATTTGAAGCGTTAGGCGACACAACCTCTAGTTTATTTTATGTGAAATTTATTTTTTCTCCAATACTAAATTTGTCTTCCCTGATTCACACGCCGACGTATTTTAAGTATTTAATGTTTATTAATTCCATATAAGTGAACTTTTATATAGACGCTCGTAATTGATCGTTTTACTGTTTTAATGAAGCTTACGAACGTTACTGAAGTGTTATCGGGTCGGTCCAATTCCCAAAATCTATACAAATGACAAGCATCAGATTTTCTTTTTTTGAAGTGTACCATGGTCAGGCTAAGAACATTTCAGCTAATCTTCCGGCAAACAAAACCAATAACGCGTTATTTGCATGCAGTTTTCTGGTCTCAATACTTTACCTTTGACTCATCTTCGGCATCAATGGAGCTTCAAATTATATATCGCCCTGCGAGTTTTTGCACACGTTGGCTTCTTCATTGTGCACACGATGCTCAGACAACCTAGACCGCGTTGACTTGGCCATGTGCATCGGATGGAGGATGGGCGTATGCCAAATGACATCCTGTAGGGCGAACTGGTCTCTGGCAAGAGATCTGTTGGCCGACACCAGCGGCGCTATAAAGATGTTTCCAAGCGCGATATGAAAGCTCTGGACATTAACACAGATAGCCGGGAAAATTCAACAACTGACCGCAGACGTGTGCTCTGGAAACTGCTCACGTTTCAGAGAAGCTTCAGGAAGAGAAAACAAGGCGGATTGTGCGCCCCTTTTGAGATAACTCCATGACCAACCACACTCAACGCTGATCCATATGATTGACACGACTTAACACCAGGAGACATCATCAATCGTCGACATCAACAGATGGATGCCTACTTCTTTTATGTGGCGTGTCTCTTAAGGACGATCATGGCCCTACACATCTTCCTGTTCTTTGTAGCTCTTAATAAGTTTTGTCTTTTTGTTATTTCTACCAAACCCTATTCCGCCATCCATTTGCTCAAACCCATTAATCATGTCACGGGTTGCTTTTCCCTGTTCCTCTTTCTCTCTATTCGTTCTGTGAGTATCAGATTTTCCAAACCCTCCTTCCTCATTAGTATCCCAGAAATTTCAACTGCATTTTCTGATGTTAAGTATATGTATATATATTTGTTTTCATTGTCTTTAAAACCTTGTCGTTGCTCACATGTTCGGTCCATGGTATCCTCAGCATTTTTCTGTAGAACCACACCTCTTTTGCTTCAAGTCTCTTCTTCATCCTTGAGGAGATTGTCCAGCATGCACTGCTATACAGGAGGACAGATACCACGTAACAGTTCAGTACTGTTTTCATTGTTTCTAAAATATATTTTTCTGTCTCTTAATACTCTGCTTAGCTTTTGGAATGCATCTTTGGCCATCCCAATACGTCTTTGGATCTCAGTATCTGTTGTGGTTCATCCTCCTACAGTAGAAAGTACTCTTCTTCCTCTCATGAATACTAACTACGAGAGTCGGTTGAGGAAAGTGGAGACGCAGTGTTAGCCTACCGTTCGGACATCCACCTCTATCTGCTTATTACTAACACTCTTGCTTTGTATATATCTGTTATTTCAATACATTTGTTCAACCTACCATCATCTTCCGTGTCTTTCTTTCTGGCCCCTAAACAGGGCACAACAATTCCTCAATCCGAGTCGCTCTCCGATTCCTCAATCCGAGCCGCTATCCATTACTCCACTATGTCTCCTCCGAGTGGAGGCGCCAAGGAGGAAAATTCATGACAGCAACTGCCATAAAAATATTTTTCTATATGTTTGAGATGAGATATTATGTACATTATTTACATTATTCGGACTATTGTCCTTATCTTTGTCGCCATATTTATTACAACGTTTCGGCCGTTGTACGCTCCGGCCTTCTTCAGGTGGTTGGAATGTCGAACTGAACCCTTTTTCCGCTCACTGGGGTAGACTGTTCTAGTCCCACGTGCCATGTTTAATGGATGTCAGTTATCAGTTATCTCTTGTTAATTTCCCTCTGAAAGTTCTCCACTGCCTTAACCGGGTATTGAACTCAGTGACCGGACCCAAATAGTGTGAGTTCCCAAAGGTATTACCATGTAAGTGAATGTAATGGATTCGACTAGAATTCGATTCCTGTTGTTGCAAACCCTCCTACAGTAGAATGAACTCTTCCTCCTCTCATATATCCCATCTGCGAGACTTAGGGCAGCGGAGACACAGTGTTAACCTACCGTTCGGACGTACGCCTCTATCTGCTTATTACTAACACTCTTGCTTTGTATATATCTGTTATTTCAATACATTTGTTCAACCTACCTTTGACTTCCGTGTCTTTCATTCTGGCCCCTAAACAGGGCACAACAGTATCGCACTTTCCGTTCTCTGTTAAAACACTTTCCAGAGATTTAAATTTCTGTACCTGCTTGTTTTTAGTATCCCCAACCTGTAATTTGCAATTTCAGGCTCACCCTTTTGCTGATGACCATGCATTCTGTCTTCTTGTAGTTTATACTTTGTCCTTTCTCGCTTCCAATCCCTACCATCTGTAGGAGGTCTTGTAATTTTCTTTCCGTGTCTACTATCAGCGCTGTGTCATCTGCATATCTTATATTGTTAAAATTCTGGCCGCCAATAACGAATCTTCGTAGGCCTTCTAATTCTCTCAGAATTACCTCGCTGTACAAGTTGAATAAATCCGGTGAGACGACACATCCTTGTCTTACACTCCTTTCTATTTTTGTATAACTGCTGAACTCATTTTCTATCTTTAGGTAGGCGGTTGGCTGCCAATAGAGGTTTCTGATTATTCTAATGTCTTTCCGGAATATGTCAAGGTTACTGGGCAGCTCTAACAGATCTTTGTGGCGTTCTTTGTCATGCGCCTTTGCGTAGTCTATAAAATACAGGTGCACGTCCTTCTGCATTAGTATTGCTCTTTTTGGTAACATTCTGAGCACAAATATAGCATTCCTTGTTCCGGCGTCTTTGACGAACCAGACGCCGTTCTTGTCTTATCTGTGGCCTGATTCTGCTGTGAGCTTATTCATCAGAATTCGGATGATGAGTTGTTTCTAACGAAATTTTTCTGTCTCTTAATTCTCGGCTTAATTTTGGAATGCATCTTTGGCCATCCCAATATGTCTTCGGATATCAGTGTCACACTTCCCGTCGTCTGTTACAACACTTCCTAGATAATTAAATTTCTGAACCTGTTTGATTTTAGTATCCCCGACGTATTATTTGCATTTTGGGCCTTTTCTTTTGCTGATAACCATGTATTATGTCTTGTCGTTTATGGATATTTACTTGACCCCCCCCCCACTGAGTCAGGTTGTGACACAAGGTCAGTTTTTAACGTGGGGACCCGAGTGTTTTCACTTGGTCCGCTGGTCTAAGCTGCTCATAACTTATCCAAGCTGGTCATAGCTGGTCTAAGCTAGTCATAGCTGGTCTTAGCTGGTCATAGCTTGTCCAAGCTGGTCAGAGCTGGTCTATGCTAGTCTTAGCTGGTCTTGGCTTGTCATAGCTGGTCCTAACTGGTCAGAGCCGGTCCAAGCTAGTCGTAGCCGTGATACCACCAGCCCAGGGACGGAGCTCTGGGGCAGGAAAGTATCTGTCTTGTAGTTTATGTTTAGTTCTTTATTCTCGCTTTCAATCCCTACCTAATGTATGAGGTCATGTAATTTTCCTTTCCGTGTCTGCTATCAGCACTGTGTCATCTGCATATCTTATATTAAGATTCTGTCTACCAATAATGAATCCCGGTAGGACTTCTAGTTCTCACAGAATTGATTCGCTGTATAAGTTGAATAAATCCGGTGAGACGACACATCCTTGTCTTACACTCCTTTCTATTTTGTCTATCTGCTGAACTTATTTTCTATCTTTAGGCAGGCGTTTGGCTGTCAGTAGAGGTTTCTAATTATTCTAATGTCTTTCCGGAATATGTCAAGGTTGCTGGGCAGCTCTAACAGATCTTTGTGGCGTACTTCGTCTAACGCCTTTTTGTAGTCTATAAAACACAGGTACACGTCTTTCTGCATTTGTATTGCTCTTTCTAATAACCTTACATAATATGTTGCCTATTATCTGTTCATTCGCCGCGCACCATGGGACCCATTTTTCTCTACGTTTGTTGCGGGTTCCTTGTCCAAATTTTCCAGTTATTTCACCATCCCTCTCCTTGCCTACTTTGGCATTCAGGTCTCTAATGATAATTATAATTTCTTGTGATTTACACCGAGACTTGGCGTTGTCGAGCATGGAGTAGAAAGATTCGATTTCTTCTTCCGTACTTTGTGCTGTCGGTGCATACACTATTATAATACATATGCTGAAAGGCTTTCCTACAAGAATTCTTTCAGATAACTGACAGTAACCCAAAGCGCATTTCTTCATGTCTTGATCTAATATCAATCCACCTCCTTTTTCATTTTTCTTGCCGCCCGCATATATATTCCTGTCGTTGCCACCTAGTTTCACATACTCCTAAAATATTCACATTTAACATACTCATCACCAGTTCTACATTTTCCAACTGACCACGGTTGCTTAACTTTCTAACGTTCCATGTCTGGAGCGTTAATTTTTGTTTGATAGGAACAAGTCGCTGGATGACTCCTTTTCCCTCATGTCGCCCCGTTCTTGGCGAGAGATCAGTTCCGAAGAATTTTACCCCCTTAACGCCGTTAATGCTAGCAGTCGCTGGATAACGGTCAGGTGACACCTGTTGCACATCTCGCTCCTTGCCAGGCTAGGAGTTAATTCCCACAGAGTTAACCCCCTTCACGCCGTTAGCTTTCATATTTCGTATGGTAATTGCTATGATATTTCATGGGATTGATAGTAGAGTGTTTTCCCTTTGCCTTCTCCACTGTGATTTATTGAGCCCTCGCCTCGAGTTAGCTGGCTGTTAACTCGACGAGAGTATATCCGCCCTTTGATAGGCCATGTGTTTTATTCTACTGGGTTGCTAATAATCCGCGGCACTCGCACGAACATGGAGTAGGCGTAGCCGGTTTAATCACCGACCCTTCGAGAATAGCATTCATATTTACACACATAAACTCACACTTTCACGCACACACGCACGCGCATACGCACGCACACAAACACATAGTCATCCACAGACAGACTGTTTTGCTTTATCACAGCTCATCAGTGTGGCTAGACATCCAGTTACCTCTTAGCTAGGACCGAATTCTATTTTTACACTATATTAATTGAATTATATACTTAGTTCATGGCATAATAACTGAAAACACTTGTTAAAATAGAGTACGTGGGTTTAACACATCAAAAGAAAAGTTCAAATAAATTTCTCACTTAAAATATTGAAAATCTTAGCGTTGCATCTTTGCACGTTCCGATATTGTACACAATCGTCAATAATAGCACATTCTCAAAAAAAAAAACATCTTTCGGTCTACAAACAATTATTTTGTCTCCAAGTTTTTGATTTTATAAGGAAAAGATATGCCTGACGATGAATAAAGGATTATTCGAAAGTACTTGCATTTTAAAACAATATAAACTGGAAACAACAGACAACAGTTTTATAAATGAGGATCACATCATTCTATGGATTAACAGTATTTTAATGCATACATTATACACTACTAGCGATGGTTGATTCTATACGTGATTATTTCTTTGTATACATACATACATATATATATTAAAGACATTTTATTATGTTTAACGTTGTTATTTTATAGATACAAGTATTTAAGCAAATGCCCTGTTTATGATAAACAGTATTAAATAACATTTACCGGCCTGAATGTCCGAGAAATTTTCATAGGAAATATTCGTTCTTTGATAGGATTCGAACCTGCATCCTATACGGAACCGTCATATACGCTGACGTGCCTTACCGCTAGGCTACAAAGAAGCGTTCGGTAGACAAGGTCGAATTTACTGCTTATAAACTCCAATTTTCCATGAATCTCGTACATTCATAACTGCTCTGGCGTATCGAATGTAAACAAATGACGTCATATATTAAGAAATGGACAAGGTCCGACAATTTATTTATCCATTTCATAATGTGATACATACACACACACACACACACACACACACACACACACACACACACACACACACACACACACACACATATATATATATATATATGTATATGCCCACACACAAACATATACGTACATTATCAGTACAGATTTTGTGTATATATATATTGTTACGAACTTGTAGCATATACATGAACCACGGGTTTTTTTAAAAAAAGGAAAACGTGGGATCCTTTCTCGGTCTTCACTCAGAAATGGAAGCGGCACAAGGGAATCAACCAAGAACAGACACAAGACGATGGATTTCAAAATAAAACATTTATTTATAAATATATATAACGAAATAAACAAAGAAGAAAAAAAAGAACATTCATTTAACAAAGGGGTAGGAGATCATTAAAGAATAGAAGGCGCGAGCGAATACATACATATATGAAAACAGATCAAGCCAAAGGAATCAACTTATCTTGCAGTCGGGTTGATATCTTCACATAAAGTTTTGATTCGCCGAAGCGAGAGTTCTGATGATAAAACAATATCTTGGCCGGCCGACAATGTTCCTGGATTCCTTTTCTTTTCACAAGTGTTCGAGGGTCCACAGCATTTCATACAGGCGTTTGGTTGGGTCGATCAGTTCCATAGCAGTCCTTTCACTCCTAGTCGACAGACTTCGCTGTCTTCTTCATCTCAGTGGGCAGTCTGACGATTTTTTTTCCCAGCGACGTTCAACTGCCGCTGGTCAGAAAGAAACTGAAAATCTTTTTTTTTTGTTTTCGCTGTCCCCAAAGACGGTCACGTGGGTTCCCTTCGTCCTTGACCGGGTACGCAGGAGGATAGGGCGCAAATCACGCAGTGCTTGTGTGATGGCCAAAAGTTCAACACATGCTCAGTACGTTCTGATCACGTGAATCGCAGCAGGAGACCCTGATGGTGCCTGAAATTCACTTATGGTCAGCCGTCTGATAGCTGCGAAATCTTGGAACCAGGTCATTCTCGCGTCGGGTCACTTCAAAGATCACGGGCCCTTGGCTTGTGGGTGGAAGAGTAGATAAGGAGAGAAAGAATTTGTGAAGAGAAAAGGAGGTGTAGGGCTGATCATAGAATATATTCGCTCGCAAGTCGAAAACATTGGATTAAATTTCTATTTTTATTTATTAATTTATTTATTTATTTTTCTTTGATATCCAACTAATTTTCTCTTTATTTAAGATTTTACTCTGGGGGTGCCTTTTAGCCTAACGCCTATATGGTTAATGAAATCGTGGCTACGTGACAATATATATATATATATATATATATATATATATATATACAGACGTTGAAGCAGGAATAAAAAATATTCACAAATTAAAACAAAAAAGCGTTGCCTCGGAAGTAACAGGATTCATACATTTAAAGACAGCCGTTTTTGCGTGAGGAAGTTTTGACTAAATGTAAAGAATTGTGGTTCGAATATGCTATTCATCGCCAAAGAGTTTGGTTAGAATTTCTTTGCTGGTCAAGATCCAACTCCCACTACATCAGTGGGGGTGGGTGGTTGGCCTACTTGGGGACTCTTCCTTTTCAATTTTTTTTTTTTTTTTTAGGTCGGTTTTATTTTTTACATTTTTTTTAAAGAAGGTAAAAAGAAACGTTCGCACTCTTTGTAACTGCGTTCTCATATTCCTAACCATTACTCATTACATTAATAAACACATTATCCGTACGGACATATATATATATATATATATATATATATATATATATATATATATACCAACAGGGAAATCCTAAGAAACTTAGCGCCGAACAACAAACTTAAGCATATGTCTCAATGTGCAACAAGAACAATCCAGAACTATTTACAGAAATTACAAGAAATGTAGATCTATTTCACAAGAATAATAAAATGAAAAATAGTCTAAAAACAACTAAACTAATTAAAAGCAAACGCCAATCAGAAAAGCTAAAACACATATTAACCTCATCCAAATTTATCCAACACACAACACAGGCTGTCTCAAAATGCATAAGGAAAAGATATGGGCTTTGTGACATCATTATAGAGGGAAACTCCTACACTTTTGAAAACCGCACAATAAATAAAAAGTTAAACGGCAACTTCAAAAATGTGATTTATGCACTCAAGTGCACAAAATGCAACAAGTCCTATATAGGTATCAGCTAAGTATTAAGCAACAGAGTTTGCATTCACAAGAGGCAACATCAAATTACCAGACAACAGAAAACTGTTTGTATCACAACACATCTACATGTGTAATCAAGGTAAATTTAAAATTATGCCAATATAACAAACAGACAATTATTCGTACCTACAAATTAAACATATCATAACCCCACTCACATAAACACACAGCGTAGACAAATAATGGCCGAATCCATTAGTTGGACCACACAACACACACACACACACACACACACACACACACACACACACACACACACACACACACACGCACAAGAACCTATGGAGAACGTATATATTTACACATACTAATTCCTTATAATAAAACAACATACTTGTATAAAGTAGGAATATTCATACACATACTTGCAAAAACACACACGCACCCAAGATACACAAAAATGGAGATAGGTTTAGGAAGATCCAGCAGTCATAAAAATATTAGAACAAAGACATCTATCATTGCCCTTTCTATGAATCCTAATTGTAAGCAGAGGAATATGTTCTCTACAAGTCCAAGAAAAACTGGATTGCCACTACATACAAAAGACAATGGTTAAACATCGGAAAGCATAAATAAAATTAATTCCTTTTAATAATATGTAGAAATAACCATTCTTTGTCCGATGAAGGTTGCGAGAACGGAAACACGTGTAGCAAAAATATGAAAATAATGTATATATTAAAAAATCCACATTTTAACCGAAAACGTTTGTAGCTTCTCTCGTCTCTTTAAAATATACACTTTTCTATAACTCCTGTCTTATAAAGGGTGTTCCCATAACTTGGACCGATTTTAAACGTGAATTAAGTTTAAGCGTCTAATGAGTTTTTCTTTTTCTTTCAGATTTTGCGGACATTTGGGCAATATTATTTTTTCACACATAATTGCCATGACTTAAATGACATGATCAAACACAGAAATAAATAAATTTTTACCAATAACACTGATTTATTTGATTCGTCTTAATGAAACACCATTATATATAATCCGTCTTAATGAAACACCCTTTATATATATATATATTGGGAAAAGGTATGAATCCTCTTCATCTCCCTCCAGCTATGGGTAAAATAGCAGGACAGACTAGGTTCTATAACTTTGGATGGCAACTGGTCTTGGAGAAGGACAACTCTGAATTCAAAACCTGCGGAGGGTCGTTTGGGAACCTCGTGGCATTCGGTGCACCAGGTCTCAGTATTCATCCCTTCAAAAAGTGTGGATGGTCCTGCATGAAGCCTTCACCACTATAATCAAATCTCATGTGCCGGTGTCAGGCTGTCGGTTTCCTGGAAACTGATCTGCTTGACCCTCATACGTCGAATCTCGACGGGAGAATCGATTATATATATATATATATATATATATATATATATATATATATATATATATATATATAAATATAGATAACTAGACTCGTTTCGAAAAACCCTCGAATTTTTTGATTTGCTAATCAAATCAATCTCGAGGAAAAAAAAGTTTTAAAAAAAGAAAGAGCTACAAACATGGACTTCTGCCGACAAAAAAATCGCACAGATTCAGGTCTGAAGCCCAAAGAAAAACCCTGATACGAGTAACAACTAACTAACAAAAGAGCTCAATACAACCGTAGAGCAGACCTAGATAGACCTGGTTCTTGAGACAAAACCTTAGGTTTCACCTAAACGGATCGTCAGGGAAAGTTTGGCAAACTTTCCCTGACGATCCGTTTAGGTGAAACCTAGGTAGGTTTGTCTGGCTTAGGTGTATCTATATCTATCTATATATATATATATATATATATATATATATATATATATATATACGTTGAAGCAAAAGTAAGAACACATTGGGAAGAATCAAATCAGTAACGGATTATGGCCATACCACGTTGAATGACCGATTCCCGTACGGACACCGCAGTTAAGCAATATTGAGTTGGGTCAATACCCAGATGGGTAAACTACTTGGGAATGCCAAGTGCTAAAGCTGGGTTGTGTGGGTGGATTAATGAATAAACGCTTCGAATGAGCGCCGAGTTAGAATTCCTGTATGATTTGTTTTGTTTACTTACACGCCAATAACCTTGGGAAAGATAGGAATACACTTCAACCCTCAGCTCTCGGAAAACAATCATTACCACCCCCTCCAAAAAACAACAACAAAAAAAAAAAACAAATACTGATACACACTGAATAAATCGAAAACTAGAATTGTTCTCTCTTTCGTCGTTAAATGAGCCACTTTGATAAGCCATAAAAAAATCAATTAATCGATCGACTCAGTAAAACACAAGAAAATGTATCTGATAACAGATAGTATTAAATATTCGTCATTATACTAATACTTTTGAAAGGGGGGCGGTTAAACTCTCTCTCTCCTTGGGCTTTATATTACCTATTGTTAATTAATTAAGACTGAGAGTTAATTACTTGTTTTATTTAGAACTAAGATAACTATCCGTCTATGCCGTCGAAACACGTCAGTAATGTACTTGGGTCACAGCTTGCCAAAATTTAACATCCGTATAGACTGGTTAATTTTTTACAGCTCCAAAACTAATCTACTCTCTTTTAATGGTGTTAGAGAACATTTTTTAAACCTTCAAGCAGTATGACTGATTCTAATCTTTAGTTGAGTAACATATCACGTCTTCTTGGTCTAATGTTTTCAACTGATATATATGAATTGGATTATATCGATTCAATCACTACGTCTTCTGCAAGGTGATGGAAAGCAGCCGGATGGCATTACTATTTTCCCTTTTAAAATGCGAGAGTCGTTGATTTGGGATGCGACCTGTGCGGATACATTTTCGGTCGGTAATTTAATCAGGTCCGCGGTTGAGCCGGGGTCCGTCGCCCGGGACGCAGAGATAAAAAAAAAATGTTAAATATTCTTCTCTTTCTGATAGATTTTTTTTTTTACTCATTTGGCAGTGGAGACTTCTGGGGTTATTGGCCCTCGTTCAATGGCGTTCCTTCGGAAGATTGGCGCGATTGCGTCTCGATTAAGGGACGAGCCTCGCGAATCAGAGTGGCTCTTGCAGCGTGTCTCACTGGCGATGGTTCGAGGTAATGCTTTCTCCATCATTGCGGCTGGCAGAAGATAGAAAAAAATGTTTATAGTTACTTTGTTCAAACTTTTTTTTCAGTAAATAAATTTCTCTTTTCATTTATTAAAAAAAGAAAAATTGCCACATCTGGTCTGAAGATTCTGCTATGTGTTAAAAATTGTCTAGCAGACTATTATTTTTAAGAGAAGTATATCTCAGCTCCAACTTCCAGAGGTTGACATTCGAGGTCAGAAGTGATCCATAATAGGGAAGTCGATTTTAATTGGATGAACTAGCGTGGGAAAGATAAATAGGAGAAATATTTCATCATGTTGGTTCTTACCCGTCAAGCGATGTAGAGGTGTTGTCTTTCGTGTCTGAAACGGCTCCCCAGTTTGGTATGTCTCCCAGTGAATGTTTAGATAATGTCGACATGGGTAATAAAAACAGTTAAGTTAAAATTCTCTGTGTTCGAAGTCTTTCATTGCTGAACCAAAACAATTGGCGATCGCCGGCCGAGAGAAGACGAAATTAGACCACCGCCACCAGAGACCTATGTAACTTATATATCTAGAGATTCCTGACAAAATTCAAGTAATTGGCGCTAACCTCATTTTAATGTTGAACTTGTTCAGTATAAGTGTAATTATAAGTTCTGTTCTAACGGTGTTTTCTCTGGCACTTCTGGTATGAGCGTCTTTTCAAATGGGTTTGTGTGTATGTATGTGTATGACGCAAGAAGAGAAAGAATAGTATTTGTCTTCGTACATTCTCGTCTGTAAAACTTTCTTCTAGCTCTTGGCTTTCCTGTCGACTACGACCTCCAAAAGTTTAAATGCAACACGAGTCGCCATCTTTTTTTTTTTTATTCATGTTCCTTTTATTAGTCTTTCTCCTAAGTAATGTTTTCTCAGTTTTCCTAGGCATCATGAAGAAAGCGTGCACAAGCTTGCTCTCTTATTTCAAACACAGTGCTATTTAGCATATCAACTGGAATGGCTGCGATCTCTCTACGGATGCTTTGTTTTAGTTTTGCAACTGCGTGGAAAAGCGATAGGCACGATCCTGAATGGTGATCCTGTGTGTTGTTACAAACTTTCATGCGACAAGCAATGTCATCTGTGCCTGAAATAAAAGAACGAGCACATGAATGTTCACTTCGTAGTGATTGCCATCTCTGGGATGTAATATTCAAATCTCAGATAATATGTCGAACTCTTGTATATCAGTTATGTAATAAATATATTTGGTATTCTATGACATGTTTCTAACCCAGCATACTTGCATTTAAAAAGCGTCCCATCCTTATATGGCACCCTTTAGAATCTCCGACTGGCACCAAGTCAGTCGGGTTTCGATCCTAGCTAGAGGCAACCGGATGTCTAGCCGCACTGATGAGCTGTGAAACAGCGAAACAGTCTGTTTGTGGATGACGTTATATATATATATATATATATATATATATAATTATATATATATATATATATATGAATTGGATCGTATTTACGATTCCAATGGAATAAATTATGACCATGGAATATTAATGTTTAAGCCTTTTTATTATATCCTTACTCTGTTCTGGACATTGAGTTCTACCTGGATTCTATCCTCTTGGATTTATTTTTTATACAAATATATATGTATGTGTATGTATGTATGTATATATATTTATATATTTTAGAGATATGATTGCATATGTATGTGTATATTTACCACTAATATTATCTATCTATCTATCTGTATATATATATATATATATATATATATATATATATATGTTTCGAAGGGTACAAAAACGTATTATGGCATTAAAGGCAAGAAATTTTTTATTATAGGCCATGATAAATTTTAAAATAAAAAACACAGACAAAAGTTGACCGGTTTCGTCCCCTCTCGTGAGAACTATAAAGGTGGAAACAAATTATGATAAATACATACGGATCTTCTATAGCGGATCACTTGATTAATAATCTGACCTGTGCTATGGATTTTAGAGTGAGCTGATTCTCTCTTCTGGCCAGAGCACACTCGTTATTCCATCTGAATGTGTTGGAGACGTTGTTCATAAGGCCCAGGCGACTCGCTCTTTGTAAACAAAGGGACTGTTTGCTTCGGCTTGCGGTGCCGTGTCTTTAGCATCTTTGGTGTTATAACTTTTATTATTATATTTTTTCCCTATCCATTCATTCACGTCATCCGCGACAGACTTTCTTCTCATAATTTGTTTCCCCGTTTACATATATATATATATATATATTATATATATATATATATATATATATATATTTTACGTTTACATATATTTCGCTTTTCTGTCTGATGATTGCAAATATGTGAAACCCAGGGTCAAATCTCATATCCATACAACTGAATATGTTAGCTCTATCACTGATATTGTTCAGTTCCCAATAATTACTGCGCAAATGAAATACTACTACTACTACTACTACTACTAATAATAATATATATATATATATATATATATATATATATTGATGTAATAAAGTTGGGACCACAGAAGGAGAACACGGAACACGGATTACGTGTAAGAAAGATATATTAACAACAGGTTACAGAGATAGTGTAAGCGGAGCTTACTATATGTTAGTGTCCAATACTGGTAGTCGTACGCGACTCTCTGTGTCACTCCCTGTCTCTCTCTAGAGTGTTATGTCGCCTACTTAATATAGGCCTGGAAGAGTCTATTGTGTAGGTAGTTTCCGGTCTCACAATATATATATATATATATATATATATATATATATATATATATATATATCGTAAAGGTAACAAATACGTTGGTATATAATCCAAGTAGATCCTAGTAATATAAAATATTAAAACTGATCCAAAAAAAGAGCTCGATGTATTTATTATTACAGAGTAAATAATTAATAAACAACAAAATCTAAAATCACCTCATATGGGGAATAGCCTATTTCGGCAGATATATATAGATATAGGTTGTCTCTCTTATCAACTCTGATGGAGACTGAAGTCGTGTCAGAATTAGAAATGTAACAGTGAAAGCTCAAAAAAAAAAATAAAAAAAATAACACCAGTCGAAAAATTAATACAGAGTTTATTCACTTTAATGTTTCAGTCAGACGAAAAGCACGAGACAGCGATCAGGGTGCTTGGAAGTTATTTTTCTTAAAGGGAAGAAGTTTTATAAAATTAAACCTATATACTAACCTTCTGACATTAATATCGGGTTATATGAAGAATGAAATATTAAATTACAATTTAAAATGAATAGAAAAGGATTATATTAATATATTTTCTGTTTTTACGTTATTTTTATGGATACAACTTATTTGAGAAAATCCTGTTTTAATAAAACACTATTAATTACAGTTACCGTCCTGAATGATAGAGGAATTTCGTAGAAAATATGCGTTCTCTGGCAGGAGCCGTACCTGTATCCTATTTGGAAACCGTCATTTGGCCTGGCGTGCTGTTAACCATTCAGCCACAGGATGTCTATAAGCAGTAATTTGGACTTTACTAACCGGAAAGTTCTCTGTGGCTGAATGAGCTTTTTTGGTCTAACATTTTCAATTGAACAGAAATGGAACGATTATATTGAATCCACTGCTACGTTCGATGCTAGCAAAGTCCGATCACGATGACGACCTATACATTTTGCCTCACCAGTATATATCATGCACATTTATAAAACAACCATTCATCGATGTATCGGATAGTGCTGCCACACTTGGAGATTCTTGGTAAAATCCAAAGAAGAATCTGCAATGTTAGAAGTTTACACCTGGCATCTCGGCTTCAGTCACTTTCCTACCACTGTAGTATTGCTTTTCTGCGTATATTTTCACAGTAAATGTTCTGATGATCTCTTCCCTTTCGTACATCGACTTCACGAATTTAAGCGCTGTACTAGATTGGCAGTTAGGTTTCAGATGAAATTGCTAGATGTAACCGTAAGTTCTATGCTAAGAGTTTCTTCTCTTGTACTTAAATAGTGTACATTTTTATTGTCTCCACGCACTTAACCTCTATTTCTGGCATAGACGTGTATATACGTTTTACTGACAAATTGTTTTTTTCAAACACGGACGAAGAAACACGCCCCCAAAATAAGGTTCAGAAATCAGCTACAGACGTGTTTATAAGTTGACCTTGATTCTTTTTATGCCCTTGAAACGAGTCCAATTTTATGACCTTGAAACTTTTCAACTCATACGTCCGGTGGAGGTGTTAGTCACCGCTCCGGAACTTCAAAGTGCCCCAGTTTCTTAGTTGCTACATTAAAAACAAAACTTCGTCTGCAAATGGAACGTTTTTCCCAAAATAATTGGCGGTGAAGTGGTTAAGTATAGTTTTTTTTCTATATTCATTCATACTCAGATTATTGGCTTCATTGTAAAATGACTAAATTCTTTAATAATTAATTGTATTGAAGTGATATCTTTATTTTGGGCAAGAATTCATGTCTGAATAAGGCATTGAGCTGCGGAAAACAGAAGTGGAAGAGCGTTACATCACCACTAAACGTAACCGTAAGGACGGGGGTAGTTCAATCACGCAACGGCAAATCTTTAGTCAAAAAAGGTGCACAGCGACAAAGGATGGTTTGAACAAGTCCGTTTAATATCTAAGTCTGATTATTATCTATCTATCTATCTATCTATCTATCTGTCATTACCATTATCATTATATAGTCTATTCATTTTTTCATGTTTTTTTTTCTCACTCAGTTGATATTCTCTGTCTGTTTTTCCCTTTCTCCCATCTCTCTCTCTCTTGCTAACTTTCGTCATATTGTGACGTCCTTTGGTCGCGGCGTCAGCTGCGACGTCCTTAAACGCAGCCTTCGCTCGCTCCTCGCTGCTCCGTTCGGGTGTCGCCGCTCCAAACGTGACGTCCGCCTGTCGCGTCAGTCGTGTTGTCTCGTCCTGTGACGACCAACTGGCTTGGTATCGGTCGCGGCACCCAAGTGTGACGTTCTAACCTTTTTGTGATTCGGATGGGAATCTGGTTAGATTCGATATCAGCCTCGTCGTTCCCAACTCTCTTCCAACGCCTGGTTACCAAAGTAACTGAACTGATCTCCAGTCTGCCTACCCACGTTGTGAATTGATCTTAGGCAGACGAGATCAATCAGTAGTTGGGGCTGTAATGCAAATCGGGTTCAAACGGGGGTGACACCGCACAAATATGCATAAAAGAAAATAAAATGATAACTCAAAAATTCAAGGTATCAAAAAAAAGAATAACAAACTTTATGTCTAGTTGTTGGATATATAGGACTGTGTCTATTTCCCGACCCGTTCTATGGATTGTGACACGTTGTTTCCCGTTAGGCGAGTTTTAACGCTTCAAGTTGTTTGCTCTTTAAGAAATGGGTTTTTCGGTGTGTCTTCGGGCGAAAGTCGAAAAAAACTTATCTTGGTGGTCTGGATCTAAGTCGCTCTTCAAATTAATTGTTCTTGGATTGAAGAGGAGTCCGGGATTTGCGTGAATCTTTCAAGTCAGCTATCTGCGAGGTGGAACCAACTTCCACTGCGAACTTCGAGCTCTCTGCTGGAACTGGAACTGAAACTCTAACTCGAACTGATTTCTGCTCGCTGCGACTTCGCTTATATGGACGCCTACCAAAACCGGGGTGGGTTTGTCGGCGCCGGGGGGTAGTCGATAATTCTAAATACATATCCACCTCTTTTATTTCTGGTTAGGAATTTTCCACTTTTTTTCCATTTTTGGGAGCCTTCTCTTACTCCCACCTTCTCACCATACTTCAGAGGGGCGTGAACTGCCCTCCCCACTTCTTCGTAGCAACCTCTCATACCCATCCTCTACATGGGCGGCGACAGCCTCCTCCTTGCGTTACGTGATCACC
>CAHIKZ030000620.1:1080000-1130000 GCA_903632075.3 Acanthosepion pharaonis | reverse complement strand
AGGAATGAGAAGTCACAAGCTTGTCTGTTAAAGATTTGACACACACACACACACACACACACACACACACACACACACACACACACACACACATATATATATATATATATATATATATATATATATATATATATATAAATATATATATAAATATAAGATAAACAATAAAATCCTAAATTATATCATTTGGGTAATTCAGCAGACGAAGATATCGGACGTCTGTGTTATCTACCCCGATGTAGATTGAGTTCGTGTCTATACACTTAGGAGGTGCAAGAAGTAGGATTTAACTGTGAAATCTAAAAAAAAGAAAAAAAAACCCAAACTGTCCAGAAACAAATACACAATTCATCCATTTCAATTTTTCAGTCAGACAAATGGCACGAGACAGATGTCACGGGAGAGTGGAAGGTAATTGCCTTAAAGGGAAGAAGTTATATAAAATTAAACCCGAATATTAACCATATGACATTAATTTAGGGTTATATGAAGAACGAAATATTAATTTAAAATTAAAAGAGGAATAAAAATGGGTTTAAAAATAAATTTAAAATATAGATAAGAGGATGTAAGCGATTAATGGAAAGAGAGTTGTGGGGGGAGATCATAGAGTAGGGGAAAGTTTATGAATTATAAATAATATAGTATAAAGAGGTTACACAAGTAGGGGAATATAAAAATTAAAATTAGTTATACTGTCGACATTTGAAGAATTAGAGGAAAGTGAATATTATGGAAATATCGTTGCTAATTCAGTTAAACCTATATTATGGAAATTTGAATTTGTTTTTATGGCGACATTTTAACACTAATTCATATTATTATTATTATCTGATTATTGTATTTTATTCTTCTAATTGTATTTTATTATTCTAATTTTTCTTCCAAACATCAGATCACACTTATTTCTAAAGCTATTCCCCATATGAGGTAATTTTGGATTTTAATATTTTATTAATTATATTGCTCTGTATTAATAAATACATTGAGCTCTTTTTGTGAATCAGTTTTAATATTTTTATTACTAGGATCCACTTGTATTATCTACCAACGTTTTTTTTTACTTTTACTATATATATATATATATATATATATATATATATATATATATATATATATATATATATATTTCAAATTTCATTGAAGCACGTTGTGACCGTGTTCAAAATTGAGATTATCAAGAGTCATTTTCTTCTTTTTTATTATTATTAACACTAATATTAATTTAATCGTTTATTCTATGTGGCCGAAGCCATTATAATCGTTTTTCACTACAATTTTTTGTGGACTAAGGTTGGTAGGTGTGTGTTTAAATGATGACTGTGTTTCGAAAATAACAAAATATCCCCATCCATATATATATATATATATATATATATATATATATATATATATATATATATATATATATATATATATATACATGAATGAATGTAGAATAATCTACATTCACACCATCACTTGATAAGACACCAGAAGTGTTGTAACAAAATGGCTATTTTGTGGTGATTTTATAACATATTTATGTTATATCTTTCGAATAAATTATATTTGCTCTGCTCTGTAATGAGCACTATTTGAAGAATAGCACTTTTTGTTATTGGAATTTATTCCGTATACACCAATCCTATACTTGGATATATATATATATATATATATATATATATATATATATATATATATATATATAATTTTAAAAGCCATGCAAAATTCATTATTATTGAAAAAATAGAAATAGACAGAAAAGATAACCATAGAAAAATAATAGGGGAACATGAAGACAACTGCATTTTGCGCCTTAAAACACTTCGTGCAGACGGGCGTAAACACAAATTTAACAACATAGATATAATTAATATATAACACCATAAATTAAGCCCTATGCACTTTTCTCACCCACACAAGACAGTCATCCTTGCAGAGGTGTTGCAGTTTCACACTTACGCACCCACATTATGCATACACATACACACTCCCAAATAACTAAAAGATAACATACACTTAGTACAAACATCCCATTCCCTGCAACCAATAAAACTGTCAAAATAACCAAGGAGAGGCTTCTTAAATCAGTAATCTCCTATCCACTATCTTTAAAACAGCTTGAAAGAGGCCGTTTGACCAACACAATGAGTGACCAAATTTAACGATAAAAAACAAAAAAATAAAAATAAATGAAAACTATAGTGAAGTTCACTTTCTTCAAAAACAGTCATTCACTCTTATAGTTCACTGCTACAAACAAGCAGGGTTTTTTTTTCTCTCCAAGTGACGGCCATGCTAACTGAAACTAATTGAAATAATAAAGCAAAAAAATGTTAATATACCATAATTTTTTATTGTTTATTGTTTCTGCATGAAACTTAAATTTGTACTGGTGAGGAAAAAATCTCTATTCATTAATAAGGATTAATTTATAGCTCTGCTATTCTAAATTGACCACTATTTCATTAACACCAGCACCCAATAAGCGATTTTTAAAATGAATTTGTAAAAATGAAAAATCACCCTTCAAGCTTTTTCCTAGTTAAATTTTAAACTAAATAGATTCAATTGATTATTTCCAGTAAGAAAAATACTTTGCTGTATTTCAAAACTAATTTAAATTGACTGGAATGAGTTCTTTATTTAATTGCTAAAAATAATCTATTTTTATTTTATTTTAGCCATCTTTAGATAACTCTTAACGTAATGTAATTCTTCTAATTAAAAGATCTTTGAAAAATATACTTTTATGAGTTCTTGTTTAAGGGTCACTAGCTGAGTTAAACTTTAATTAATCTGATTTGAAACAAATACTTTTAGTTTGAAATATATCATAAATGTATTTTTAACACAATATTTATTGAAAGCGTTGTAAAAATTATTGACAATCTGATAGCTTTATTGACAACCAGAAATGTAACTAATTTTTTTTTTGAACGATAATTGCAAACACCCGCGCTGCCGAACGTCATTGGCTGAGTGGTGGCGTGAGCGGTGGGAGAAGGTAAACGTATAGGAAGGAGGGGAGGCCTGTTGACGCCCCCTGAGGGGATTGATGTGAGATGCCACTGTGAGAGAGAGGGGAAATCTGTTGACGCCCTCTGAGGGGATTGGTGTGTGATACCAATATGAGAAAGGAAAAATTTGGAAGGACGATTCCCTTAAAGTAGAAAGTAATGGACTTCCAAAAATGGAAAGTAATAAATTTTCCTGTCCGAAAACAAAGAAAATCCTTATTGTGGATTTAGAATTATCAAGGAACCTCAAACCCCGACAAGCCCACCCCGGTTTTGGTCGGCGTCTATATAAGCAGAGTCGCAGCGAGTGGACGGCAGTAACACAGAAAGCAGTTGGAGAGAGAGACGCAGAGTTGAGCTGTGAACTCTGAGACCAGCCTCGCAGGAAGCTGACTGAAGATCCACGCATCCCGACTTTAACTTCTAACCAAGAACAATTTATTTTTGAAGAACGACTTAGACTCACACCACCAAAACAAGTTTTACGAATATCGTCTGAAGATACACCAAAAACCAGTTTCTTGAAAAAACAACTTAAGATATTAAGACTCGCCTAACAAACGCAAAGTGTCACGTATTCATATTAGCGGTTTGGGAGAAAGATCAGTCCTGTATTCAGCAACCAGATATAAAATAGTGTTATTCTTTTTTTAACACATTTGAACTTTTCGAATTGTTACTTTATTTTCTTTTACATATAATTGTGCGGTGTTACCTTTGCTCAGACTCGGCTTGCATTGCGGCCTGGCGACTGATTGATTTCGTCTACCTAAGATCAAATCACAACGTGGGTAGGTTAGACTTGAAATCAAAGCAGTTACTTCGGTAACCAGACGTTGTAGGCGAGCTGGGAACGACAAAGCTGATACCGAATCTAACCAGATTCCAATCCGAATCAGCAAAGGGTTAGAACGTCACAATTGGTGCCGCGACCAATACCAAGTCAGTTGGTCGTCACAAGACAGGATAGGACGGCGATGGCGCGGAGACAGACGGGGTGACGTCACACAATAATCTTCAAACTCTAGGAAAATATTCTGCATAATCTAAGGTTTTATTTAATTTTAGGTAATTTGGCTATATTTACATATATTTGGCTGTTTACTATATTTATTACTCTTATTTCTTGATAATGCCGTGTGTGAGCCTCCGTATTTACAACAACAACTATAATAATAATAATAATAATAATAATAATAATAATAATAATAATAATTCTGTTTATAAACAGAAAAAAAATCAGTTTTTATCAAAATACTGGAGATAGCTGAATTTTAGTAAGCTTTTATATTTATACTTGGTACATCAAGTTTTTACTTAATAAAATTACATCCTAAGCAGAGAATTTAAAAAAAAATGTTATCAATTATTCTAATTAAAATTTAATAAAAAAAATGAAATTTTGTAAAACTTCATTATTCATGAAAAAAAAAAAAAAACTTATCTTAAGACAAGAGTGTCCATAATATATATTATTCATAAACAAAACTGAAAGCTTTTCTGCTTGAATAATTTCTTATTGCTATTCCATTTTTTTATTTTACGATTCAGAGCTGATTTTCGGTAATTGCTTGGTCCTGTTTTACTAATAAAAAAATAAAAATAAAAAAAAAAAAACTGATCATTTAAATTCTCCAGAGCATTTTGTTTATCACTATTAAGCCGTAAATGTATTCTCGAAAATTCATAAATTAGGAGGAGAAATGTAAAAAAAAAAATTTTAGCAAGACTTTTCTAAAATTTATTTGGGAATACGCCCTAAATGTTTCATTAAAATTCGATAATTATTTGAGTTTTGCAAAAAAAAAAAGATGCCAAAAATTTCATAAACTAATTTATGGTCATCCGCTAACGGGAGAAAACAAAAAAAATAATCAAAATATAATTTAATGATCCAAAATCCTAAATGACTAAATATTTTGACGATAAAACTTCGTTTTTATTAAGTTTGTGACAAATTTTCATCAAATATGCTCATGTTTTAGCGAATCTTTGGAGGCACCTAATTATCTATCTATCTATCTATCTATCTATCTATCTATCTATCTATCTATCTATCTCGGTCTGTTCATTATCTATCTATCTATCTATCTATCTATCTATCTATCTATCTATCTATCTATCTATCTATCTATCTATGTGTGTGTGTGTGTGCATCATGCCCGTTTAAATTCCTCTTTCTCTTGATTATTTCAGGTTGTTTTAATGAAGTATAATTTAGACAAAAATGACAGGAAAATGTGGAAACATACGATCGCCTGCCTCCTGAAGGGACATGGTATAAAGAAGTAGAAGAAGAAGAAGAAGAGGAGGGGAGAAGAAGGAGGAGGAGGAGAAGGAGGAGGAGGAGAAAGAGGAATAGGAGGAGGAAGAAGAAAATGAAGAAGAGGAGGGGGAGTAGGAGGAGGAAGAGGGGGAGAAGGAAGAGCAATAATAATAATAATAATAATGATAATAATAATAACAATAATAATCTTTTGGAAGAAGCCGAATACTCTGTAACAATCGTTCGTCAATCATTTTGATAGCTTTCCATTAAATCTGCAGGTATCTTTAGATTATGGAGACATTAGACGGAAAGTGTATTAGCTTGTTTTTCAGGTAAAGCTTGATTCATGTCTTGATCAAATTTACCGGTTTTACCGCCGTCGGAATGACAAATCGCAGCGATGTCGGTTCCCAAAGGATCTGCGCCGAAAGAACATTAAGCAGACAATGGCAAATTTCATCCATTTTGCGTTAACGCGAGTGAATGGGACCGAAGTATTATTATCATCATTATTTCTTTTTGATTTATTCTTCGATATAATCAGATACCAAAATATTCTATCTGAGACACAAGTTAAGGGACGGTTTTCTTCGGTCGTTATTGAGCATATTGCAGTTAAAGAATATATTTCTGCAATAAACCCAGTTTTGTGTATTTCAAAAAAGTCTCGGCATTTTAATGTCCTGGGATTTTCGTAAGGCGCATATTAATAGTCTTCTTAATCATTCCTAGAGCTCCTATCACTACTGGTATAACCGTTGTGTCTAGATGCCACATCCTTATAACTTAAGGGATGTGCAGCTGATGTAGCCAATAAGAAATCAGAGAGCCGAGTTCGCATTCCGGTCGACTTTGGTTACATTCAATTTCGCCCAAATATCGTTGGGAAACTTATTAATCCATGAACCCCTTATCAATTTACAGGGGAGTAATGGATAGCGGGTCGGATTGAGGAAACGGAGAGCCGAGTTCGAATTCCAGTCAAATCCATAATATTCACTAACATACTTGGGATAGGTATGTATCCCCTTCTACTCCCCAACCAATTATTGGTAAATAGCAGGACAGATCGGGTTCTATAGCCTTGGATGAAAACTGGTCTACCGCAGAAAGAAATGGCAACCGAATGCGGGAAAAAAATCTGCCTTGTCAGTCATGTATCGAAAGATACAGGATTGCCTAAGCGTGTATCACGCATCGCACATAACTGACTGATACATATATATATATATATATATATATATATATATATATATATATATATATATATATATATATATATATATATATATATAAATGTATATATATATATATATAAATATATATATATATATATATATTTGATCATCTTGTATCAGGTTGCACGATATTGGCACCCACTGAGTATAAAACCCGGCATGACAGAGTGGGCCAATATCTGCACTGGAAAATATGCAACTTCTACAGGAAGGAAACTGAAAGAAACTGGTATGAACACCACCCAGACCCGTTTAGGGAGATAGGGTCTGTTTAAATTCTATGGGACTACACAATACACACTGACAGAACAATCAAAGCCAACCGCGTAGACATTGTTATTAAAGACCACAAACAAAAAAAGTGCCTCCTTATTGATATGGCAGTCCCTGCTGACTGCAATGTATCTTTGAAGATATTCAAAAAGCTGTCAAAATACAAAGACCTTGAAATAGAAATCTCAAAAATGTGGCATATGGGAACATCAACAATCCCTGTTGTAGTTGGAGCCCAAGGATTGGTTCGAAAAGATTCCAGTAGACTAATTGAAGGGATTCCTGGAAGTCCATGCTTCAAAGAGATACAAAAATTGTTCTGACAAGTACAGCCCACACTTTACGAAGGGCTTTATCTATGCTTTTTTTTTGTCAGTGGAATGTGTCATGATCACAAGAACAGAATGTTTCTTCCTAGTGATATGACAGCCCCTAATGACTGTAATCTATCTTTGAAGACCTTCAAAAAACTATCACAATACAAGGAACTTGAAGTTGGAATCTCAAAAATGTGTCACATGAGGACATCAATAATTTCGATAGTTTTAGCGGCCCTCGGATTGACTGGAAAGAGCCCGATAGACTGATTAAAGGGATTCTTGGTAGCCTTAAAGAAATACAATTAGCCAGGAGCATGATTTTATGTAATTCATATATTTCAGAGCTTCCAAGAATTTGCTACATGTATTTTTTGGCCCTCTGACTATAGAAACAGAACCTGTACAAGTTTATGCTGTTTATTTGAGATGCTTCAATACATGCAGATATCACATACGATCAACGACAGTCCAGTCAGCAAGATGGGTGACCGCTTGAAATACCAGGTTTAAGCTTCCTGTGTGGTGTAATGGACATGGCCCTATTGTTCTCGGAATTCAAATTTGAATAGATCCTTAAGCAAAAAACTATCAGCAATACATGGGTGACCGCTTGGAAATACCAGGTGCTGTAAAACTTGGATGTGTCATGCATAATGGTTGGGAATTGTTCATCAATAATTTGAAGAGATAGTTTTAGCGGCCGAACGTGATCAGCACCTTGGGTGACCGCTTGAAATACCAGGTGCTGTAAGCTTGATGTGCGGGTTGTAATGGGTAATGGCTTGGGAATTGTTCATCGGAGAGCCGAGTTCAAATTTGAATAGATCACCGAAGTTAAGCAAAGCCGCAACCTGATCAGCACCTACATGGGTGACCGCTTCAAATACCAGGTGCTGTAATCTTGGATGTGCGGGTGGTGTTTGCTACATGGGAATTTTTCATCGGAGCTTCCAATTTGAAGAGATCCCCGAATTTCCAAAAGCTCGTGATCAGCACCTAATGGGTGACCGCTTGAAATACCATGCTGTTTATTTGATGTGCGGGTACAATTCTGGGAATTGTTCATCGGAGAGCCGAGTTCAAATCACAATAGATCACCGAAGTCAACGAAGCCGCAACCATCAGCACCTACATGGGTGACCGCTTGGAAATACCAGGTGCTGTAATCTTGGATGTGCGGGTGGTGTAATGCATAATGGCTGGGAATTGTTCATCGGAGAGCCGAGTTCCAATTTGAAGAGATCCCCGAAGTTAAGCAAAGCCGAACGTGATCAGCACCTAGATGGGTGACCGCTTGGAAATACCAGGTGCTGTAAGCTTGGATGTGCGGGTGGTGTAATGGATAATGGCTGGGAATTGTTCATCGGAGAGCCGAGTTCCAATTTGAAGAGATCACCAAAGTTAAGCAAAGCCGCAATCTGATCAGCACCTACATGGGTGACCGCTTGGAAATACCAGGTGCTGTAATCTTGGATGTGCGGATGGTGTAATGGATAACGGCATGGTATTGTAAATCGGAGAGCAGAGTTCTAAGTCCAGTTGGGTTTGTTTTATTCATTTACGCACCAAATACGTTTGGGAAAGGTATGAATCCACCTCTTCTTCACCCCTCCATCTATGTAAATATCGAGAAGATTAAGAAGATTAAGATTAAGATTAAGAATACCTGATACTATTGTGTTGGTACGAGGAAAAATTTCGACAGTCGAATCCATGGTCTTGAAGCGGATATTTAGTACAGTTAGAGGACGATTGACTACGAAAACAACCACTGATGTAAGGCAAATGACCGCAGTAGGAGCTCAACTCTACAAGGCAACCGTTTAGACTTTGACACCAGTAGTTGGAAATATGGTGCATCTTGGAAAGACACTGCTGTTGACTGATATTAACAACTTTAAGAAAGGCTGGATTGAATAAGCAGTGGTAAAACAAGCTGTTCGCTTTACGGAGAACGTAAGCTTAAAATGATTTTCACCTGTGATGAATATGGGCCCGTATACATTTCAAAGACTGGATTGATTAATTACACACGTCGCCAAAACAACAAATTCGATCACAATAGTGTCCAGTGAGAGTTCACTGCAATCTATTCAACAAAGAGTGCAGGTCATTGAGTGGACATACCCGACATTAAATCATAGGACCATCATAGCAGTGGTAATTTTGCTTGCAAAAAATGTGACTTAAATCGTAGGTCACTCGCTGGACAATCTCCAGAGATGTGATCAGCGGCAAAGTAATCTATAGTAAAATTATTGGTCGTACACAAATACGATTGACCCTTCCACTAATCTATTTATCTATCTATTTGTTATATTATTGTTAATCCAATATTTTTGATTTAATATTGGTAATCCAATATAACTTTCAACAGCCACTGAATGTAAAGAGCTACTTGATAAGATGGTTTTAAGTACATACGAGGAGAGGATGTAGTAAGAATTGCATTGACGGGGAAGCATCCCCTCGGGAGTGTGTTCCACTACTTAACAGTCTTAGGGAAGAAGCTGAGATCAACTTCGCCCTTACCAATGCAATATGAGAACTAGTCGACACATAGTACGTGGTATAATGGATCTTAGATGTGAAGGTCTGTAACTCTTCTGAAGAACAGCGATGAATTAGCAACAGATTAACAAAATTTCGTCTGTAGGTAAAGGGGTTGGATGTTTTAAAATAAGTCATGAAGGATGTGTAAATTATGCAGATAAATAGGTTGATCCTTGACTTGCAATTATTATGTTTGTATCAAAGGCATGGTGGAATCGGGGAGCCGAGTTCGAATTCCAGTCGAATCCATTATATTCACTTACGTATGAATACCCTCGGAAAAGGTATGAATCCTCTTCTTCCCCCCTCCCCAGCTATGAATAAATAGCAGGGCCGACCTTGAATGGCAACTGGTCTACCGCAGAAAGAAAAGGTAACATACTGCGGTAAAAAATCTGCCTCGTCAGTCATGTATCAAAAGATACATGATCGCCTAAGCGTGTATCACGCATGGCACATAACTGACTGAAGGAGGCACGGATAGCCGAGCTCGAATTCCAGTCGACGTGGTAATACCCTTGGGGAAAGTATGGATCCTCTTCTTCTACCCCCAGCTATGGGTAAATAGCAGGATAGACTGGGTTCTATAGCCTTGGATGGCAACTGATCTACCACAGAAAAAATCTACTGCGGGAAAAAATTTTCCTCTTCCGTCATGTATCGAAAGATGCATGATCGTCTCAGCATATAACTGACTGACTGAATTACCGAGGGTTCTACAAAGTAACATTTCCTCCTTACCAATGAAAAACGGATGTAATTGTGTCGGTCTTGCGGACGTGTCATAGGGGCTCTTAGCTCTGAAGGTCTGACCTTATGGAAGTAAGGAATGTAAGCTGTCTGAACATTTGCCATGAAAATAGCCACTGAATAACGAGAGATTAGCAACGTTTCAGGTGAAGGAAAAGGGTTGCAGAATGATAAATAATCCATCAACCACAAGGTCGCGTAAAACTGGAGAAACATTTTAGTCGTATCAAAATGTTATAAGTATAGAACATAGCCGGTGTCATGTATTTTTGCAATAGTAAGTGTCTCTATCAGTCTGTCTGTCTATCTATCTATCTCAGTATATATATATATATATATATATATATATATATATATATATATATATATATATATATAATTTATACACAAAGAAATAATCACGCATAGAATCAATCAGCAATAAATAAGCATACGTTATACACTACTAGCGACGGATGTCGCTAATATTAGCATTTAATTTTGCTCATTGATTTTATGCGTGATTATTTCTTTATATATATTAGGCCGGTAAATGTTATTTAATACTGTTTATCATAAACAGAGCATTTGCTTAAATACTTGTATCTATAAAATAACAACGTTAAACATAAAATGTCTTTAATAAATAAATTGTCGGACCTTGTCCATTTCTTAACATATATATATATATATATATATATATATATAATATATATATATATATCATATATATATCTATCTATCTCTCTCTCTAACTCTCTCCGTCTGTTTGTATCTTTCTTACACGTTTTCACATCTATTTCATGTTTTCCTATCTATCTATCTATCTATCTATCTATCTATCTATCTTACAAGTTTTGACCGCTATTTCAATGTGTTCCTATCTATCTATCTATCTATCTATCTATCTATCTATCTATCTATCTATCTATCTATCTCAGTATGTATATATCTATCTCAATTTACTTCTATCTCTTTCTCTAACTCTCTCTCTTTGTCTGTCAATCTACTATCTGTTTATATATTTTTTACAAATTTTCAAATCTATTTTATGTGTTCCTTATCTATCTGTCTATCTATCTATCTATCAGTATATATATATATATATATATATATATATATATATATATATATATATATGCACTTCTATCTCTCTCTCTATCTCTATCTCGGTCTGTTTATATCTTTCTTACTCGTTTTCACATGTTTTTCATGTGTTCCTATTTATCTATCTCTATATATATATATATATATATATATATATATATATATATATATATATATATATATATATATATATATATCAATGCTTTTCTATCTCTCTCTATCCCTATCTTGGTCTGTTTATATCTTTCTTACTCGTTTTCACATCTTTTTCATGTATTAGCTATCTATCTATCTATCTATCTATCTATCTATCTATCTATCTATCTTAAAGATTAAGTGAAAAATAATAAATTTCTCAAACTGCATTATCAAATCGAAGAAAATCACCGGATAATACTTTTCATCGGTGCAGATATTTTTTAATTAAATTTGTCGGCACTAATGCGTTTTTTTTCTGCCTTAGTCAATTTTGAACAAGTGATAAATACTTCAAGAAAAGAAAGCGAAACGATAAAATTACATTAGAAAATCGCAGAAAGAATGCGGTAAAGAACTGACGAAAGCCATTGCTTCAGTTGATATTGTTTGCGCTGTTGTTGATCTATGTGCAAGGTTTGTACCCGGGCCTTTCGTCTGCGCTTTGTTGTAAAACAGCTGCCTGGCGGCGATGATGCATCTCACCAGGTGAACTACAGATGGTTGTTTTCATTTCATAACATGCGTAAATTTGATTTATAGCACCGGTTATGGTCGTGCAGGTTTCGGATCAATCGGAGAAAACGATACGCCATCTGCCAAGAAAGTTGCTGCGCATTTTAATACGTATTATTTGTGTATCCTGTTTTTTTAATTAGTATTACCCCATGCAAGGGAATAAAGCCATTCAGACACAAGAGGTTACTGAGTTTGGAAGATTTAGAAGCAGAATCATTAATTATGAGCGAGAACTGGGAAAAGAGTAATCAGGAGGACAGTAGGTAGCGATTGACGTTGCATTTAATTTTTTTTACTGATTAAAGCTTGCTGGAAAGTGTTGAACCGGAAGAGAATTCTAAAAGCGAGAAGTGCGAGAAAAATGCTAGCATAAAACTTACGGGTACATCTTGCCATTTAAACTATAAATTGATGAGATCTCGACGCCGATCTCGTAATGCGCTTAAATTCATCAAATCTTTGTAGCAAAGCGAAGAGCGATATTTATTCTGCTATATACAGAAAATGTGGCACAAGGCCGAAAATGGGGAATGGGAGAAAAGGGCAGTCTTCTGTCTTAACTTTAAACTTAGCTAACCACAAACACTGACCCAAACATACAATAATATTTCTAACACCAAAGCAACACATTCTTACTTACCTTTCTTACTACATTCACCATAATACCTCATGGTCTCTGTGAAAGTCCTAACTAGTCCCCATATGTAGAATTCATTGTCTGTAGAGGGAGGGGAATAAAAAAACAATTTAAAAAATAGCCCCAGTGAGTATTTACAATATGAAAACAAAACTATTTACAAAAAAAAAAAACAAATATAGTAATGTTAGTAATAACCCCCCCACACACACACACAATCAGTAAGCGAAGAGTGATATTTATTTCCTCTTCAAATAGAGAAAATGTGGCACAAGGCCAAAAATAAGGAATGGGGAAAAGGACAGTCTTCATCTGTCTTAACTTTATACTAGCCACAAAAACTGATCCACACATACCACAATATTCCTAACACCAAAACAACACATTTTTACTTAACCTCCCTTACTACATTCACCATTATACCTCATTGTCTCTATGAAAATCCTAAATAGTCCCCGTATGTACAATTAACTGTCTGTAGGGGCGGGGAACAATTTAAAAACTAGGTCCAATTGAGTATTTACAATATGAAAATAAAACTATTTACAAAAAAATAAATAAATAAATAATGTTAGTAATAACCTCACCAATCATTAAGCGAAGAGCGATATTTATTTCCGCTTCAAATATAGAAAATGAGTCACAAGGCCAAAAATGAGTATTGGGTAAAAGGACGGTCTTCTTCTGTCTTAACATTAAACTTAGTTAGCCACAAACACTGACTCAAACATACCACAATATTCCTAACACCAAAACACACATTCTTACCTACCTTTCTTACTACATTCACCATTATACCTCAGTGTCTCTATGAAAATCCGAACTAGTCCCCATATATAATTTTTCTTGTCCCCGTATAATTTTTCTTGTCCTTAGGAGGGGAGGAGAATAACAAGCAATTTAAAACCTAAGCCAAATGAGTATTTACAATATGAAAACAAAAACTATATACGAGAAACTAAACAAAACAATCTTAGCAATACCCCCACCAATCCTTAAATATGGTAGAAACATCAGTTAACTGAACGAAATCAATGCAGGACTACAATAATATAAAAGTATTCATTCATCCCAAGCACTCACTCAAATATACACTCATTCAGACACAACAACAAATATGAAAACTACACCCGAAACGAAAGGCGTCCCGCATCTACCAGAGAACTGACACCACTGACCACCTAACGAGGGAGGGAATGAGGAATTAAACCAAAGAAAAATGGGGACAGAAATACATACCCTAGCTAAGTCAAGTAGCATAGGGAAGAGCTAATCCGAACAATTCACCATGAAAGTATTTATAGGATAGGAACAGAGAGACAACTTTACGGTGGCAGAAACTGACTCAAGCCGAGCCGCTTGATCAAGACCAATAATATTCTTGATTCTTCTTTGGATTTTATCAAGGAGCTCAAACTAAACAGATAAGTTTATCTTCAACGTCACAAAATAGGATGTAAACAATGCCACTCAAAATACATTGGTGAAACAACCAGAAATTTAAAAGAAAGAATATACGAATATCAACGGGACGTGAAACTAAAGAATAGTTTCAATACACTGGTATGCAGCCAAAAGCTTCATGATTACAATTTTTGATTCGGAAAATGCCGTTTTATTAAAAAATAATGAAAATAACTCATACCAACGTGTCATGAACTGTGATTTCCCTGAGGTTAATATACGACCAGGCCTCCGAAGATAGTATATTCTGTTGGGTAATGGATAGTGGTTCGGAATTAGAAATCGGAGAGCTAAGTTCGAAATCTAGTCGGATTTGTTATATTTACTTACTCACTTTCAACCATTTTGTGCAACGGCACATCTAGGAGAAAATGAAAATATCACGGCACAAATACCAAATTTTTAAAAGGTAAACATTTAGGTGCTATGAAATAAAACCATAGATTTTGTATTAAACAAAGTATGTTGAATATAATTATAAGAAAAAAAAAGGTTTCATTTATTCAAATAAAGGAATATTTTAAATTAAATTAAGGAAAATAAAAAGTAATATTTTAAGTTAAATTAATAAAAATAAAAATAATTTAAAAATGAATATTAAAAGAAAGAGTTTAAAATAACATAATGGAAGAATAGTCAAAGGCATTATTTGAAAAAATGTTCAATACTTATTGATTTATTCAAATACTGAAGTTGTACCGTTACTACACACACACACACACACACACACACACACACATACATATATACATATATATATATATATATATATATATATATATATATATATATATATATATGACGTAATAATATTTGGCGGCACATTTAAGAGGATCGTGCGGCACACTAATGACCCACCGCACACTAGTGAGCCGCGGAACGGCGGTTAAAAAATCACTGGGTAGAATTTGTATCTAGAAAAATAATTTTTATTCTGAAAAGAAAAAAATGTTCAGGCAATATTCACTCACAAAGAAAAAAGAAAAGAATCATTCTTACAATCCACCATGTGTTTCGGCTTTAAATAACCCACAAAGGGTTGATAAGCCGTAAAAAAAACTAAATCAATCACTCAATTTTTAAGCTTATCAAACGTTCTTACTCAACTGTTAGTGAAACAATTTGCGATACGGAAATATCTAAAAACAAAAATCAAGTGAATATATAAATAAAATAAACCGAGTCGAAATAATTAATATCTAATTTAAAAAAAAAAGGCTAAAAAAGAAACATTCAGCTTTCGTAAGATAAACGGGAATCACGTTTTGTTTCCCCAATGGAGATTTGCTCGAAATAAAATCCATTTGATCACCGAAATATGTGGAAATATTAGGTTGTCACACATGAAATGACGCATTTTTTTGGTTGGTTGTTGACCTTGTCATCTAACGAAGTAACCGCCTTAGTATATATACAGATGTAGATTTATTCCTGACGTAATATCTATCTATCTATCTATCTATCTATCTATGTTATCAAACTTGAAATGACGTATTCTTTGCTTGGTTTTTGATTTGGTCAAACTAACCACCTTCGTATAGAAACAATTCTTGACTTATTCCTGATATAATGTACATTTTTCTTATCTATCTATCTATCTATCTATCTATCTATATATCTATCTATCTATCTATCTGTTTAGTTCCTGTTTGACCATTTTCTTTGTTTCATTCTTTCTTTCTTTACACTCTCTCTCTCACCCTCTCTCTCTCTCTCTCTATCTATCTATCTATCTATCTATCTCTAGCTATCTATCAGATTGTCACACATGAAATAACGTATTTTTGTTGGTTGTTAATCCGCTCGAACATCCACCTTCATATAGAATCAGTTCTTGTCTTATTCCTGACATAATGTACATTTTTTCTATCTATCTATCTATCTATCTATCTATCTATCTATCTATCTATGTCCATATTTATTTATATCTATCTATCTATCTATCTATCTATCTATCTATCTATCTATGTTTATATTTATGTATCTATCTCTGTCCATATCTATCTATTCAGAGTCTCTTTTATACGAAACTAACAATCAGAAAACGCCTTTTTATTTCGAGATCTTATGTTCAATATATTACGATTTAGTTAGATGTTTGCTTGTAACGGATATTTTACTATAACATTCTCTCGGTGTAGTTAGACACAAGGCGAAATGAAACGAGCGCGTGGAAAATCACGGAAAGATATGTGCTTTTTTCCCAATACTTTAATTAAGGAAATATTGCCTGACTGACGAGAAAATTAGAAGTCAATATTTTGCGCAGGTACACCTATTTCTAGTGGTGGTACCAAAACATCTATCTATCTATCTATCTATCTATCTATTGTAGCATACCTACGGACGATAATGGGCATGTTCCCATTCACATAAAAACAGTAATAAATACTGTATGTTGGTCTGTAGTTGGAGATTCGTCTCCAGCTGTGCTGGTCAAACTCTTTGCCTCCGGACAGAAAGGATCTTCAGATGAGGATCGAAGGGCAGAGTCTCGTCCCGGGAAACAGCTACCCGACGTCATTTTATACGGGGGTCTACGAGGAATTTTTGGCCAAGCGTACTGGTTCGGATACAACACATTAAATTCGACCTTGTGGCACAACTGACCTCGTGGGACGGTTGGTAGATATGCTACAGTTGAGGATTCATTGGGGAATTCACTTGACTCACTTGTAAGAGTTGACTACTTCTACACACCGCTGGCGAATCTTATATGTGTTGTTCTTGTCCTAATTATTATCGTTCATTACCAAACTTCGTATGATAATGCTATTCAGTAACGTTCCCTAGGTTACATCTCTATCTATTCCAGTTTATATCTATCTAATTTCTTCATATCTATCTATCTATCTATCTATCTATCTATCTATCTATCTATCTATCTATCTATCTATCTGTTAAGTTATCGCACATGAAATGATGCAATTTTTGGATGAATGTTGATCCGTTCGCCCAACGAAATAAACTCTTTAGTATATAAAACCATTTTAACTTATTACTGATTCGTTTTCTTTCGAGGCAATCTTTCTTTCCATATAATGTTACTCATAAGTCCAATGAAAATGATTACAAAGAAACAATGTCAAGTACTCTTACTATACGAGTACTTACTGGATCATTTTGCCTCTGAAACATTCTGGAATATAAAGGCAGCCTTTGGTAATGGTATTGTTGAAATCAGAACTGTACAGAAATTTCTCCAGAAATTTTGTTTGGGAGATTATTGCCTTGAAAATAAACCAAGAGGAAAACCACGATCGGTTATCAGAAATGACGAATTAAATTCTTGAGTTGAGTACAAACTGGGAAAAAGATCAATTTTTTTCATCGAATTATTAGATGAGAAATGTATATTCTTTGACAACAGCAAGTTCAATGGTTAAATGCAATTGTATCATCAAAACAATACCAAAAAACGAAACAAAATCTACACAAAACCCTAAAAAGTTAATGGTTACCTCATGGGAAAATAATAACAACAACCTCGTATTGTGGAGAAATTGAGTGTATGCGTGAAAAATAAATATCCTAGACTTGTGAATAGGAATGGCCCAATTTTGCTGTACGACAACGCACAGCCGCACGCTTATCAATCAACTGTTCAAAAGCTACATAACCTGAAATATGAAATTTTGCCTCATACAACATATTCACCAGATATCTCAACTAATGATTATCACTTATTTAAGCATTTTGAGCTTTTCTTACGCAATAAAGCATTCTATATTAAGGAAGAGTTATTCGAACTTTTTTTAAAAGATGGGATCAAGAATTTAGAGGTGCGTTGAAAAATAGACATTCATCAACATGGTGCCTATTTCAACTGAATAAATTAGTTATTTAACATTTCAGTAGCGTTTTATTCATTCACTATATAGTCATTTCATGTGTGACAACAAAATAATTGTTTTTCAAGTTGTCTTATTCAATAACCACGTATATTTATACAAGTGTTTATACGAACGCATGTGTGTCTGAGCGTTTAATATTACTTTAACGTCGTTTTACGAAAGGACCAGATGCAACTCGGGTGAATCGTCTAATTATATTTGGTTTTCAAACCTGACGCGCATGCGTGCAATGAACAGGAAATATTCTAGCTACGACCTCCCATATCTACTCTCTGCTGCTGCCGTTGCCTGCCAGCGTTTGTGTTTGTTCCAGCGTCTCACGCATGCGCCGCTCCGCTTATTTCCCAAGCGTTTTCAGGAGTTTCAAAATTTAACGTTCACTCCCTCCGGCGGGCGCAATCATAAAACAAGTCCTGTTCTTCCCACATCCATTGGTCCAATTCCAGTAAGAAGAGAATCTGAAACTTCAACGCCAATGATTTTCGCCTCAGTCAGTGTGTATTGATTTCTATTACAGCTTTTCTTTTTGGTATATTTATATCAGTTGCTAGTAACAGTGAACTTTCGGCTCTTGCTGGGCATATTAAAGTCGTACTCAATTCGAAAATGCCTTTTAGCGGGAAAAACAAACAACAGAATTTAAGTTGTTTTCCCTTAGCTTATCGTTATCAGATTTTCTCGCCTTTGAAAAAAAAAAAAAAAAAAAAAAACGCAACACTAATAACGTTCTCTATTCTCTCCTCGAGCATAAAACGCGTGTTTGTCATCATCTACAATTTTCATTGAAACGTTCAGTAAAAAAAGGTAAAAAAACATACTCAACTCTCACAGTAAATAATTTCCTACATCTCTTTTCTTTGTTATCAAAATCTAATATTCTTCTGTTGTTTTTATGAAGCAATAATACATCTGATCAGTTCGATAATGTCAAATTGGTAACTGACCTCAAAAATGACCTTAAGGTGCGTTCATAACTGGGGCAAAGAATGGCTTGTAAATTTTAAGGCCTCCAAAAATAAATCTTCTCTTTATTAATCATCTGAGAGCAGGGTGAGATTTAGATGAAGAGAGGCCCTAGGCCAGGGGTCGGCAAACTTTTCGAGAAAGCGAACCAGACATCTCGGAGGAGGGCCATGCCCTATAATATTCAGATGTTTGCCTTGGTTTGGAAGTTTAAAGGAAAAACAATGAAATTAATGTTATATTATTTAAAGAAGGTTTCTTCTTTTACTGCAAGAATAACAACGAATAAAATCAGCAAAATATGCAAGTTCCCGACGACGGTTAAATTAATGGGCAAGACAGAAATCCTCTGTGGTCCAGAGGTGGCCTGGAGTTATCAACCCCTGCCCTAGGCTATTCCACTTGTCAGGTCTCTCCAAATCCCCTATTCTCACGAGTAGAGGAAAATGGAAGAGCGTTAAATAAGCAATTTTAGTAAAGCTGATGAAGATGACGGGTTTTTAAAATTCCACAATTTACAATTCCTTCTCTAAAGGATATAAGATGTTACAGTGAAATACAGTATGTGATTAAAAAAGGAATGAATGTTATATCTTTTTTTTTTAATCTATAAAGAAATTAATGCTGGAATTGTGTTATTGGCTTAAGACAGAATGATTCTGAAGTGGAATGTAAGGGAATATTGCCCAAGGCTTGTTTAGTGTCAACAATACGTTATGACAGAATGCCTATGTCATTGGCTGGAGGCAACGTAGATTTTGTGTCCCTAAGTTTTAGTCTGCTAAGCCTATAGGCACTGTCTGAGTGACCCCTTTAACCCCTCATCAGCATGGCTGATGCTAACCTTCAGAAAAGTGACACGTTGCGTCGTCTTGGGCAAACATTCTCATTTGAGATGAAGTGGAAAGATTATATTGAATCTCTTGCTAGGTCTGCTGCTATGACAATTTGTTCATTGTCGTGCTAGACAATTCTAGAATCTATCTTATATATCTATAAACATGCCATTCATCAGTACCGGAAGATACAGTTGGACTTTATACTCTTTCTGATTGTTACTGACTAACCTGCGTTCGTTTGACTACTAATCTCTCTGTTGTAAATACCTCTTCAGATATACCAGTATTTTTCCCTACGTATGTGTTTGTCCTTATTTCAATACACGCACGCGGAAACACTTAACATCACAAAATAATTTAAGCACAGTACTAGATTGGCAGTAGTCTAATCATTTTGCAGTTGAATTGATTGGAGATGTAACCGTAAGTTCTATGCTAGCAGTTTCCTCTCTGAACTTCTCGCTAGTGGAACACTTTTACGGTTTCTTGCTTTATCGGCAACTTTGATCTTCAACAATTTAAATGCAATGTTTATTGTTATCTTCTCTCTTCTTAATTCCAGTTATATTTCGCTCTCTTAATAGTATTTTTTATCATATTCTCTAAAACTCAGTAACCCCTTGCACCTTAGTCGCTTTGCTTGATGTGAAATGACAAAAAAAAACACTTCTAATATCTCGGATTATGGATCAGTTATAAGCAAATTAGTATAAGAGATAGATTGAACACAAGATAGATGCGTTAGGGTTACTTATTTTTCAACATAGCAGGATGTTACAAAACTAAAACGTTGACCTAAGAACACAAATCATATTTGCCTTGCTAGATTTAGACTCTCATTTAGATGGCATGCATAGAATCCAAAGTCGTTCAGAAATGTCTAAACCATCAGCAAAATACTTTTTTTTCTGATCAATGAATAAAAACGGATCAAAACGAATGAAACCTATGACACTTGAACAAGTATCTCCTTCAGCGTTATTTGGTAAGCTATGAGAGCTTACCAAATAACCGAAACCAATTGAAGACTTCCAACAGCAGCAACAACTAAACTGGATAGCACATAAAACTCGAAGAAACCGTTTTAAGGGAATTATTTCATGAAATTCAACCGGCTGTAATGCTAACAGATCGGCCAATGAATGTCTCATCCTCATCCCTACCATGTAGAACGTAGTCCACCCACGCTTCTTGTCCATTCTTTGTCCAAGACTGCGCACTTTTCTGTATGATCTTCTGTATATGTGTAGAACATTTTGGGGCGTTCCCTCCTGTTTCCTATGCCCTGGGTGGTAGAGAATCCCGGCACAATGTTGTTAGCATTACTCTGTACTCTAAGGTACGTTGTTATCGATCACAAAGGTTGTTAATAAATAATTGTCATTGGATTCTCCTTTTTTTTTTTTTGAAGCGGTCGCTTATTTTAGCACCCAGCATAGATCTCTCGCCGTTCCAAATAAGTTCCACATTTTCGCAGATTCTTTAGTGATAGTCCCAGATTACGCACAGCAGAAGGATATGGCCGGAGAACCGGAATCAAGAAGATGGGTTTTTTTTAACTTATGTTCAAAATTTTGCGATTTCCATGTGTATTTTAGTTGCCAGAACTTGTCAAAGGCTATTGCTTCTCGCCGTTTAAAATCATTTGTTGAAGAACTGATTCTGATACAAAGGTATTTAAAATTATCTTCTACTTCGACGGTCGCTCTATTGGGCACTTTGATATCAGGGATGATGGTTTTAAGCCTTCGGATATTTTCTGTTGCTAAGCTGATTTTCATTCTTAACGATTAGGCTTGTTTTCGACTCTCCGTAATGTATTTCTTTAACAGTGAAATTTACCTAAGCGATGTCATCCGAATAATTTAATCTGATAGTAAGAACCCAAGAAAGTCTCATAAATTCCAACGGAACATAATGAGGAAAGCGGGATTGGCAAATTTAACACTGACAAGACAGACTGAAGGCAAGAGGGACAGAGGAAAACAGTACATAACCTACCTTACGAGCTTGTGTAAACAGGAGTGTGAACATGGTTTCGGAGATATTGCAAAGAACCAACATTTTCCAAGAGCTACAAATTACAGGGAATTGTGGAGAGCCATGATCACCAACCTCCGTAAGGGACATGGCACATTGAAGAAAACTGTGTACGGATTTGTAAGAAATGATCGGAATGCTTCACTGTCCTGGGTATGGCGATAAACTACATCCAACATCAAGGCTTCTGATCAGGAGGTTTTGAGAAACGTGGAACCACCTCTTAATTGCTGGCGTTCCCAGGTTCGCCTTGACCCAAGATGGTAGCACCTGTTAGGGCCACAGCTATGGGAAAATAGTTAACCTTCAAACCGGGAACACCCCTATAAAAGTATAAAAGTAGGTTTTAATACTAGCAATACATTTTTGTAAAATATTATTAATAGCAATATATTACCAGCAATACATTAAAAAAAAAATATTACCAGCAATAAAAATAGTTGCCATTAAATAACCCATTGATATTGATATGCCGTAAAACAAACCAAACCAAACCAAAATGGTTCAGGGCACAATTTAGTATTTTAATGACCAGAAATGGTGTCCATATATGACATTGGAGAACGCCTCTTAATATTAAAAACAAAAAAGCTCTTTAAGAAAATGTGGCTGAAATTTGACAGTCACATGAGAGAGAGAAGCCAACAGGGAAAGAGGAAAACAGCGCATAATCTCTCTAAAGAACTTCAGTAAATGGCTAACTGAAGAAAATTTGGGAAAAATGACAAAACTAAAAAAAAATATATGAAGAGCTTTTTAAAACCATTTCACCCCATGCATGACAATAACGCGACTAAGACGTGATCACTGTGTATGAAAGGATACCAGAAAAAGAAAAAAAAAAAGAACGAGGTCCATATAAGGAGGGTGTTTAAGAAGAAGAGTAAGAGAACTAATTTCAATTCGGAATTAATTTCAACTCTATTTAAAAACTCTAACCCTAACAATAAACTTACCCTTAACCCTTAGTTCCGAGTTGAAATTAATTCTGCACCCCATCGTTAACATTGCATTTAAATCTTTAAAGATCAAGGTTGACTTGAAAGCAAGAAGCGGAAAAAAAATTCCACAAGCGAGAAGTGCAAGAAAAGAAACTGTTAGAATAGAACTTACGGTTGCATCTCGTCATTTCAACTGTAAACTAATGAGATCTTTCTGCCAATCTAGTACTGTGTTTAAATTCAAAAAAATCTAGGTCTGATAGCCGGAGATGGTCATTAGAACAATTATAATGAATGTATTTATAGGAAAGTCGGAGGGGAGCTAGGATAGGAACATGTGGAGAGCCATGATCGTCAATCTTTTGAAGGTACGCGAGAAGTAGAAGAATTTTCCGCTCAGGCCTTCACACAGCTTTCACTTCCGTTCTAAATTCATGACATCTCTTTGATATTTTTCTCTGGAACACTGTAGTATCGGAGTATGAGTCATATCACTTCTCTGTTTACTGAATCAATGGCTTTGGTGAAATCGATATAAGTGATGACGATTGGTTGCTGTTTCCGGTGGTAATCTATCAGCAATCTTTTTCGTTCAACACAGCTGTGTCCCTTGCGAAAACCAGATTGAAATGGTCTTAGCCTTTCGTTCAGAGGTGATTAAGCAGAGTATATCTTAGTCAATTTGGGCATTAGCGAATGTCCTCTAACGTCGATCATTCTCTTTGAAGATTTCTTGGGAAAGCAAAAAATAGGAGTCCGAAATAATTAAAAAAAAAAGTAATTACAGAGGTGATTAGAAAATTCTTTGCGTTTCTTTTGGGTGGATTTATTTTACGATACGTCAAACAGTGTTTATTTAATGTTCTATTATTCTGAAATTCAATGCATTTTACTGATTTAGTAAATCATGTTTTCTTAATACTTTGCTTAGTTTTTAATAGGCATATTTCACTATTTAAAAAAAAAGCCTTCGAATATCTGTATCGCATTTTCAGTCGTCTGTCAAACAATTTGCAGATAGTTCATTTTTCGTTAAATGATCGATACTGACAACTTCGATTTGATGTTTGCATCTTGAACTGTCTTCCTAAGGTTTATTAATCGATATGTGATATAACTGCAGTTACATAGGAATAAGGTGTCGCTGCAGACACTTGAGTTTGAACATAGATCGCCAGTGACCAAACACAGGCGATCCCATTATTGAATTAAGTAGACCACGTGACCATAGAGGAAACGCGTATATGTCGAAAGTAGCTGACGACTAACATATCGCAATGTCTAGTCTATCCTCTATACTATTCGGACTATTATTCTTAATCTATCCTCTATTACTATACAGGCCTCTATTCTCCACTCCATTCACTATACTATTTCTCTATTCGGATCACTATACGGATTACTATTCGAGCGAGTATTATCAAGCAAGTACTATTAGTGCGAGTGTTATTCGAAGGCGTCTGACACCAGTATTGTTCAACGGCGTACTATAGTTCTATCTGCGATTACAAAGTCTTTACTACAACAAGCATTACGAAACTGACAACGAATATTCGTTGACATCACAAAAATGGCAGCGAGTGTTCGTTTGAGTCACAAAAACTACTCATTAACTTTTTGCAGGTTATTTAAAACTAGAAACTATTTTTAGATTGTAAGAAGGTTTTTGAGATATATAACGATTTTACTGATACAAGTTTTACTAATTATTAACCAGTAGCGGTGGTTTGGAGATGAGGTGGAGCCACACCTTTCCCAAGGGTATTTGCGCGTAAGTGAATGCAACCCACCGTCCGGGAATTAGAACTCGTATCTCCGATTAATAATTCTGAGCCATTATCCATCACAACATCCGCACATCCAAGCTTACAGCGTCTGTTAGTCGTAAGGGGTCACACATATAGGTATATACCAGGATCGACGTTGCTTAACTTCGTTGATCGTACGGTAACCGATCTTACAACGTGATGTGGCCGTAAGCATTTTCAGTGCAGGAGGTACCAGCAGCATATCTTCTAAGGGATATGGGAACAGATGGCCCACCATGGTGGTGTGGCACCATTTACGAGGCAGAGAAAGGAAGAGAAAGAAAAGAAGGCAGAAAGAAAGGCGAGACGAATCGTAGGTGATAAGCATCCACACACACGGCTAAGAGACAATGAAAATATTGATAAGTAACAAATGAAAAAGGGTGTCATTACAATGACAGGGAATTTCTGAGTAAAAAAATGAAAGGTAAAGAAAAGAAGGAATCAGATGTGTTTGATAATGGCTGTGTTATCTGGGTGCGTAAACGAACGGCTGGACCACTGGCCAGGGAAAATTCAAGTGAAAATGCTATTTCGATAAGTGACGAGAAACAGGCCACTAAAAAGGACTTTGGACAGATATGAAAAATTAAATGCCACACAAGCAGTGCCGCTGACAGAATTTTTTCGACGAAACAACTTTGGCCTGCGATAATAAAATTATGTTATCAGGAATATGTACCGAAGGAAAATGAATGGGGACCCAGAAGTGTTTTCTTTTTCTTCCTTGGAGGCGACAGACTGACTGAAAACTTTGGGGATATTTCTTTTTTGAAGCCATGTTAAGAATACCACCCATCTTGATAAATTAGCGATAAAATACCTGACAAACACCACGTGTAGAACAAGAGTTGTCATATTGTCCGTTCGTGGCTAGAAAATGATAACGGCGATTTAAGCGGAAGAAAAGGGAAAGAGAAGAGATAATTTTTTTTAGTTAAGCAAGATATTTTTTTCCCGAAACAAAGCCACGGATTGTTCACGCCCGACTAAGACATCATTGGTCAAGTGGTGGTCACGTGACGCACGAAGGAGGAGGAAAGATACCCGACCAAGACCTCATTGGCCGAGTGGTGATCATGTGACGCACGAAGAAGGCTGTCGATGCCCCATCCAGAGTATAAGTATGAGAAGCTGCTACGAAGAAGTGGAGAGGGAAGTTCACGCCCCTCAGAGGTATGGTGAGAAAGTGGGAGTGAGGAAAGGTTCCCAAAAATGGAAAAGAGTGGAAAATCCCTAACCTGAAATAAAAGAGGTGGATATCTATTTAGAATTATCGAGGAACCCCCCGACGCCAACAGACCCACCACGGTTTTGGTCGGCGTCAATAAAAGCGAGGCCCCAACAGGCAGAAATCAGTTCGGGCTCCAGCAGAAAGTTGAGTTTCCAGAGTTGAAGCCGCCTCGAGATAGCTGACCAAGATTCACGCAAATTTAGGACTCCTCTTCAACCCCAAAACAATTATTTTGAAGAGCGACTTAGAATCAGACCACCGAAATAAGTTTTTCGACTTTCGTCCAAAGACACACTGAAACACAAATTTCTTAGAGAGCAAACAACTTGAAGCGTTAAAAAACTTGCCTAGCGGAAACGACGTGTCACAATCCACAGAACGGGTCGGGAGATAGATGCAGTCCTATGTATCGAACAACTAGACATAAAGTTTGTTACCTTTTTCTTTGATACTTTGAACTTTTTGAGTTTTCATTTTATTTTCTTTTATGCATATTTGTGTAGTATCACCCCCGTTGAACTCAGTTTGCATTACGGCCCCAACCACTGTTTGATCTCATCTGCCTAAGATCAATTCACAACGTGGGTAGGCGGACTGGAGATCAATGCAGTTACCTTGGTAACCAGGCGTTGGAAGCGAGTTGGGAACGACGAGGCTGATATCAAATCTAACCAGATTCCCACCCGAATCACCAAAAGGTTAGAACGTCACATTTGGGTGCCGCGACCGATGCCAAGCCAGTTGGTCGTCACAGGACGAGACAACACGACTAACGCGACAGGCGGACGTCACGTTTGGAGCAGCGACACCCGAACGGAGCAGCGAGGAGCGAACAGCTGGCGCCGCGGCGAGGACGTCACAATTGGTGCTGTTTGGGGACGTCGCAACTGGAGCCGTGGTAGATCAGGATAGAACGTCACAGTCGGCGCTGCGACCGGGAGGACGACGTCACAGTGGCCCTGTTAACACGATGAATCCAGATAAAGCGCCTCAACTATGCTCGTGATGTTACTAATTTTATTTTGTAACGTATGGCGTGGTCTGATCAACCAAGTCATTAACCAAATATCGCAAAGTTTTAAAGTTTCATGCCTATTTATACAATCTTCATGGACTCTGTGTTCCCAGTATTTGTATTTTGTGGCGATAATGCCACTAAGACGTAGGGGACTCATCATCAGATCGTTCCTTCCAACCATCTCTGTCCGACATTGCTATCGGGTCCTTCCGATGACATCCAGAGTCATTGGTCAATGTAGGTGTGATGTGGTCTTCCAACCAATCTTTTGCCACGCAATGTGTTCCATCGGAGGGTCTCACTCACAAGTTCTGACTCACTTCTCCAGGAGTGACTAGCTAGCCGGAGCGTTCTCTCTCTCTCTTAACGAAACTGAGATAGGAGGAGTGTGTCCATACAGGCGTTTCTTTGTTGGGTTTTTCTCCCAGCTGATGTCCAATGCAACTCGTAACATCCTTGTGTATGTTCCGTCAAGTGATGAATCTTGGTATTTCTTCAGTGTCCATGTTGTGGAGCCGTCGAGCGAGACAGATTCTACCGTAGCCTTAAAGAAGTCCTTCTTAAAATTGTCAGAGAAGGAGGACTTCCAGATGGTGCTCTGACCATCAAGGACACCCCCAGACCTTGCCATTGCGGATTTTATTGTCTCTCTCCGTTGACTGGATGTTGCTGCCGATAGAAAACAAATTCTTGGACGGACTTGAGGAATTTGTTTACCTCGGCAGAAATATCCAGTGAAAGGAGAGAGACGCAGGGGACTACTGGGAATGAAAGCGAATGACAAGACTTTAGAAGGAATTGGGACTCCAGTCTTAAACAGGAAACAAGGGATATACATATACTCCTGTAAAAAGAACAGGGGATTGGTTTGAGGAACATACTGAAGGGAACCGACGAATAATGTGTCCACCATATTTGTTCGAAATGATCCCAGTCGCATATGCATAGATTTTGGTGGAGAAATCCATTTACACACAAGTACCGGCAGTTGGAAATATGAGAAATCTTGAGACTTTTATATTAAAATAGTCGATTAAATTTGATGAATTTAAGCTAATTTATCTAGCATAAGGTTTATTCTAAATGGAAAAAAAAAAGCTTTTCCTTTTTTACGGGCCATGTACCATCTACGGGCCATGTACCATCTCTGTAACTTTCTATCGTTTGTTGCTCTGTTTATCTCCGTACAGTAGAGATCTCCAAACCCCTTATGTAATCGATGTTATATCGATTTGCTGCCCCCCCCCACGCCGTAGAATAAGAGGAGATTCTACATTTAAGGAAAGTGTATCACCCCATGTAAGACTGTAAAGCCCCTAACGCACAAGGGGTCAATGAATATATGGGAACAAAAAAACAAAAGAAGGAACAGAAGTGTAATCAAGGTAGTAGATACCGCTTGACAATAGATATCAATTATTTCATTCCTAATAAAGCAATAACGCCATTAGGACGCAAGAGATTAATGTGTGTGAAGGGATAACTGAAAAAAGAAAACATTATTAAGGAGCTAGGACAATAAAAGAACAGGAATTAAGAAGACGGAAAATAGCAATTGACATTACATTTAAATATTTGAAGATCGAAGTTGGCTGGAAAGCATGAAGCCGAAAGAGATTTCCACAAACGAGAAGTATGAGAAAGTAGAAGATAGAGCTTACTGTTAAATACAACCGATTAAACTGCGAATTGGTGAGACCTAACCGCCAATCTAGTACTGCGCTTAAATTCCTATTCTAGGTAACGTAGCGAAGATTTCATAGACGGCTTCTCTACTACTTTTGGCCTCCCTGTGTACTGTTAAAGTTGTAATTATTTGATAGATTTATGAAACCGATTCATTTTTATTAACGGCAATAAAATGAATTAAAAATAAAAACCCCAAAAAACAAACTAACAAATCCTTATTTCAACGGACTATAAAACTGTCATATGATTTAACGTTCAGTTTGTCCCCTGGCAAACATTTCTCACCTTAGATTAGGAATTCCTCACTTGAGAGCTAAATGCTTCTCATTTTGAAATCACAGGCTCGGTTGTTGTCTGAAAAGCATTGCAGAGACTAAAAGCGATCGTTGACTGAATGTCTGGAAATAATGTTGCATGGAAAAGAATTTAGAATCTTAGTAATAGTATAGACAACTTATCCATCCCTATATATCTACAGTGTGACCCGGTATATAAGAGAGTTGTCGGGACCGGAGAAGAAGTCTCTTATATCCGGGTTTCTCTTATATCCGGGTTTGGTCTATTTTATATACATCAACACGGGCTCTAATTTGGGACCAGAGAAAATCTCTCTTATATCCGGGTTTCTCTTATATCCGGGTTTGGTCTATTTTATATACATCAACACAGGCTCTAATTTGGGACCAGAGAAAATCTCTCTTATATCCGGCTTTCTCTTATATCCGGGTTACACTGTATATGTTTCCAGAGTATATGATACATTTCCAAGACCACCATTCGTCCATGCATTAAATATTTCTGTCACATCTGGTCATATGTTTCTGTTATGTATTTAGAGATGCTTGATAAAATATAAAAAAAAAGAATCTGCAATGTTATGGGTTTGGTCCTGGCATCTGAGCTTCAGTCCTTTTTCCGACGCTGTGCCTTTCCTCAAAATAGTTTTCGTGATCTGATCAGCTTTCCTCTTTTGATCGAATGAATTTAAGGGTTTGTTTCTTTAGCGGCATATCAAAACTTTATGGGTCATTTAATGACGAAATTTAATTTTCTTAGTAATTTCATTTACCAAACTATATTGCTGGTATTTTTGCTATGAAAATATAATTTTATACTTTCATCTTGTTTTCGCCCTAGTTTGGGAGTTAACTATATTTAAGCAAATGCTCCTCTGTGGCCAAATCGGTTAAAGGCACGTTAGGCTATCTGACGGTTCCGTACAGGATACAGTTTCTTATGAAAATTTCTCGGACATTCAGGCCGGTAAATATTGTTTAATACTGTTTATTATAAACAGAGCATTTACTTAGATATTTGTATCTATAAAAAAGAATGTATAAACATAAAAAATGTCTTAAAATAATTGTTGGACTTTGTCCATTTCATAATGTGTGACGTCATTTGTTTACGCTTCGTACGCCGTGAACAGATATGAATGTACGTGAGAGAATTTATGGAAGATTGTAGTTTAAAGACAGTAAAATCGTACTTGCTAACCGAACGCTCCTCTGTGGCCCAATTGGTTAAGGCACGTCAGACTATGTAAGGGTTCCGTATAGGATACAGGTTCGATTCCTGTCGGAGGACAAATATTTTCTATGAAAATTTCTCGCACATTTAGGCCGGTAAATGTTGTTTAATACTGTTTATTATAAAACAGAGCATTTACTTAAATATTTGTATCTATAAAAAGAATGTATAAACATAACAATGTCTTAATATATATATATATATATATATATATATATATGGAAAAGAAAAAGTATATATTTTAAAAGATAAGAGAAACCGCAAACGCTTTTGTTTATACTATGGATTTTAAAAATATATATATATATATATATATATATATATATATTATACTTTATTTTCCATATTTTTGCTACACGGGTTTCCGGTCTCACGACTATCATTAAGCAAAGAAGTTATTTTCACATATTATTAAAAGGAATTATTTTTCCTTATGTTTTCGCTGTTTAACCATTGTTTTTTGTCTGTAGTAATAGCCGAAATGTTTTTCTTGCACTGGTGGCGAAAGTAATCTTCTGCTTGAGGGGTAATAAAACAATTAAGATTCTTAATTGTTCTATTTGTCGCGTAGCAAAAATATAGAAAATAAAGTATAATATCTATTTTTAAAAAGACCAACATTATGACCCAAAAACGTTTCCAGTTTCTCACTTCTTTTTAACACACACACACACACACACACACACACACACACACATATATATACATATATATATATATATATATGTATATATATGGAATTTGAAAGAATATCTACACTTATATATCTTATTGTTGAAATAAAGCAGCGGCCCCTCAGATGAGCAGATCTCCAGAAGCGTGTGGACCTTGATGAGGAGGAATAGTGGTTCCAGCAGGATGGTGCTCCTTCTCACACTGCTAATGTTACAAAGTCATGGCTCCGTGATAAGTTCGTGGAGTGTCTCACCAGCCGCAAAACTGAAGTGGAATGAGAGCCTCACTCGCCTGACCTGAACCCTCAGCCTTATCCCTCTTGGAGTTCCGTAAGTACAACATCTGATAGGGCAACCCTTGCAATACTGCTGAACTGAAGTCTGCCATCACTGAGAAGTTTCAAGGGATCACCCAGGAAGAATATGCACGCGTTATCAACAACTTTGGATTCAACTGCACCTTCAAATGTACTCTTGTACTCTGGGGTTGCTTTTGAGATTTTTGGTTCATGTTTGAGAATAAATGGTTGCAGATACTAAAACGTTATTTATCTTTCAATTAATGTAATTTCCATTAATCTATCATTTGTGGTTCTTAATTTGTGCCCGATCATTTTGTTTCAAAAAGAAATTGTGAAACACCCTTTACCTACATCACTAAGTTCGTAGGCTAAACACTATGTAGCATATATTAAACAATATTTACTTTTCGACTTGTTATGGTCCGGTTCCTTGTACCACGGTGATAGTCTAAGGTAGAACCAATAAAGAAGAACTCAAATACGCATATGGAATAACACAGATATATTAGAAACAGGAATATATACAGAAACTGTTAGTACGAACAATCAGGTTTAGTAGTAATTGTTTGAACGCGACTCTGTTTCGGACTGCCTCTGACTCGACTAACTGACTCGCTCGCTCTGACTGACTGACAGACTCCTGACGGACCTCACTCTAGACTTCAGACTGAACAGTATTTAGCATCATGTGTCACAAGGCCGGTTTAACGTGGGATCTGCGAGCCCTTGGGCTCGGCCAAAAATATGCCCATTGAACCCGTATAAACGGGTTCAGGGTCGGTTTACCTCCCCGAAAAAGACTCTACCCTTCGGCGTAGCCTCGTTCGGGTTCCTCCCCGCCCGAAGGCAGAGAGTTCAACCGATCAGCCGGTCAGCCGGTCGCCCGACTTTGGACTGAACTCTCTGCTTCCTCTTGAGGCGCAGTATTTATTACGTATAGAATAGTCCATTATCTTATTATGGGTAAGGTCCCATAACACAATTTAATATCCTTCATTGACAGTAACTATAATTCATAAATAGAAAAATGCCACAAAAAGAAGACATAATCGTTGAGAAACAGACTGGGTTTCCCTGTGGAATAAACACCGCTGAGTAGTATCTGTCTATATTTCTGAGATGAGGTATTACGTACATTAATTACATTATTCGGACTATTGTCCTCATCTTTTGGCCATTTTTATCACAACCTTTCGTCCGATGTACGCTCCGGCCTTCTTCAGGTGGTTGGAAGGTCGAACTGAACCCTTTATTTCGCTCACTGTCATAGACTGTTCTAGTTCCACCTCCCATGTCAGTTATCAGTTATCTCCTGTTAATTCCCCTCTCCAAGTTCTCCACTGCCTTAACCGAGTATTGAACTCACACTCTTTGGTTCCTGTCACTGTATCTAACTAACGCCTTTATCCACTGTGCCATGTGCGTTGTGATAAATATGGAAAGAAAGATGAGGACAATAGTCCGAATAATGTAAATAGTGTACATAATACCTCATCTCAGAAATATAGACAGATACTGAAGGGCTAAAACGTTGTAATAAATATGGCGACAAAGACGAGGACAATAGTCCGAATAATGTAAATAGTGTACATAATACCTCATGTAAGAAATATAGAAAGATACAACTGCCAAGTTGAAACACCGGTTCCAGTACGATCTTTGAAGTTAAGCAACATCGAGCCTTGTCAGTATCTGGTGTCGTTGTATTAACAGGGCCACCCAGGTGGGCTTTCTGTTCCCATATCCCATAGAAGCTAAAGATATGCAGCTGGTACCCCCTGCAGTGAAAATGGATGGGATTACGGAGACATCGTTTGATCACTGAAGTTAAGCAACGTCAAGACTGGTCAGTACCTAGGTGGATGACCGTTTGGGAATACCAAGTGGCGTAATTTTGGATGTATGTGTGGTGTAATGGATAATGGCCCAGAATTCTAAGAATCAGAGAGCGGAGTTCCAATTTCAGTTGGGTTAGTTACATCCTCATACGTGTAAATGCCCTACAACACTTTTCCAACTCAACCGGCTATAGGTTAATTAGTAAGACTTGTATCTCTAAATCATTATTATCCCCAAAAACATATTCTTACAGCCTAAAATATATTCTGGCTTTAAATAACCTGAAAAAGGGCTGACATGCTGTAAAATAACGAATCAATCAATTAATTTCCATTTGAGACTGACTGATGTGTGGAACCGTTTTTTTTTTTGTTTTTTTTTTTTAAATTTTTTTTATAGTGTCCTGGTAACAAGACTGTACTGCTTTCTTTATCATACAAATGCTTGGGAATATGGATCAAATTTTAACCCATGTTATTTTTGTTCATTATAGAACATAACGCTTCCAGTCTACCGTATCTATGTTATATTAAAACAATAGCTTTTATTGTTTTAATAAACCATAGACGCGGTAGATATTTTGTTAGCGTTAACGTGTATTTTTTCGCCAAAAAATCGAAGATTGATTATCTGTTCTGTGTGCTTCTTCCACAGCGAAACCCAGCCTGTTCTTTTGCTTGTGCCATTCGTCTATTTAATATGATTTTCAACATTTTTCAACTTGTATGGCTAATGAGTCTGACAATTCCTTAACCTCGGAAGGGATGTTGAAATCTATCCTAATTATTTATTATAGTAAATAAATACACACTTTTATCTCTAGCCATAAAAGGCAGGATGTGTGTGTGTGTGTGTGTGTGTGTGGGTATGTGTGTGTGGGTATGTGTGTGTGTGTGTGTGTGTGTGTGTGGGTATGTGTGTGTGTGTGTGTGGGTGTGTGTGTGTGTGTGTGTGGGTGTGTGTGTGTGTGTGTGTGTGGGTGTGTGTGTGTGTGTGTGTGTGTGTGTGTGTGTGTGTGTGTGTGTGTGTGTGTGTGTGTGTGGGGGGGTTATGTGTGTGTGTGTGTGTGTGTAACGAATGCACGGGCGCAATTTTCGACGGTTTGCACCAAAATTTACATGCACATGCTTCAAGTTAGCGGGAAGGTCAAGACCGGCTTTGCATTTCCCAACTCCCATCGATAGTGGAAATAATTGATTTTACTGCTTCTACGGCAGTTTTCATGTAGTTTGCGGCCATTTTGTACTGGCCAGAGTGAGAGCCTATAGCTGGCTACCACGAATAGACATGAAGATTCTATTGGCCAGCGTGAGAGCCAACAGCTGACTGACACCAATGTTAACTAGCATGCTAGCATGCAAAAAAAATCAATAGCTGCATTCGTCACAAGTGGGAAAAGTTTAAATCTGCATGGCACTTTACTCCAATTGGCTCATTCGCTTGCTTAATCTCAACGTTGATTCTGATTCCGCAGAACTGAGTTGGGTGTGAAAAAGTATTTGTTGTTAAAATTCTTTTTTCATTCGGTTTTTCCAGTTACGAGTTTTTTTTAAAGCTGATCGTTTTGTGTTCAATTTGTTTAGTTCTTTTTTTCGTAACAGATTTAATTTTTGTTATAGAGCTTAGAAAAAATTCGCAGTGTGAGATAGGCAAGAAGTAAGGCATGTAGCAACATCAGCACGGCAAAGGGCACTCCTTTAAAGGCAAGGAAGGGCAAAAATATTTTAAGTCAAGTGGTAGCGATTGCTGTATGAGTGGTACGATTTTTGAATCAAGCACGGACAACGCCGGGCCATGCTGCTAGTTTACAATATGAAGGAATCAAATTTAAAAGTAATAAGATGTCATTAGTTACATTAAGATGCACATTTCCTCTTGTTTACGCGTATCTTGATGCCTTCTCCTCGTTTATAATTGACAGTTTTACTTCATTTAGATTTGTTACTGCATGTTGAGAGAATCACGTCTATCCTGCTTTTTATCTGTCTATATTTCTGAGATGATGTATTATGTACATTATTTACATTATTCGGACTATTGTCCTCATCTTTGTCGCCATATTTATCCCAACGTTTCGGCCGTTGTACGCTCCGGCCTTCTTCAGGTGGTTGGCATGTCGAATTGAACCCTTTATTTCGCTCACTGTCGTAGACCGTTCTAGTTCCACGTGCCAAGTTTGATGGATGTCAGTTATAAGTTATCTCCTGTTAATTTTCCCTCTGAAAGTTCTCCACTGCCTTAACCGGGTATTGAACTCACACTCTTTGGGTCCTGTTACTGGATCTAACCAACGCTAACTGATAACTGACATCCATCAAACATGGCACGTGGAACTAGAACAGTCTACCCCAGTGAGCGAAATAAAGGTTTCAGTTCGAGCTTCCAAGCACCTGAAGAAGGCCTCAGCGTACAACGGCCGAAACGTTGTGATAAATATGGCGACAAAGATGAGGACAATAGTCCGAATAATGTAAATAATATGCTTTTTTATCCATAGCGGGGAGAAAAGACAAATACTTGACTTTCCCAATGTCATTATTGTAAAAATAAACACGACGGAATTAGGCTGGAATTTCAACTACAGTTGGCGAACCGGCTTTCTATACTGATGAGCGCTGTGTTACTCATCCTTTATTGACAAACATCTTTTACAAAAGTTTTCTTAAAATATAAAAATACGCCAATTGTAATGAACCAGTTTTTTAGCAGTAATGAAGGAACTCAAGACTAATAAAATCAAATTTAGGAAGGCTCTTGATTGGTTCTTCGGTTTGTTCAAGTCTTTGCATATTCTCAGCATTAGAATCTCTCTTGGCTCTCATTTGATCTGAGTTTTCATTTCTACTGGACTTACTTTTCCTCGCTGCAGCCTTAGCTCTTTTGATTTCAATTTGGTCCTCTGTTGGCGGAGATTTCTTTTGCGAAGCAGACTGCTGCCATGTGCGATAGGCAATAATACACAAGAAATCAAAATTGATCCCTGAGACGATTTAAAGACGATTTGATGCACGTAGGTCCTTACTTTCGGTACAAGCAATTATTTTTTTTTTATTTCATGGCTGACTTTTGCTGAATTTCGCAATTAATTTCAATTATTCCCAAATTTATTTTCCAATTTATAAAAATTGTTAACGTCCAAAAACTTCGTCGTAAAAAATCACGTAAAAAATCACGTAAAAAATCGCCGAAAACAATCGCAGTAATGAAAATTTAGGAATCCAAACTGTCAGGTTTTTAATTTGCTCACGGAATAGGCCTGATTCCCAAATGGTATGATAGATTAAGCAGCGGCCTCTAAGAGTAAAATTGACAAACTGACACACAGAAATTAGCATTTATTTATATTGAAAGAACAAGTTTATACAGTCATTAGTCCATCATGCAAAACAAAAGAGGAATAGGCATGGTCACTGCAGGTGTTATATAGATTCTTATGTTTTATTTACAATGATGTTCGTCCAGGAGAATTACAGAGTCAGAGGCCTAGTTTTTGTCCATATGTAGGGAAGATAACGGTTGAACCTAAAATTGAACAGGTTCAGATTGTCGTGATCAGAAAAGCATTCTCCACAAAGTAGCAATTAGTAGGAAGAAGCTGCTCAAGGGGAACGTACATCTCACCAGTGGAATACAGAGAGAATGAAGGTGGTTCTCTGCAGTGTGCACCCCATAGCGGGTCAGAATTGGTGGAATTAAGGAATGCAGTTCGTCTGAAGATTTTTCCTGCAAATGGTGACATATTAGCGGGAACCCAGCAATGTTTCGTCGGTGGGAAAGTGATTGTAAGGTGGAAAATAATTTATCACCTACAAGACCGTGGAGCCATTTTTGAACTCTATCAAAACTGGAAAGTGAAGACTAGGTAACCCTTGCCCATATACAGAAACAATACTCCATTTTCAGCTTGATCAGTGGCTCTAAAAATATAGAGAGTAGTAGGAGGAGTCAGGTACTTACTGGAGTGGTACAGGGAAATGACCATTTTCCAATTATCTTCAGCAATGGATTGTATGTTTCAAAGATGATGATGGTAACACTCTGCTGTGTCAGTTTTGCCAGCTATTTTATTTATTATACAGTATGTCTTTATATACTACCAAATGCAAAGCAAATAAAAAGTTTTAGTTTTTCCAAGGAGGTTAGGTTTTGATATTGTGCTGCAGGCTGTTCTGGGTCCATCTATTATTTTTGATGTTTCAAATTATTGCAATGGGCCCACTTTTCATCTCTAGTAACAAAAAAACTGTTTTTATTGCCGCCATATGTGGTCTAGTGCTCCTTATCCTAGTATAAACCTCTAGATTCTCATCAAAATGCAAAGAAGAGTCTGTAATGTTATTGGCCCTGACCTGGCATCTCGACTTCAGTCATTTTCCCACCATTGTGATGTGGCTTCCCTCTGTCTTTTCTATTAATATTTTCATGGGACTTATTCAAATGACCTCTGCTCTCTTGGGATTTGTTTCTACAAAGCAGCAGTTCGTAGAAAGAAACTACTGGAGTGGAACTTACATCTCACCAGTGAAATATGAAGAGAATGAAGGTGGTTCGCTCCAGCGTGCGCGGCATGGCGGGTCTTGATCATGATGTTTAGAACTGGTGGAATTAAATAATTCGTCACCAACTAGGAGGAATAGACGTTTGGGGGCTCGAGACTAGAGATCGAAGACTGCGTCGCAACTGCCCATATATGGCAGCGGTATTCCATTTTCGGCCTGATCGGGTTCTTGTAAATATACAGGATAGCAAGGTAGTCAGATACCTACTAAAACGGTACAGGAATCTGACACTTTTGCAAGAATCTTTACTGATAAATTGTATGTATGAGTTAACTTGATGTTAGTGTTGAGTGTCTCTGAGATTATAACCATTCATCGCGGTAGGTGAATTTATATACTTTTTAAATTGCGTGTTCCTAAATTATAACTGGTTTTGATGATTAATAACTGTTTTCACTTTATATGAATGATTTTGTAACATTTGTAATCTTTTTCTGTTGCACGATTCGAAATGACTTGTTGTAGGTTGTTATAATATTTGTGTTTCTGTATCATGTGCTTCATATTGGAAAATTCTTGGGAAAGAAACATGAACTGTGGACTGTAGCTTCATAATTTCAAATAATTTCAGTCCAAACATCCATAAATTGATCAGTTGCTTACAGAAAATGTTCTCAAATAAAAGCGTCGAAAGGGTTACAAGAATGTTTCTGTTGAATAATCCAAATTGTAGCCTGACAAATGGATTCCCAAATATGGCGATGTTCTTGTGTATCACACATTCGGATTTCCCAAGTTCTTGGCGAAGAAATCCATTGCAAAATTTACCAGACTTAAACTGCTTTTCATTTTGGGTTATTTCCAAAATTGAAAAAGGCCTTGTACTGTAACCTAGAAAAGGTTACTGACCGAGAAATAACCAAAAAGGGGGATTGAAATGAAAATGGTAATCTTTATAACATTAACAAAATAAAATACTTGCCAGCGGCGTGTAATAGGTAAACCACTGCTAGCTGTGAACTAGTTAGACTTGCATATTACCCCCACTTACAATTATAGTCGACATATTTATGAGGATTAGGACATACCCATTATTGTTCATAGGTTCGGTATATAACATCTTAACAGGACAGTTATATCCTTTAAATCCAGCATAACGTGACTACATTACTAGAATTATTCTAGAAAAGCAATTCCAAGAATGTTTCCAGAAATGGCATCATCGTCTCACAAAGTGAAAATGTTCGCAATCTCCTTCTTTAGATAATAATATTTACATAACTGATTATTATACAGAAATGATTTATGGAAGATATATATATATATATATATATATATATATATATATATATATATATATAAATATATAAAATAATATATAATGATTTGTGGAGGATATATATATATATATATATATATATATATATATATATTTTATATGCAATATTTAGTGGAGAGTGGTAGCGCTAACATATTCACTTGTATGGATATGAGTTTGGGACCTTGGGTTTCAGGCATTTGCGATCATCATATGTCGGAGGAAATATAAATTGAAATGAGCTTATAAACACGCACGCACACATAAACAGGCACATTTTAACATATGTATTTACCAAAATGGGGCACCTCAAGGCGGTGTAATGGTTAGCAAGCTTGGCTCGCTAGAACAATTACAACTGAGTAGTGAGTTCAATCCTCACTGGGTGCCCCATAATTTCGGCCTTGTGCCGCATCTAAGCTACGCTTGGAAAATCACTATATATTTACCAAAATTACACAAAAATATTTTGAAATAATAAAGACTAAATTTATTCAATAAAATCGCCTTTGGTTTCAACCATGACCTCCAAGCAAATTCCTGCATCTCTTCTCGACGCTCACCTTCTTTAAGTGAATGTTGCCATAATTCTTTCCTTCAGTTCATCTTTGTTGTTACAAGAATTATTGTTGGTCTCTCACTCAACTGCGTCACACACATAATAATCAAGGAGGTTGCGTTCTGGCAGTTAAGTGGTCAGGTTGATGTGGTCGAAGAAATTGTCTGACAGTCTTGACTGGGTTATCCTGCTTTTGTGGCATGGTTCAGAGTTCTGTTGCTAAAAAGAGTGTATTACATCAGCCACCCTCTTAACTCCGGGCAGCACTGCATTCCCAAGGTACTTGATGTAGGTATCCGTGTTGAGTCTGAGGCCGTCACCATCAAATTCAGGAGTCCTTTTTCTCATCAGAACGATCAGAGTGAGCTTTTCGAGTTACCTTTGTAATAACCACTAGACTCATCCAACCTTTTCAAAATCATCGTCACTGTCTCCAGATTGACACTCAAACACTCTGAAAGGTTCGTATTGGAACGTCCGGCCCGAATACCAAACAGTAAGTTTCAAAAGTTCTGGCCGATATCAGTATATTTAATTGGCATCACCCCAAAGCCACTAAGACAAGGTATTACACAGTATGGAAGAATTAGGAAAAGAAACAATAATTAGTGGAAACAGAAAAGAGTAATAAAGAGTAGAGTAGATAGCGATTGACATCGCATTTAAATTTTGGCAGATTAAAGTTGGCTGGAAAACATGGAGTTGGATGTGAGTTCCACAAGTGATAAGTGAGAGAAAAGAAAATGTTAGTGTAGAATTTACTGTTACATCTAGACAGCGCATCTTTAAATTGATGAGATCTCGACGCCAGTCTAGTATTTCGCTTAAATTCAAAGTTTATGTACCATAAAAAAGAGCTCTTCCGAAGAATAGACACAGAGATGCAACCTTACGGTGGTGGGAATGTGAGTGAAGTCGAGCCGCGAGATCAGGAACATTAATATTGCCGATTCTTTTTTGGATCTTATCAAAGAGCTCCGGAGCTAACAGGGGCACCTGACCATTTATAGCCGTATTATTCTAAGCATCAACGAACAATAACGTAACATATGCAAATGACACCATATTGATGACAGAGTCAAAAAGATTGTTGAATGAGACAAATTTGTATAGGAAAGCAAGAAGAAAGTCTTAACTGATAAATGCAATAATAGTGGATTTATCGTAAACCACCACGGAAACATTACAATGTGTGAGCAAAGTAGGTAGAGAAATTTAACCTTCTGGTTAGTGTCGTAACTGACAACAAATTGTAACTGGGACTCAGAAATATCGTAAAATCAACCAGCTGTTTTTTTTTTTTTTGTTTTTTTGGTAATCATTTCACCTCAAGCAAGCGGTAATGCCGCTAAAATGCAGGGGGTGACATGGAGTGAAAGTGAAAGAGAATGAGAAGACTGAGAATGAGAAGGATTAAGGAAAAGACAAAAAGAAACAGTGTTCAGTATAGAAAGTGAAAGTGAAAGTGAAAGAGAATGAGAAGACTGAGAATGGGGAGGATTAAGGAAAGGACAAAAAGAAACAGTGTTCAGGACAGAAAGTGAAAGTGAAAGAGAATGAGAAGACTGAGAATAGGGAGGATTATGGAAAGGGCAAAAAGAATCAGTGTTCAGTACAGAAAGTGAAAGTGAAAGAGAATGAGAATACTGAGAATGGGGAGAATTGAGGAAAGGACAAAAAAGAAACAGGGTTCAGCACAGAGGATGGCGTTTGACGTTGCGTTTAAACATTTGAAGTTTGCTGTTATAAAGAAAGCGAGAAGTAGGAAGGGAGTTCCACAGGCGGGAAGTGCAAAAAAAGAAATCGTTAGAATAAAGTTGCATCTAGTTATTTCAGCAGTAAAACGGTGCGATCTAGATGACAATCTAGTAGCACGCTTAAAATCATTTAGTCGGTGCACCAGGGGAGAAAGCTCATTAGGGCAGTTGCCATGAAAATATTTGTAGAAGAGACAGATAGAAATCACGTCACGTCAGTGAGAAGTGACTGAAGTCGAGATGCCAGGTCAGGATCGATTATATTACAGACACTTCTTTGAATTTTGTCAAGAGTCTCGAGATGTACAGTAGGATTACCTGACTAGATATAGCAAAAAGAGTATTCAATGCATGGATGAATGGTAGATTTATAAATGTGCAAGATGGATTCTGACTAGAAAAATTTTCTGCCGCAACAAAGTGAAACAACTTGCAATAGACGAATCAATCGATATAATCTCTCTTCGTTATGTCAGCGTTGATAAACCGTAAAAACCATCAATCAATGGTAAACATTTTAACAGTAAGCCTCTACCTTGAGCGTCTTCCGAACCTGCTACAGCATGAACATTACTATGAAAATACCTACTAAAATTATAACTAAGTTGAATTCTTGTGGCTATTTGAAAGTTAAACATCTAAATTGTTTTATATAAGGTTTTGACTCAAGCCAGAAAAAGTGGAAACACGCTGTATTTGAATCTTGTAAAACAGGTACCGGAGAATCAGTATAAAGAAACATACGGTAGATGTCAAGCAAGATGTTTCCTGAAACGACTGGTCAGAAGCAGACAAGGATGACAGAAATAGCTGAGGAGACTCCCCATCTTAATTAATTAGTGAGCCTTGTACCTTGAGGTGTCAGCGAAAACTCTAAATTAGACGGTCGGAAAATGCGTTCCATTTTCTTTTTATTCGTTCGCCTTTGCAGGCAAGTATAAATAGAATTATTTAGTGTCCAAAATTAAGAAAGAACCAGTCAGTCTGTCCCCGTGGGCAAATTGGCATCATGCAAAATATCTTAACGTCGTTATCTGATGGTTCTATTACAAGAATTTCCAGGAATTTTGTTAGCGTTATTGCACTTTGATCTCTTACTTATGAAGGTATAATGGGTCAGGTGAAGGTCTCTCTCTCTCTCTCTCTCACACACACACACACACACACACACATATATATATATATATATATATATATAGTGAGAGAGAGAGAGAGTGAGAGAGTGAGAGAGAGACAGGGAGACAGAGTCGTAATTAATTTATGGCCATTCCCCCATGCTTAGAATATTGCTGTCACATATAGTCCAGCGCCCTTGCTATTTACCTTGAGCTCTTTGATAAGGTCCAAAGGAGAATCAGCAATATTATTGGTCCTGATCTGGCGGCTCGACTTCAGTCACTTTCCCACCACCGTAAGCTTGTCTCACTATGTCTTTTCTATAAATACTTTCATGGTAATTGTTCGTATGAGCTCTTCGCTATGGTGACTAGACTTTTTGAATTTAAACGCAGTACTAGATTGGCATCGAGATCTCACCCATTTTAGATGTAGCTATAAATTCTATGCTCACACTTTCTTTTGTCGCACTTCTCGCTTGTGGAACTCCCTTCCGGATCCATGCTTTCCAACCAACTTTAATCTGGAAAAAAATTAAATGCAATGTCAATCGCTATCTATTGTTCTCTTGATTACTCTTCCCGCTCATTGTTAATGTTTCTCTTTTTAATTCTTCCACAATCTGTAACCGTTTGTGTCATTGTGGCGTTGCTGCCCTGCATGGGGTGATACGAATTAATAAAAAAAATTAATATTTGCATTAAAACTTTATCATTTTTAAAACATAAACTCTATTTACATTTTATTCCTATCAGGAAGCTCCTCGGTACCGTTTGTGTAAAATTCAGCAGGATAGTCATATCGTGAGCAAGCAGATTCGTGCCTTAAATATGGCTGTGCGAATGTAATCGATGCAAGGCTGTAGACAAGCGAGCCATCCAACTTTTGCTGCTGTTTATCGTCGCGTTGTCAAGACAGGGTCCGTGGCATCCTAAGCTATGGTGTTTTCAGATTATATCTTATATTGTACATTTAACAGCGTCTACAGTAAACTTTACATATAATAACGCAAAAACGAAGATTTGCGGTCATATATTCATGAGGACATTTGTCTTTGTTTTGGTGTAAGAAAGCCGCCCCTGAATTTTATAAAAGTATTTTTGCGAGACCCTATATATATATATATATATATATATATATATATATATATATATATATATATATATACATTTACTTGCTCTTAAAAAGAAATATAGTATATTAAAAATTAAAAGTGAAAATATTTTTCAAATCGTAGTTAAATAAAACGTATTCTAATCTAAACACCCCCAAAAAATCTTTAAATATACAAATAGAAAAAAAAATGCCTGAAGAATTTTTGCCGTTAACAAAAAAATTTTAAAAATACAGACGACATGCATTTAACGGATGTCAGATTTCATTGAAAAATACATCCCTACCCCCTACCAAAATGCGACTAATAACTGATACATCAAAATACAGCGATAATGAACACGCAGACACCCCTTGTCTGGTTGAATTGGATTTCTCTGTATCCTTGGAAACGTGAATTATGAATTTTGCTGTGTCTTTAAAACCCAGTAATTTTAAAAGTTACTCCAAAATTCGCTTGATGATGAAATAGAACTAATGTCTTTAATTTAATTACAAAATTAAATTCGACGCTTTCAGCTTCCGTTTTTTGAACATGGTTAGAACTGTGTAGCGAAAAAACATATTTTAAATCAATTAATTTATAATATTAAGGCTCTGTAAATTTACATTGAGCACTATTTTGTAAAAATAAAAATATATTTATTCATAAATACATGCATATATATATATATATATATATATATATATATATATATTGTAAATTATTACATACGGACAAACAAGTATTCATTACAAATATACATATTTGTTTCGATGCCTAATATAAGCATCTCATCAGGTGGTAAACAAAGATGTAATAAGTATTTTATTTTAAAATGCCCTTTTTTAAATACATTTAATGGCGTGTTTAAATAAACACTATTCGACCTGTGAGTATCAGATTTTCAATGCTCTCATTTCCCATTACGTGTCTCAGAAATTTCAGCTGCCTCTTTCTGATGTTAAGTATAAGCTTCCTCCTTATTTGTATCCTCTCCAAAACCTCTTCGTTGCTCACACACTCGGTCCATGATATCGTTCTTTTTTTTCTCACACCGACCAAATAATAACTTCTGTTTGTGCTTGCTTTTGACATCATCAATTGTTAAATTATGTCTTGGACAGGCTTTTTTTTTTTTTGCAGTGGCAATCACCGGAAGTACGTTATAGTAGGAACGGCAAAGCGTTGGCTCAGTCCGTAAAATTGCTGGAATTTTGCATGAAGATTTTTTTTTCCGTACAAATATGGCAATTGCAGCCAAGTAGGCGTTTACCATTTAAACTGCGTCTAGAGATTATATGCAAAAGAGGTATTGTCAAATATTTTATGTGAAATTCATAGATATGTGTTATCCAATGAAATAATTTGTACTATTATGTATAGCGAGTAAGCATGAAAGCAATTAAGTCCCAATTTTCAAATTCAGATTGATATTTAGTATTTTTTTCAGTAATTATAGCAATTTGCAGTGTCAAGAGATTATTTGCAAGAACTAGAATTTAGTATTATGGCTCGTAAAAAAGAACTAACAATGAATGAAAAGAACTATATAATCCAAAAAATTAGCAAAGGAAATCTTCGCTTCAAATTTCTAAGGATTTGAAAAAGGATCATCGAACAATCAAAAAAATATGTCAAATGGGAATTCAACCAAGGAAAAAAAAGTCTCAGGCTGAATTCAGGAATTTAACAAAGCGAGATCTATCACATATCCGAAGAGAGTTAATAAGAAACCCAAATGCGTCAAGTGCGTTCATATTTGAGGCCGCTGGAGCTCCTATGGTGTCAAGGGAAACAAGGTGTAAAGCATTAAGGAAGTTTGCTGATGTAAAAAATCAAATAAAGAAATCCATGTTAACAAAAGATTGCAAAGATTGCAGTGGGCAAAAAAAAAATACATGAAAACTGATTTCAGTAAAGTGATTTTTACAGACGAACCAAGGACACCCTCGATGGGCCCGATGGATGGGCTCGAGGATGGGTTTGCAAGCAACATGACTCAAGAAAATTTTTTAAACGCCAACAAGGCGGCGGTGGGATCATGATATGGGCTGGGATTATTGGTAATAAATTCGTGTGTCCATTTAAAGTGAAAGACGGGGTTAAAATGAATTCCAAACGTTACTGTGATTTTCTAGAGCAATATTTCTTTGAATGGCTTGGTAACCAGTCTTTAGCCAAGCGTAGATCTATGATCTTTATGCAAGATAACGCACCAAGTCATGCATCAAAGTTTACTAAATCATGGTTGAAAGAAAAGGGATTTGTTGAAGATTCTCTTATGGACTGGCCTTCAAATAGTTGTGACTTGAATCCCATTGAGAACCTGTGGAGCATCCTCAAGAGAGATATTTATTCTAATGGAAGGCAATTCAACAACAAGTGTGACCTCTGGGAGGCAGTTAAAGTTGCTGCAAACAACTTACCAGCCTCTAAAATTGCAAATCTAACATCAGATGTTGACAATAGGCTGCTTATTGAAAAGAAAGGAGCATTTGTGCAATAAATTTTAGGAGGTTATTATTTTTTGTTAATATATCTTTATTTTTAAAATAATTATTTTTTTATGTTTTTCCTTAAAAAATTGATGAATTTGTTCTAAAATCTTTTCATATTATTTTTTACATTAGTTTTACAAGGTATAATAATGTAAATGTATCAAAATAAATAGTTGCAAATAAACTACTGACAGTCACATTAGTCTGTTTTGTTAACTTAGTAAAATTTTTTCCAACCAAAAACAAGTTTTCTCTATCAGTATATATCTAAGTTAATAATATTGAGTAGAATCTAAACATCATAATAGGACTTTTAACATTAAAGACGCAACTCTTCATACCAATTCATAACTTGCATATAATCTCTAGACACAGTTTATAATACAGTTTATATTGAAGAATACTTTCAGAAAGAATTATGCTGATTTCTGCAAGAATAACGAACCTGTTAATGTAAGATATTTGGTGTCACAAAATCTTTATTAGTCAAAGACATTTTTGTAACCGTTCAAAAACAGGAAATATAATAATAATAATAATTTTGTATCAGGTTGCACGATATTGCCACCCACTGAATATAAAACCCGGCATGACAGAGTGGGCCAATATCTGCGCTGGAAAATTTGCAACTTCTACGGGAACGAAACTGAAAGAAATCGGTATGAACACCACCCAGACCCGGTTACGGAGATAGAACCTGTCACAATTCTATGGGACTACACAATACACACTGACAAAACAATCAAAGCCAACCGCCCAGATATTGTTATTAAAGACCACAAACAAAAAGAAAAGTGCCTCCTTATTGATATGGCAGTCCCTGCAGCCTGCAATGTATCTTTGAAGATATTCAAAAAGCTGTCAAAATACAAGGACCTTGGAATAGATATCTAAAAGATGTGGCACATGGGAACATCAACAATCCCTGTTGTAGTTGGAGCCCTAGGACTGGTTCGAAAAGATTGCAGTAGACTAACTGAAGGGATTCCTGGAAGGCCATGCCTCAAAGAAATACAAACAATTTTACTCACAGGTACAGCCCACACTTTACGAAGGCCTTTATGTAATTTTTTTTTGTCAGTGGAAAGTGTCATGATGCCATTTCTAACCTTAGGACCCGGAAAAAATATGTAAACGCCAGAAATCAAAGGAAATAATAATAATAATAATAATAATAATAATAATAAATGATGGACGTAACTCTTCCTGTATTCTTCAATAGTTAATAGAAGTGTGCGATTTAAGAAAAGAGAAACAAAAAAAAAATACATAGTGTTTGACAATGTTAAATATTATTTCAACAAAATGTCTGTCTTCCTTAAGATATATTCAAAATGTTGCTTAAGTATAGAAATATATAAATCTGCAAAAAAATATAACACATTGTACAAACGTTGCCTGTCTTGTAATGAAAAACTGAAACGTGTTTTATATGGTTTATATCTTGGAATTTTCCGTTTGTTGATTGGTCATTAAGAAGAATTAATCAAACAGCTTAGAATAAATTCTTACGGAACTATCCTGTCGTTCGATTCATTCTGTCGGGAAGGGAAGTTGCCTTTTTTTTTTGTAGTTATATATATATATATATATATATATATATTGAACATTTTGTTTTTAAATATATATATATATATATATATATATATATATATATATATATATATATATATATATATATATAATTGAACATTTTGTGTTAAATATATATATATATAATTGAACATTTTGTTTTTAAATATATATATATATAATTGAACATTTTGTTTTTAAAAAAATATATATATATATAAATTGAACATTTTGTTTTAAATATTCGCTTGAGGATGAAATGGAACTAAGGTCTTTAATTTAATCACAAAATTAAATTTCGTAGCTTTTGGCTTCCATTTTTGAAACAGGGTTAGAACTGTGTAGCGAAAAAAACATATTTTAAATCAATTAATTTATAATATTAATGCTCTGTAAATTTACATTGAGCACTATTTTGTAAAAATAAAAATATCTATAAGAACACCGGATTATATATCTTGTTGTTCTTTATATATTTATATTATATATATATATATATATATATATATATATATATATATATATATATAATTGAACATTTTGTCTTTAAATATAACTTAAAATAGAAATATTGTGATGTTTTTTCTGCTTTTTTTCTTTTCTTAAATTGCGTTCTTCTCTTAACTGGTGTAATAATAATAATAATAATAATTTGTGATTTTAGACGCTCACTCGTAACTTCTTTAGGTCAATGAATGCTCGTTATCAATTTCCAAATGCTCGTTGTAGACGAGACTTTTTAAACGCAGATATTGGTAGTAGTAATGCCCTCAAATAGTACGCGCACTAGTAATACTTGTTCAAATAGTAATCGCCGAATAGTAATTCGTACAATGATCAGTATGGATAGATAGTATAAAAATTAGTATAGATAATCGCGATGACTTAGACGTCACGCTAATTCCCATTTATATGTTTCCTTTAAATCACGCGATCTACTTATTTAATAAGGTATTCGTCCGTGTTTGCTCACTGGTGATCGGTGTTCAAACTACAGTGTCGACAACGACACTGTATTCCTATACAATAATAATAATAATAATAATAATAAGGGTGAATAAATACAAGTAAAGCACAATACACCGACCGAAACTGCAAAATACTTAAACAAGAAAACAAAAGGAAATGCAACCGCAGATACGATGGCAAGATAAGCTTCTTCACGGTCAATACTCTGCCCGTACCAGACAACCTGATGTAGACAAACCCCGTGCCCATCAGTGGCCACGTAGTGAAGGGTTAAAAGCTGAAATCAAAGGTTTTATTTTTGCTGCACATGACCAATGCTTGTTAACTAGAAATTATCAAGCACACCTGCTAAAATATTGTGTCAGCCTAAAATACAGATTATGTGATCAACTTCCAGAAACGCCCTGATATCACACTTGTGCAAAAGATCAGCCATGGATGGGTACTGATTTAAGAAAATAAAAATAAAAAAGATAGTGTTTAGTCATTTCTCAACAGTAAGTCTTTCTTCTTCAAGATGTACTGGTAAACAACGAGAAAAATCTAATTGAACTCAGCCAGTATGAATGGAATGCAACTCAAATGTGAGTAACATGAAAGGGAACGTTTTTCCATTTGTTGATTGTTTGGCAGGATCAATTAATCAAATTGCGGTAACTTGGAATAAAAGTATCACGAAAGCGGAAGAGGTGAAAATACAGAGGTACCACGACCTCGCAAATTTAATCAGTGGGACTTATCACACAACAGCTTATATTATCTCTTTCGTGGTTGTCCACCCGAGACAATTTCCAGGATTCTTTCTGCTTCGCAAGACGCGTTCAGAATACCTGACGTCATAGGGAGTGAGCAGGTGGCAACGTTGCAACAAGACATGTACTGAAGAAAGAGTCGTGTCTCTAAGCTGCAGGTATGAAATGAGATATGAATATTATAATCCGAGCGAGACATCTAAGTGTGAAAAAGGTTCTTAATAATATTATCATCCTAAGCTGATGTTGATAGTCTGTACATGTCCAGGTCCGAAGGAGGCAAAGGATTAGTTGAACGAGAACTACATCAATCGGTTTCCAATCATACCTGGAAACTACAGAAGACTGGATTATGATCTGTGTCAAAGAACATGAAAGAAATAAGAAATTTTATACAACATCAAAGGAATTCAAGAAATAAAAAAGAGAATTTCAACCGGATAAAGAAGTGTAAATAAACCATAATAGATATACTACAGCTAAAATAGAAAACAAATCCAATGGACCAAATACAGATGCGATGGCAAGATAAGCCTCTTCATGATCAATACTCTGCCCGTACCTAACAAGCTGATGTAGCCAAACCCGTACCCATCGGTAGATACGTATTGCAGGGTTAAAAGATGAAAATGAAGGTTTTATTCTTGCTTCACAGGACCGATGCCTGTTAACTAGAAATTACCAAGCACGTATACTCAAAAAATTGTGTTAGCCCGAAATGCAGCTTCTGTGAAATATTGTGATGTTTTTCTGCACTTTTAATTTTCTTAAATCGCGTTCTTCTCTTAACTGGTGTAATAATAATAATAATAATAATAATAATAATA
>CAHIKZ030000620.1:1052500-1075000 GCA_903632075.3 Acanthosepion pharaonis | reverse complement strand
GATCGTAACTAAATTAAAATCGTCGAATAATTAAACAAAAGTTCGAGTCTTAAGTTTTTGATTGCGAACTTGTTCAACACAAATAATCTGATCATTAGATATTTATTTATTTATTTGTAAATTGCGTTTCCAACTAAACATTAGTTTATTCGTCTCGAAAGTCTATCGCTTCAGACAGTCGATAGAGGGGTCCAAGGATATATGATGAGCGTCAGATTTTATGAAAGGCACTTTCGTATGTACCGTGCCCTTTCAGGGAGTGAGCGATTATGGCTCTCCAAAACTTCCTATCGTTTGTGGCTCAAAGAAATACATGTTCCTTTAATATACCTGCGAGTTCATATTCGGCCATTAATTTAGATAAACATGCTACTTAGATTATTTGATGTTTCGATCTGACCATCTTGCCTCACACCTGTGAGTGTCAAATTCTTCAAGACTTCTTTTCTCATTATATGTAACCGAAATTTCAACTGTCTTTTCCTGATCGTAAGCGCTTTGTACCTCCCACCACCACAATCACTCCTTGTCTTCACTCTCCTATTTTTGTATGCAAACTCATTAGTTTATTCGGGTTTCACCCTACTTTTATATAGTGAAGAAAACGGCGACTTACCTCGTCAAACCAAGTGACAGCGTGTCACATGTATCCTACGACGGAAAAAAAAATTACTTACCAAAAAAAAAAAATGGTCATGTATTCCACATGACATGCTGAAGACGGAATATTTAGATTAAAAACAAGTCCATTACAGGAGTCTCTATAAAAGTATTTTGATATGCAAAATACTTGGTGTCCTCTCCCAGTTGTCGATGAATGAAAAAACTGCTCGGCCGATAAAAGCAGTTGGTGTTCTCGAATCGAGAGGAAAACTTATGTATTTTGGCTACTGCGTTCGTTGGAGAGTGAGTTATTTTTCTGACTGGTTACGTGCATTGGGATTTGTGATATAGTACCTGCGAATCGAGTTTTTGGCATTTCTTTCTGCGCCCGATATTCGAGTCTGAACTTACAGTGATTTGTTCTCTGCGTTGTGGAAGTAATCTGCGATAAATATTCCCTTTGCTTACAGAACGCCTACACTTTCTGACTTCAATGTCCTGTGAGTGTCAAATTTTCCAAAAGCGCTTTCCTCATTATGTTTATCAGAAATGTCAACAATCTTTTTCTTAATCTCACTTGTCCTTTTCCGCCCCATTTAAAATGCTAAAATATTCCGCTCATTCTATTCTCAATATCCTTCTTTAGAATGTGACTTAGTTTCTGCATAAATTGTCCACCATTCACCACCATATATGGAGATTTATATTAAATAACAGTTGAGCTCTCCTTTATTTGTTTACAACGATACTCACCTGTTTCTTAATATTTTGTTTAGTTTCTGGGAGTTCACTTTCCCTCTTCCAATACACATTCGAATCAGCAGGTTAGATTTTCCATCGCCTGATACGCCACTATCCAAATTATGACACTTCTGTACGCGATTGAATCTGATGCCTGCAATTAGTAACTCACAATTTGAATTGTCTCTCTTGCTACTGACGATCTGATTCGAGGAGGATTTATTGGAATCATTCGCATTGATTCTATTTATCACTTAACACAAATTCCTCATACGAATTCATCTGAAGAATTAATGAGACGAAAGCCCGAGTAGTTTGGAGTTTCATCCTTTCACCATTAAGAACATACCATTGATAATTGTTCTCACATTTTAATGACAAAGAGAACTGCGAAGGATTCGTGTAATATTTGCAGTAGATTTGCGCATATTGCCCGGTTCACACAACTCTTCGGGCTTTTGAGCAGGAGTAGAGGTTTATTTCTTGTTCCCTGCTTAGGAGCAAATTTTCGGTTTCATTTTTTTTTATTATATCACTAAAGCCGCTAAGACAAGGGCTTACCGAGTGGGAAATTATGAGAAAAAAAAACAAGAGAAACATTATTAGGGAGCAAGAACAATAAAACAAGAATCGAGAAGACATGAGATAACAATTGACTTTGCAAGTAAAGTTTTGAAGATCAAAATTAACTGAAAAGCAAGAAGCCAGAAGAGAGTTGCACAAGCGAAAAGAGCGAGAGAAGAAACTGTTATCATAGAACTTACGGCTACATCTAGTTATTTCAACTATAAAAACATCAGACTTAGCAGCCAATCTAGTACAGCGCTTTAAGTCGTAAAGTCGAGGTAACAAATGTTACAGTTTTTTTGTGTATGTATCATGTAACTAGTGAGTTAGTGAAAATGACTTAACTCCCTTTATAGTCCACCATAGAAGGTTAACCAATCAGAAGCCGCAGAACATTGTATCCGTCGTGTATAAAGGCGGCCATCTTTGTTTATCCTACCGGAATGACCAGTGCCAACTTGTCAGGCGAAGGTGACAGAAGGAAGAACGACGCTCTGCTATTTTGCTGCTAACCTGAACTAGGCTTTCCTACTGTCTTCGAAATATTCACTGCTAACCTCTGGATTCTATACTCGAAGACGACCGTCATGAATTTGTAACAACAAAGAGAAAAGCTCATCAAAACATTTACCATAAATATATATTCATAGACGAGGCACAAGGAAATTACCTTACAGTGGAGGGAAAAAGACTGAAGCGAGATGCCAGGTCAGGACCAATAACATCCCAGGTTCTTCGTTGGATTTTATCATGTATCTCTAAAGACATTGACATTGCATTTAAATTTTTGAAGATCAAAGTTGGCTGAAAAACAAGAAGCCGGAAGAGTTCAATGGGCGAAATTTGAAAGAAAAGAAACCGTTAGGATAGAATTTACGGTTACTCCTACCCAATTCAACAGTGAATTGATGAATTCTTACCGCAAATCTAGTACTGCGCTTACGTTTATAAAATGTAGTTACCACAGTGAAGACTATTTCAGGAGAAGCCACATTATGTTGGTGGTAAAGTAAGTGATGCCGAGATGCCAGGTCAAGACCAATAATATTGCTGATTCTTTTTTGGATTTTATCAAGTATCTCTGCATATACACATAGAGGACCGGAGCATATATGGCAGCCATATATAAAGTAGGGATGGCAAATTTCAAAAATAATAAATAATGCATTTCTACTGTAAAAAAAAATCTAATGAATTTCTTTAGATGTTTGTAAATGTCACGTGTTTATATATGTAATCATTAGAACGAATTAAATTTTTGATGGATCGGTTCAATAAATTGTATTCTTCATAAATATCTTACATAGATAGCTAGTAAATAATTTGCAATTAAATGCCATAGTAAAATAATTTCCAATAAATTTCGATAGATGCTTCCAGTGTTATATCATATCTTGGCATATGTAATCATTAGTGCGAATGAAAATTTAGCCAATGGAAAGACAGGTTAAATCAATGAATTTCTATATCTACTTTTCGTTTCGTTATTTGATTAGATTTTGGTAAGTGTTCCCGGCCGAAACCTTTCAGTGTCCCTTAGAACGTAATCATTTGAATGAATGAAAGTTTGGACGTATCTCAACTTGCGCAAACAAGTCGGTTTTGTTTCAGCTAATTGGCAATGAAATCGTATATTAATTCCAATGCTTTATTATATAGGATTTTATCATTTGTTATGCATTTCATTATGGACTCATCATCATAAGTTTGGGGCATTCTTTCATCATGTATGCTCATTTTGTAGCGAATCTATAGAGGTATATATATATATATATATATATATATATATATATATATAAAAGAAATATAATGTAGTGGTTCTAACGAGAGAAAAGTATGTATATTAAAAAGAAGAGAAGAGAGGTGCCGCAAACGTTTTTGGTTGTAATATGGATTTATTTAGAAAAAATATTATGCTTTGTTTTACATAATTTTACGACACGTGTTTCTGGTCTCGCAGCCGTCTTCAGGTAAAAGTGGAGATTTCTACATATTATTAAAAATAATTAATTTTTCCTCGTGTTCAATGTTAAATATTCTCGATATGAGACATTTTCTGTTTGTGTGTTGGTAATCTGAATTTCTTTCTTGAATTGGCAATGAAGAGTTAAGGTTGGTCCAGCGAGATGGTAAATTAGTTATCGGCATTTTATCTTTTAATGTTTTACTGACCCCTATGTGCTCTTGGATCTGTTTCCATTTTGGTGCGTTTCTGTCTTATCTATCTATCTATCTATCTATCTATCTATCTATCTATCTATCTATCTATATATATATATATATATATATATATATATATATATTATAAATCATTGATTTAAAATATGTTTTTTTCGCTACACAGTTCTAACCATGTTTCAAAAATGGAAGCTAAAAGCCACGAATTTAATTTTGCAATTAATATATATATATATATATATATATATATATATATATATATATATATATATATATACAGGGTGTCCATAAAGTTTGTGTGCACTTTAAAAAATTATAACTTTATTTGTATTTGCGATAGAAATAATCTGTAAAAATGTTATAAAGTTTAATGTACCTAGTTTTAAGTATAGCTAAAATAACTAATGTGATTTCAGGCATTGCTGTAAATCAGTTGGCAAATTTTTTTCCGTGAACTGCAAAACCGTATTACCCTTTGTATTGTTAATGATGGAGGACATGAGGAAACTTAAATGAAATTTACTTCTTTCTAATCCTGTTTACAAATTATTTCTATCGCAAATACAAATAAAATTATACATTTTTTAAAGTGCACACGAACTTTATGGACATCCTGTATATATATATGTGTGTGTGTGCATTTATTTTAGTGCAAAAATATTGATAATCATTCATTGATTTTACCAAGCTCAATATTTAGAAAAGGAATTTTATCTCATAAACTAGAAATGTATTTATTTACTGTCGTGACAGTGGTAGGAGGTTGGCTGGGGGTGTACACTTGGGCAACGAAAGGTTGAATAATCCCATTTGTAGAAGTCGTTGCAGGAGAATGCTTTGGAAATGATTAATGGTTTTCATTTCATTGGGCTTTATCAATGCGCTGTCAATTTACACGGTGTGTGAGTAATGAATATTTTACACATGGACACATATATTTGTGCGGAGGGTACAATGTTCATGAGGTCCAAGAATATTACTTACACACTTGAATGCAAGAGAAATATATCCAAATATATGTATGCATAGATAAACTTTCAAATATAGGTATTCTAGCGACCTATTTATTTATCAATATCGATATAGGTAGAGTGAATTTTTGGCGTACAAATAAAGGACATTTTATGGTGAATTACTGCTAATGCTGGGTTTGAATTGCCTAAACTTTTCTTTAAAAACTGTTTTTTTTTATTAGGAATATCGTTATTTCAATACATTTCCTTAAAGTCAAAATAATTAAAAATACTTTAAAAAATTAAATATTCTACGACATCAATCAGGTAAGCAGATAATTAAATATATAAAAGCAATTAAATAAACTCAAAAGTATCAAAACTATTTACATTGTTCCGATTCCGACTGTTGTTATCATTTTCATTGCCATATTGACAGCGTTACGGCCGCTGTACTCTCCGGTCTTCTTCAGGTGATTCAAATTTCGAACCGAGACTTTTATTCCGTCAACCGGGTAAGATTTCTCTAGTTCCACTAGTTGCTTATCGTTGATGTGAAAATAACTCTGCTACTATAAGGGATTCTAATACATTTACTTGTTCTTAAAAGAAATAGAGTATATTAAAAATTAAAAGTGAAAATATTTTTCAAATTGTAGTTAAATAAAACGTATTCTAACCTGAACACCCTCCAAAAATCTTTAAATATACAAATAGAAAAAATGCCTGAAGAATTTTTGCCGTTAACAATAAAATTTAAAACAAATCCAGACGACATGCATTTAACGGATGTCAGATTTCATTGAAAAATACATAATTTTAAAAGTTACTCCAAAATTCGCTTATGGATGAAATGGAACTAATGCCTTTAATTTAATTACAAAATTAAATTCGGACCTTCCATTTTTGAAACATGGTTAGAACTGTGTAGTGGAAAAAACATTTTTTAAATCAATTAATTTATAATATCAATGCTCTGTAAATTTACATTGATCACTATTTTGTAAAAATAAAAATATCTATAAGAACACCGGATTATATATCTTACTGTTCTTTTCTTTATATATATATATATATATATATATATATATATATATATATATATATATATATATATATATATATATATATATATATATATTACATCTGTTATCCGCGCTTGCCTAATTTTATCAAATTTCGAGATATTAAAAATTCAGCTTCTATATATTTATATTAGTTAAAAACAGGACTCATTGGAGAATTTAAATCATCAATTTGTTTTTATCAAACAGAAATACCATTTACTAAAAAGCTGCTTTGAATCATAAAATAAAAAATGCAATAGAACTATGACATTATTTAATTAGAAAAACTTTTAATTGCTTTTATGAAAAAGATATATTAAGGACACTATTCCCTTAAGAAAAAAAAATTTTCAATGAATAGTGAATTTTTTCAATGATTGTGTTCATTTCAATTAGAAAATATTATATTTAAATTCTTTTTAATATCAACCTTTTTGATGATTTTATTATTATGTGAAAACTATATTTTCTAATCATATGTGACAAAGCTTTATACAAATCATCAAACTATTTGCATGTGTTTAAAAGTGCCAATTTTTGTAAGTACAGGTGACCATACATAACATTATCAGAAAATAAGAGCAATAACTATAGTAAATTTTAAGTCAACATTTCTAAAATTCAATAAATATTAGATTACAGTATATATATATATATATATATATATATATATATATATATATATATATATATATATATATATATATTTTATCCCTGCTTGCCTAAATTTATAAAATTTCGCGATATTAAAATTACACCCACTTAATATTTCTATTAGTTAAAAGGAGAATTCCTTGGAGAATTTAAATCATTAATTTGTTCTTGTCAAAGAAACACCATTTTCAGAAAAACTGCTCTGGATCATAAAATAAAAGAAAATGCAATAAAATTCTGCCATTATTCAATTAGAAAAGATTTTAATTGCTTTTATAAATAAGATATATTAAATGAATTTAATGAATTTTTATGAGAATTTTTTAAGTTTTTTAACATTTTAATATGAATAATTTATTACTTTTTAAATCTTTTAAACTTCCATATAAATTTCACCATTTTTGTTGATAGTATTAAGTAAAACTATATATACTAACCATGAATGGGAAAGCTTACTGCAAATCATCAAATACCAATATTTTTTAAAGAATTTTAAATTTGTTTTTATGTGTATAAAAGTGTCGATTTTTGTAGATATGGATTATCGGTGGACGGACAGTTGCGCGCTGGATATTTGAGTCTTGGACAATTCGTAACAGACAATTGCGTCCCTAGTCATTTGCGTCCCCAAACAAATGCGTCCCTGGATAAGAGCGTACATCTGATAATTCTTTGAAGTTACCATTTTTTGAAAGAGTTGTTTAATATAGAAATTGGCATACCAATACTTTTCAATTACTCTAAACAAACAGAAAAGTGGTTACCATAAATAAAAGAGAGAACAATTTCTTTTAAATTTCCAGAAGTGCGTACCACAAACATCAAATGGATTCTGGATTTTATAGATTATATTTTTATTTGGTTCCGAAAATCAAACACTGGTGAAAAAATATTTGTCGAGGACAAAATTTACAGCAACCATTATCATAAGAAAACACCGTTGTTTTCTATGCAAATTTAATAATTATGCATCTGTGTACAGTTAATTATATGAAAAGTATGCTTATTCATTAGTTGTAAATACGATAAGTTAAAAATTTGTATGTCTATGAATATCTGTTTGCTTCTGAGCAATGCGTTTACGGAACTTCAACTGTTACATATTACGAACTATAAAAATATAAATATAATTCAAATAAAAATATATACGTATAATAAGTAATTTTAGATATAATACAAATATGCGCAAAAATATCGTGACATATCACCATATAAAATATATTATATACATCTACATTTACATAGATATGCTGTACAATATATATATATATATATATATATATATATATATATATATATATATATATATATATGTGTGTGTTTATATATATATATATATATATATATATATATATGTATATATATATATGTGTGTATATATATATATATATATATATATATATATATATATATATATATATATATATTTATATATCTCTTCATATCATCATTCTCCCTAAAGCATTCATGCAAAAATATGAATACATGCACAAAGATAAATAAACATTAAAACATATTATATATTATGTGTGTGTGTGTTTATGTGTGTCTATAAATATTTGAAATAGAGCATATTTGTAAAAGGACGATATGAATAAAGACAAAAGAACTTTGACGAACTTTATCAAGGCATATACCTGACATATTTGCCTTGATAGAGTCCCTGAAAGATCGAAAAGCGCTGGCCAAGATAAGTTTTCCTTTCGTCTTTATTCATATCTATCTATCTATCTATCTATCTATCTATCTATCTATATATATATATATATATATATATATATATATATATGTTTACCTGGAAGTTTTCCTCGTAAATTCTAATTATAGTACCATTCATATCGATCTATCTATCTATCTATATGTATATATATATATATATATATATATATATATATATATTTGCCTGGAAGTTTTCCTCCATAAATTCTAATTATAGTACCATTCATATTCATCTATCTATCTATCTATCTATCTATCTATCTATCTATCTATCTATCTATCTATCTATCTATCTATCTGTCTGTCTGTTTACCTGGAAGGTTTCTTCCGTAAATTCTAATTCTAATACAATTCATATCTATCTATCTATCTATCTATCTATCTATCTAGAGAATGATGCACGAAATTTGCCCATGCCCCCATAACTATTTTCTGCTATCATATATATATATATATATATATATATATATATATATATATATATATATATATATATATATGTATGTATTGAAGTTCCGTAAACGCATTGCTCAGAAGCACTGGCTCAATGAGTATGCTCACAACGTTACCATTTTACGCTAATGCTTTTGGAAAGGAACCTTCTTAAAAACAATGACTAGTCACCCCATGGGAGAAATCCAAATTGCTTATTCGGTTGCAATATTATCTGAGGAGACGTAGCCACTGGCAAATCTGATCCAAATGACTTTGGGGTGGTGATAAACGGAACGATGCCGACAAAGAATATTACAGCGAAACGACTTCGTCCTCTCACTGTTGGAGGTTCTACCACCGTAACAAGATATGATTAATTCTGGGAGAATCGTTTTTGCCTTTGTTTTGCAGAAACTCTCTACAAATCTATCCACATAAAAATGACATTTTTTTTTTAAATAATTTAACCATTAACAAACTGTTTCATGCACTGCGATTTTCAAGATGGCCGTTTCTTATCAGTTGATACCTCGGAGTTCTCCAGTTCTTCTTCTCGCTTTTGAAAAGGAATCATTTGTGAGTCGACCATAGTGTTGCATACATTCGTGTGTTGTCCAGTGTTTTTCTTTTCCAATTTTATTTTACTGTGACTCTTTTTGCTACATTGATTCCTTTTGGAAAAAATAGTTTCGGTTTACAAACATTTCGGGTTACGAACGGCCTTCAGGACCGAATTATTTTTGATGTTAGCCGAATATGAATTTAACATAATATGATTTTCTATTTTCTCTTAATCCGAACAAAACCTTTTTCAAAAAATATTAGTACAAAAAATCAATATCAGATTTATATTATTTACATCATTCGGATTGTTGTCTCACCTGTATTGCCATATTCACAATGTTTCGACAGTTGTACGCTCTGGTCTTCTTCAGGTGATACAGGTTTGTATTTCGAACCGAATGCTTTATTTAGTTCTCGGGGATAGATTGTTCTAATTCCACGTGCCATTCCTGTTTTTGATATCTCATTTTCAGTTCTCTTTAGTAAGTCAACTCTCCAAGTTTTGGGTCCCTCTATTGTAGCCAGGTATTGAACTCACAATCGTTTGGGTCAAGTCACTTTTTCGATTATTTCAACGAACACTTTTATCCGATGGGCCATGGGGTTTAAACTGATTTTAATCCCAGTGATCAGTCTTGGAAACATTTGCAAGACTATTCAGATGGAGCGCAACGTATTCGAGACCACGTATTTACTGGGCTATAAATGCACGACAACTAATGTAATGATTGGTGACATACATACAGTCTTAACACTTTCATTTGTCTTTTCAGAGAACAGCCGCATGACAGCTTCCAATTTTACGCGATAGTCACTAAAAGCTGACTTGGTGCTGGCAAGTTTCTTGAATGCGAACGCCTCTAATGACACGAAAGTTCTATAGGTTGCGGCTTGTGAGAAAAGAGGTGAACTGCTTGGCCAGGCAACAGAAAGGGTTACATAGAGGTTACCCTCATGGAGAAGATCTGAACATTATAATTATATTTTCCTTTTTGGTACTTAGCTCACCCAATAGAAATCCGAAGGACCACTAACAATAAAATATTACTGAACGAGACTGTTTTAAGGAAAGAGAAAGACTGAAGTAAGAAGTGTCCATTATGATAACTTGTAGCATAGACATCGGTTAAACTTGGACTAGAATTGACCAAATTTAAAGCTGTCATGGTTGGTTGGTTGATTTTATTTAGCAGCAAATCAACTTCTATGGGTTATTTAAGAGTTATTTTTGTAGAAAATAATTATTTAGTGATACAAGCTTTACTATTTAACCCATTGATGAGGAGAAGAGATGGATTCTAATTAATAATTCCGCGCCATTATCCATTACACAGTTCGGAAATGCAAGCTGACGGCACTTAGAAAGAAAGAAAGAAAGAAAGAAAGAAAGAAAGAAAGAAAGAAAGAAAGAAAGAAAGAAAGAGTGGAGTAAAGGGGAGAGGTGGGAAGAAAGAAAGAAAGAAAGAAAGAAAGAAAGAAGAGCAGAGAACATGAAAGAAGGAAAGAAGAAAAAGAGAGAAAGGTTAAAAGAAAGAAAGAATGAAAGAAAGAAACAGTAGAAGAGTAGTGAACGGGAAAGGAGAAAATGGGAAAGAAAGAAAGAAAGAAAGAAAGAAAGAAAGAAAGAAAGAAAGAAAGAATAGAAGAGCAGTGAACGGGCAAGAAGGAAAGAGGAAAATGGGAGAGGGATGGAAAGAAAGAAAGAAAGAAAGAAAGAAAGAACGTTGGTCAGTTGGTTGATATTATTTAGCGGCATATCAACAACTCTATAGGTTATTTAATGCCGAAATCAAAATATCTTGTACGCAATTTCATGCCTTCAACTACAGACATTTTGTACATAATTTTATACTTTCAGGGTAAAGGTATCTCTTTTTAGACATTTTTTTTTTAGATTTTTTGTAGATCATAAAATGTATTGTTGGTAATTTAAAAAATAATGTATTGCTGCTAATTTCACTACAAAAATTAAATTATTGGTAATCTTAACATAAAATCATATATATATATATATATATATATATATATATATATATATTTATGTTTTAATGCTGCATTGAATGTCATTTTGTTATAAAACTTTATTGCTGATCATTTTATTATAAAATATGTGCTGTTGATTTTTGTTTGGGGATCCAATATTTTCCTGTAGCTTGGACCTTAAAAGTGCTGCTACCCGGGGTTAGGGTGGACCTGGGTACAGGTGGTTCTACGATACTCAAAACTTACCGATCAGAGGCCTTGCTGCCGGATATAGTTTATCATCATGCACAGGACGATAGTTGTCAGGGGCTCTGAGTGGAACATGAAGGTATTGGGGAATATCTGCCTCAGTCAACATGGCCTAGCGTGTCCGAGTTGTAAAGATCTGAGCGTGTAGGACTATGGAAGGTAATACACCCAAATATCTGACACCGATATGGCCAGATGGCGGGTAACGTTTCCTTTGTGGTATAAGTGTTGCAGGGCAGAGAATAATTCATCATCCTAAAAGCTGCGTAACCGTTTTGAACTTGAACTCATCCGACCCTTGTAAAGATATATATATATATATATATATATATATATATATATATATATATATATATACTGCTGAGAGGAAGGTATTTCCAAAACAGTCTTCATTAATGAATTGAGCATTTGTGATACAGCGGAATAGGCCTGTGTGTGGATGACCATATATATATATATATATATATATATATATATATATATATATATATATATATATATATATATATATATATATGCTTCTGGAAATCCGGTTGAGCTCTCTAGGAGAAGGGGTATTTAAAAACAGAGGTTCTTACTGCTATTAAGTCTAAATTGAGTTCTCCGAGCCATGGCGTAAAGCGAAAAAACGCTTAAATTCAATTCCGCGTGACGATGGCCTAGGGGTAAGATATCTGACTGATGGCAGATCAGTCGGGTTTCGATTCCGCTTTGAAGCAATCGGTGGTCTAGCCACAATGAGGAGCTATAGCGAAATAGTCTGTATATATATATATATAGATAGATAGATACTTCAATCTTTATATATATATATATATATATATATATCGATCTTAGCCTCGTCAAGCCAAAAGTCACCTGATATCTTTCCAGTTTCTTCTATATTATTTTGGATGTGCTGGTGATACAATGAACAGCGGCTCATATTCCAGTCGTTTTCCTTATATTTCCTTACGTACAATAATGTAATGCTGACTAACAGTCATCTAGAAGCGTCTACCAGGCATCTCGTGCCGGCTACCACTCATCAATTGCCAACTATGAAGCATCTCGTGCTGACTACCTATCATCTATTGCCGTCTACCACTCAGGTTGTACCGAATGCCAGTCACCTTGTGCCCACTACCAACCATCTAATGTGGACTACCAGTTACTACCTACCGACTACCAGTCATCTCGTTTCAACTACAATCATTTAATGCCGACTACCAGTCATCTAGTGACGACTTCCTGACAGCTACTACAGACTACAGGTCATTTGGTACCGAATTTATATGCGGAACCGTCATTAAGCCAGGCGTGCTATGACCGTTCAGCCACAGGGGCTACAATTTCAGAGCAGATGTCGAGAAAACTCGGCGAAGGTGTTTGGTTAAAAGCAGTAATTCGAGCTTGGCTAAATCGAAAGTTCTCTGTAACAGTTGCGTATAGGATACAAGTTGGATTCCTGTCAAGGGATGTATATTTTGTACGAAATTTTCGAACATACAGGCCGGTAAATATGATTAATACAGTTTAATTAAAGACATATATTCAAAAGTGTATCTGTAAAAATCATATAAACATAAATATATTATTAAAGTATTTTTCGGATTTAATCCATTTCATATATATATATATATATATATATATATATATATATATATATATATATATATATATATATATATATATATATGGTTGAATAATTGATACACATATTATGTCTATTTATTTTTATTTTAATCCTGTCAAATTCATGGATCGATTTCTTCGTGCGATTATTAAACTGATTAAGAAAGACGCCGTAGTTTTTCTAATTCTTTTATTTTTCAAAGTACTTTCAATCTCATTCAAGGGTGAAATTGCTAAGACAAAAATGAATGCAACAGATAGTTGTGATTTTTTTGTAAATGCACATGAAACACGTTCCGTTATAGTCTATTTGAAAATAATAAATGTCTATATTATTCAATTAAACAGGTTTGCATGAAGATATACTGCCGAAATCCCCCCCACACACACACACACACACACACACACACACACACACACACACTCACACACATACGCACACGTCATCGGACTAAATTTGTTATGTTGTTATATTAGTACCCTAATTGCTTTATATTCGATGCGAAAGAAAAGGACCATAAAATATTCCGAAGCAAAAAATGACCCCTCTTGAGAAAGCCAACGAATCAAAAATCATATTATCCTGCCAACTAACTCTATCACATGTGCAATCGAAAAGAATCTATCTAAACTCAGCATAAAGTTACTACTATCTCCAAATTAATAAAACACTTAGTCAATACTAAAGAAAAAAATTAGCTAAAACCTGATGGAGGAGTTTCGCCTATCGCCTGTATAAGTGTCACAAAAATACATAGGGGAAACTTCAAGGAAATTAAATAAAAGATTATATGAACACAAAAGGAACATTTTTACAAAATAAATCGTAAAATACGATGGTTGCTCACCGTAACGAGACTGGCCACAATTTTGACATAAAAAGAAAATGTTACCCAGAGAAAATAAAAGAGAAAATAATTCACTACGACGTAAAAGGTCTGTTTACCTCGGAGTTCTTGACAAGATCCAGAGGCGGATATGTAATATAATTGGCCCTGATCTGGCATCTCGTCTACAGTCACTCTCTCACAGACGCGCCTTCGCCTCTCTCTGTCTTTTCTACAAATACTTTCATGGTAATTGCTCCGATAAGCTGCTTTCACTGGTTCCCAGACTCCATGAATTCAAGCGCCCTACGAGGCTGGCATCCCGCTCCCACCCTTACACTATAGAAACTTTTAAATGCAGCCGTCTCTTCTACTCCATCCTTACCTTCATAACTCGCACCTCTCGCCTGTGGAACACACTTCCCAATTACTTTTTCCCGAGAGCTATAATCTCCAACTATTCAAATGTAATGTCAATCGACATCTCCACTTACATCTACCCACTATCCTTCTCCTCATCCTTTCTTCTATCACTCCTATCTGCTCTTGCTCCAAATATTCTGCAACACCCTGCAATATAGTGGCTTCACGCCTTGCTCGGGGCGTAATGCTTAAAAATAAAATAAAAATAAAGAATGACTAAATCGAAATGTCATCAACAGTAAATTTGCACCCTGGCTTTAACAACATTTCACTATTCCTGGCAGATCTTCCGATACCAAAGTGTGGAATACCTAAGTACAAAAGTGATGGAAAGAAAAAGAAAAAAAAGTCTGTAAAAAATTTCGAGTAAATATAAAAAAAAAAAACTTTCCCCAATAATGTTCTTGATGCATAAAAAATATATATCGTTATCTCTCTCAGATATATATATATATATATATATATATATATATATATATATATATATATATATATATATATATATATATATACAGGGTGTCCATAGAGTTAGTGTGCACTTTAAAAAAATTTAAACTTTATTTGTATTTGCGATAGCAATAATCTGCAAAAAATGTTATAAAGTTTAATGTACCTAGTTTTAAGAATATCTCAAATAACTAATGTGATTTCAGGCATTACTGTAAATCAGTTGTCAAATGTTTTCCGTGAACTGCAAAATCGTATTACCCTTTGTATTGCTAATGATGGAGGACATGTGGAAACTTAAATAAAATTTCAATAAAACCTTAAAAAACATCGATTTACCACTTTCTAATTCTTTTTACAAATTATTTCTATCGCAAATAGAAAGTAAGTTATAAATTTTTAAAGTGCACACGAACTCTATGGACACCATATATATATATATATATATATATATATATATATATATATATATATATATATATATATATATGTTTGTGTGTATATATATTTGTGTGCATGTCTCTTTGAGTGTGTGTGTGTGTGTGTGTGTGCGTGTACGACATATTTTCATTAAGACATATTTCATTTTATAGTTTAGACATGTCCTGTCTACTTATTTTCAATAAGATCATTTCATTCTCGCGTATACGTTTTTTTGATGTCATTATTGAAGGAGGAGAGAAAATCGCCCTGTTTAAACATATTTGTTTTATTGCCAAGTACTTTCGACATATCCATGTCATCAACAGGGTATTGCTTATAATTAAAAAAAAATACTATAGTATTCATTATTGTCAGAGATAAATTGTTGCTTTACCTGAAAGTTAAATTTCTTACCAATGGAGTGATATATATGGTGGGGGGGTATATATGTTTGGGGCGTTAGTATGTGTGCATGTAAATATGTATTTGCGTCTTATTCCTAGTGGACGTTCTGTGTTTATCACATGCTGTCTACACGTGTGCGTGTCTCTGCGTGTTCGTCTCTACACGTCTGTGTGTTTGTATATGGTATTTTGTATTTGTATGTGTGCGTGTTACCGTATGAGCCGCCATCTTAAAGCAACTCCACTCAACGAGCTGTTTCCGCATTGCGCGTGTGAAAATGTTTCCACCAAATTGAAAGCCTAGATTGAATTGTATATCGTTGAAAACATTTTTTCTTTATGGTTTTCGTTTTAATCAGAAACTTTCCCACAAGTCTAATAATATATTTGTTGTAAAACTGTACAACGAACACTTAAACTCCGAACAGTTAATAATCACCAACGTATAATATATTCTTCTTTTGATAGATCCCAAGCGAAAACGCAGGCCAACAATTATGAGCAGAAGTGTGATATTAAAATAATTTCGTGATCATCGCTTTTAGAAATCATGGAAGGACATTTTTTTTTAATGATCTTTTATTAAAACATGGAAGCTGATGGATTTTATTCATTTTTTTATCAACATTAATAATGATAATTCTTTATTTCGTCGGCAGTATCCCTTGAAGCCAAAGCCTCGGGTAGATTTGCTTTTTTTTTCTTTCATCCTCGATTCTATTTTGGCTGTTGGCGGGAAGATATTTTTTAATAATTAGAGAATAATAATTTTTTCGTTTTTTTTTCTAGAAAGTACTAATCTACCCCTGAAAGAAAGACAGATAATCCGCCTCCTATTACTAAACTTACACACACACACACACACACACACATGATATGTGCATGTATGTGTGAGCGTATGTGCGAGCGTGTGTGAGAGCGTGTGTGTGTAAGCGTATGTGTGTGAGTGTTTGTGAGAGCGTGCGTTTGTGTGGGGAATAAAAAGGATGAAAAAGATAGATAAATACGATCATTCAACTATATATATGTGTGTGTGTGTTTGTATGTGTGTATATATATATGCCAAGATTATCATTATAATTTGAATAAGAACTGAAATATATATATATATATATATATATATATATATATATATATATATATATACACACACACACAAAACACACGCATATATATATGTATATATACAGACACAAACACACACATATATGTATATATACACACATGCACACACACAAACACACAGACACACAGACACACACACATATATATATATTTCATATTATTATAACGTCGCCAAAGCCCAAGAATTTCCTGTATGTGAAAGAATAAGAAAAGCCAAACATAATTAAGGAGCCAGAACAATAAAAGAAGAGAAATTAAGAAGTCAGTCGATACGAAATGACTTTGTGAGGCCCGTTGGAACAGTTGGTATGACGTTTACCTGTTAATGTAACTGTCCGGGTTTCAATTCTCGGTAGTGGATGTGCGTTAGTCTCAAATATAGGGCGAAACGGCCGTCAAGTGTTTTCTGTTGAGGTTTCTTTTAGACACGATGAATTAATTAAATTTATCTCTAATCCTCCTAATTTCTATCAATTGTATATCCTTGCTTGAATTGTATATCCTTGCTTCTGATGGAGCGGCTCGTGGCGGCACAGTCCTATTGGTGAAAGAGAATCTTGAATGACTTCCACGGTGGAATATGTAATCGAGCAACGCTATATCGAGTCTAATTCGCTACCACTTCGTCACCGAACCTCGTTGGAACAGTTCGTATGACGTTTGCCTGATAATGTAACTGTTCGGGTTTCAATTCTCGGTAGTGATGAGGTTTTTTTTTAGATAAAATGTAGTTTTATGGTATCGTATATATATAACTCAAAGTTCTCAATATCAATTATATAATATAGTTTTAAATCATGCTATATTTATGGATAAAAGTGGTAAATTGTTCGCTGAGGATAACGCCAATCGGCGACAGCCTGTTTCATGCTTGAACGTAATTATATATATATATATATATATATATATATATATAGATAGATTGAGACAGACGAACAGACGTATATACAGACAAAATTTCAGATAGATCTCAGATAGAATGGTAGGCAGATATAGAGAAAAATACATATTTAGGAACAGACGGAGATAGATTATCATATATTCATATAAAACATATGCACGCAGGAACACACACTCATGTGTGTGTGTATATATATATATATATATATATATATATATATATATATATATATAGATAGATAGATAGATAATAACCCCAAATTATAGATAGAAAGGCAAATATGATTTTGCCAATAAGTCATTGATAGATAAAAAGAACCACAATCAAACACACACGCACACACATGTGCATATATAGAGATAGATAAGTAAAGATAGATAATGATGTAGTTAATCCTGAATATGTCTCCATCAATTTACAACGCAACTTCACAAATAGAAACCGTATCAAATTCATACAAATCGGTTCTGAATAATTGAAGTCAGAATCTTCGGGATTTTAGTATTGTTCATAATACTGTCAAAACTACCAGCAAACCATTTCTGAAGGAAGATTGTCTTTTTAAATGAAAATGGCAGAATAAATTATCATCATAGGAGAAAGCCAAGTTGAGAATTGTAGATTGATTTTTTACGGCTTATCAACCCTTTGCTTGTTACTTAAAACCAGAAAATATTTTCCGATCGCTAGAATTTCTTTTTTGAGATAATAGTTTAATGATACAAGTCTTAGTCATAGACCAATAGCTGGTATTTTCCAAAGATATTTTCCAAGAGTATTTTCGAATGGTATTTTCCAAGGGTATTTCCCAAGGGTATTTTTCAAGAGTATTTCGCAAGGGTATTTCACAAGGGTATTTTCCAAGGATATTTTACCGTAAGTGAATGTAACGAACCCGACGGGAATTGAAACTGGACTCTCCGATTTCCAATTCTGAACCACTACATATTATTCCTCCTGCACATGCAAGCTTACCGCCCATAGTGTTAAACAGATCATCCTCCATCTAGGTATTGACCAGGATCGACGTTGCTTAACTTCGGGAATCGTACGTAGCTTTCGTAGATTCAGTAAAGGAATTATATTTCTTTGCACAGCCGCATGTAAATTCTGTTGTCAGATTATGGTTGGAAATGAATTTGCTTTCTCTGTAATCGATCACTTACAAGCTTATTGTCACTGTCTTATTCGAAATAAAAGCGTCTTTATTCAATAGATATTGTACGTTGCACTCATCGACTATATACATTTATTTCATATTAAATGAATACGTGCATTTATTAACGAGATAATAAAACGATAACGAGATAATTCCTTACAGAAAACAAAACCTGGGCCCATCTCGAAGCCCAGAAAAAAATTGGGTTAGCATGTAATCTATAAATCTAGGAATTCGATGTATATAATTATTCTGTGTTTCTTTTCGAATAGAGAGGATGTGCGGGTAGTGTAAGGTTTAGTGACTCAGAAAGTGAAAGTGGAGAGCCGAGTTCGAAACCCAGCATAAGTCGTTATAAATATCAAATAAAAATCGCAGATATTCTCTTGGAAAAGTCTGGAGCTATCAGTTCTTCCCCTTCTAGCTATTGGTTAAATCGAGGTCGGAATCCTATCTAGGATAAGGAAGCTTCTAAATTCAAAACCAACGAAAAGAGGGATGGGTTACGGCAGGTTATCTTGCTTTTGGCATACCACTGCCTCTGTGGCTGCTGTACATGTAGTCTCCCTACGTCTCAAATGGCTTACGGGACTCGGGATGTCAAGTTTCACCAAAGAATGCGTATGCGTGTGTGAATATATTAACAAGTCCAGTGTCATTATCTGTCTATGTTAAGGGGTTCTCCCCTTTTTACACAAATGGAATCACCCAGGATATACATATACTACGGCTACATGAAGACCCGAAGAGTCGAGTTGAGTCCAGTGTGACAGAGTAAAAGGTTGTAGGCAACCGGAAGAGTGAGGGGTGAGGTAACAGCGTTGTAGAAGTCACAGTGAGCGAGCACGTAGACTCAGTAAGAAGTCATACAGCGATACTTCAATACCAAAGACTGTATATACATGTTGCTACTAACCCGTATTCCTGGAACTACTAACCTGCTTTACCAGTTTGTATTATTACGTTAATACATTATTTTTCATATATTCATTCCTGGCGTTTGTTATTTATTGGTACCGGATTTCAACCCGGAATCCACAATAGTATATAATTCTGAGATGAGGTATTAGGATTACTTGCATTATTTACATTATTCCTACTGTTATCATCATCTTCATTGCCATATTCACAACGTTTCGGCCCAGTGGATAAAGATGTTTGTTAGTTCCAGTGAATAGACCCAAAGAGTTGTGAGTTCAATACCAGGCCACAGCAGTAGTGAACCAAAAAACTTGGAGAATTGAGTTAAAGTGAAATAACTGAGACATCCGGAAGAGGCATGGCACGTGGAACTAGAACAATCTATTCCGGTGGACGAAATAAAGGGTTCGGTTTGAAATTCCAGTCACCTGACGAAGGCCGGAGCGTACAACGGCTGAAACGTTGTGAATATTGCAACGAAAATGTGGATAAAAATATTATAGTGACATTTTTTAGCATTTTTAAAAAATCCGATATTATTTTCTATTACTACAAATGTTTATTTAAGCGGGAAATTTGTTTCAGTAGACATCCTTATTTTGTCAAACAAAGAAATTAATCTCTATTGGTCTAGAAATACGCCTTGCGGCAGAAATACCTCCCACATTTTAAAGGTTGACAAAAGGAGCAAGGTTACTGCGATTACAAAGTTTATTTCACCATTATTTAAAACAGTGTTCGGTAAATGTTTTTGACTAGAGACCCCACTTTTGTTTCTTTTCATTTCTCAGTGGCGTTAATTTAAAATTGAAATATCTTTGAACCTTACAACTCGCGCTAATATTGGCAATTAAAATGTTAAGTAAAATGTATAAAAAGTTAAGAAATTTGGATTCGGTTCAAAATTATCCATCCAGTGCCATCGGGTGCAGAGTTTTCCACAAAAATATATTTAAGAAAATATATTAAACAACCCCAATGAATCAATAAAATAATATATTAAACACACCATGCCTAAATCCATCCAATGCTGTTGAACAGAAATGCAAAAACGCTACTTATATCCAAATACAGAATTGTACTAATTAAATTAACATATATCATACTTGATGCATTCATACCAGTCATAACAAATGACCTTCATGATCGTAAACACTATTTTACAGTTAGAGATTGAAAAAGTATACGTCTATATAAAAGGAGATCCAACAGTTCACGGTGGTGATGGTTTTCAAATAAGGTAGGATTTAAAAAAATATGTATTTCAAATTCATGTTCTGTTATTAGGGTCAAATGTTTTATTTAGAGCAGAGGTCATTTACTCTTTTTTTTCAACCAGAGACCCCCCCCCTTTTGTTTCTCTTCATTCCTCAGCAACCCCCATTTAAAATATCTTTGAACCTTAAAACTCGCACTGATGTTGGCAATTAAAATGTTAACTAAAATGTATGGAAAGTTAAGAAATTTGAATCAGGTTCAAAATTTAAAGCGTTAGCGGGTTAGATTTTCAAACTAAATTATATTTAAGACAGTATATTAAATAACCGTAATGAATCAAGCAAATAATATGTTAAGTCCACCAAGTCAAAATATGATGCTATTAAACAGATGTGCATGGCTGCTATCAATATTCTACTGCACAATTGTACTAATTAAATTAAACAAACGAATATTAAATTATACTTGATGCAAACATACCTACCAGGCCAAATGATCTTCATAATCATAAACTCTATTTTACAGTTAGAGTTTGAAAATACAGGATTGTTATCTGAAAATCAACTTGGAATAATTAAAGAAAGAACAAGCAATGATCATTGGAGCATTAAATAAGTCTCATCAAAATAAGTTCAAAGCTATTTGGATAATTGTCACTAAGGCTTTTGATTCTGTTGATAGTCGAGCTGAGTGCCTATCTTTCATCTGCATCGAAGAATACAACATACATGTGAACTAACTAAACTTTAGCTCAATTTCATTAGCATACAGACTCCTTGGTTAACATCAACCACTTGGAACACGTCACCGACCCCTAAGGGAAAGCTCGGAGCCCGTTTGACGACTCCTAGTTTAAAGAAAGAGCTACAGTTTTTTTCTCATTTGGATTTTAAAATGACATCCTTCAAATGGTGACCTCTTCTTGACATACACTGTTGTAGGCAATTTCTTAAGTTTTCTATTTGTCTTACTTTTAAATCCTGTGACCATGAAAACCTTCAAGCAAACAGTATCGATTTTCTACCCGGAACAGCATCATTAGGACGTAATATAAGATGAGCACGAAAAAACTTTTGTGTTGCAATTACAGATTCACCAGTCTTTAAAAAGAAACGTTTCAACAGAAAACGCATGCTGTTAACCAGTTCGAAGAATCGAAAAAAAAAAAAGGTAAGCTATTAGCGAGATAAAGATAGTATTTTATACTTGCCTAAGTACACTAGCACCACACAAGCGACAGTTTAAAATACGGGAGGTATTTCTGACGAAACCTGTAGAAAGACATAAAGAAAATCTGCCTTCAGACAGGAGATTTTCTTTATTAT